>BMAU01014337.1:1275000-1707500 GCA_019973935.1 Trichonephila clavipes | reverse complement strand
TAAATTAAAGTAAGTTTTTGTTTCTAAAATATTATTAAAAATGTATACTCAAATGTGTTTAAAACTGTTAATGACATTGAATGTTAATTGAATATCTTGATAAACACACACACATACAGACACAACACATTTTATAAATCAAATATCTTATACCATATATTTACAAAACACTCTGAAAACCGTAACTTTTTATATATTGCTATATTTATTTTTATCTTACGCTATTTTGAAAACCCATTACAAACTTTCGAATGGCAACTTCATAGTGCAATAGCTACTTAAAAACGTTCTTGGTTCAAAGATAGAAAAATTTGGTTTTTAAAATTCGCAACACTCGAAAAATAATCAAAATATTTTTAGATATTTTTTTGAAAATATTTCAGAAACTCTCTTGGTTCTAAATTCCTGTCATGTTATCCAAGTATAAACTAAGATATTGAAAGTTTTCTGAATGTTTTGTCAGTCCAAAATCTATGTTTTTACAAATTCCAAGCTCGCTTTTCTCAGCCATTTATTGTTGTTGATTCTAGAGTTTTCTTTTCCCCAAGGCTTTTCTCTCATTTAAGATAAAATTGTGGTATTTTTGTAAATATTTTCAAACCTATTTACTATAAAAATTAGCAAAAATTTAGATCTGAGAGTTCTAATTCTAGTTTTAAATGTCAAAGTTAATATTTTATAAAATATTCATGTTTTGTTCTATACTAATACGTATCCAAGGTATACTTATAATCCAAGAAATATAAATGACGCAATAAGTAAAAGCATTAAAATGTAAAATTTTATGCATCAAAATGTAAAAAAATAAAGAAATATAAAAGAATTTAACTAAATGACCAATCAAGCTGAAATAGTTTCAGAGAGAGAGAGAGAGAGAGATAATCAAAATTTAAAATATACTGGGGTGTTCGACTACTTGCGACAACTTTTTTTTAAAAAAAGTGGAGATGTGGAGATTTTGTTGTGATTGTTAGATTTATTTAGTACATTTTGAGAAAAAAAACGCTAAAACTAAGAAGAAAAAAATAAATTATTACTACTAAAATGAGAAAAAATGGGTAACAATTTACAAGAAATTACAAAAACAGGGCCTGCTCTGTACAAACAGTAAATGAACGAATTCTCAATTTTTTAAATTTGATGTATTAATTTGCTATTCCTTTTTGAAATGGCCTTTAGGATAAAATATATTTTAATTTTTACTAAAACTAGAGCACACACTTAATCTTAGCAACTATTTGAAACTGCTTAAAAAAACAGTGATTATGTTCACATAAAGAACTATAAATTTTGTAATAAAGCAGGAATTGATAAATCTGACGGTTAAAACAAGTCTACTGTTATACAGAACATACACACAAAATTTCAGCAAATTATTTTAAAAAAATTTCCAGAAAACGCTGTCCCCGTTTGAACTTTTCGAAAAAAAAACACACACATTTCGAGTAAAACACATTTTAAAGTTTGACATTTATTTTGAGTCACACGAGCATTTTGAAGTTTGAATGGAAAATAAAAGACTTGACATTTTTATAAAGCTAATAAGATGCCCCATAAAATAAAATCATAAAAGAAATTGTCAATTTTTTGAAAAATTCATGATTTTAGGGTAGTTGTATACCGTAAGTGTGTATCTATAGATTTTTCGAATTATAACTTTTAAGACCAGGAAGTCTCTTTGAAAAATGAACCATATATGTAGGATTAAATAAAATATTTACTTTCAACTTTCATCCATGTGTAACAATAGTAGTAATTACGAGTATATTAATTTGGTCTTAAATAAAAGCAAGATTAAAATGAGCGATATAAATGAGCTTGTATATAGAATTTCATCAAAAATATAAACATAAGCAATTCTTATGAAGCTTTTAAAATGTTATTTGAAAACTGGAATATATTATTTAAATGACTCTTCTGAATTTGATGCTCACGTAGAGTGAAATGTGATCTCATAAGAGATTTTCCATTTGTCATTTCCCCAGATATCAAGTAAAAATCGATTTAAATAATGTTGAAAGCAATGCAAGTGTACACACATATTGTTTTCTGTTCCATTTGTTACACATTGGGCATCAGTTTCCATACCATGGCATCATTTCTTATCTGCAATAAAACGCGAAAATATAAACACTTTTTTCATTGTTTTATTTTCAAGGGTCATTTTTAAGAGAGGTTCTGTAATAAAATGGGACCTCGTAAGGAAATAAATAAAAGAAACAGGGTAGTGATATGCATTTTGCCAAAGGAGCCATGAAAGGAATAGCAATCTAAATTCTTCAGCAGCTCTTTCTTAAAATTCGGAACTTTTCCAATAAATCTCGTTTTTCATTTTAAAGATAGCAAGATGGAGAGAAATCCTTCTAAGTTTCAATTTCAGTTACATATTTTTGAAAGTAAGATATTTGCTTTTATGGAAATAAAAGTTTGTAAAAACCAATGTAAATATCCAAGCTTGATTAATATAGACAGATTAAAAATCTATGGTCTTATAAAAGTACTAAAAATAGTATGTTTATAAACGTACTACTTTGAGGCAAAATGAGAAGATGAGTAGTATAAATGTCTATTGAACTATATTTATAGATTAGTAATATACTTAATGGTTGTCTGGTTTTTAACTATCCTAGTAATCCTAATACAATACTAGTTCCTAAAAGGCTAAGAGTTTGCTAGTGTACTACTGATCTATATATATATATAATGTTATGCATTTTGCATAAGGAATTTTTAAAATAGGGTAAACAATTTATATCTGCGTGTGTAATACGTTTATATTACTCTATACTGTATTTATTTTATGTTAAAAATTGTAATAGTTGCGAGTAACGTCGTTCTGTACATTATAATGGTGATTCAATGGAAACTTGATGAAATCTTGGCGATAGGGCCAAGATGGCATCATTTTTGGTGATCATGTTGACAGCTTGGCGATCTCAGTTTGACAACCTTTTGGGTGAGTTGGTGACCCTGTGAATTCTTCTGGAATTTAGTGGAGAACCCTATAAATTTTACGATCTATGATATAGAGGATCTTTCTTGAAAGATTCTTGAGACGTATAAATTGGCAGTCGCTCGCCGAATTTGAGTTAGTATTGTTTTGGCTAGCGATTAGTAGTTTTGCCTTGACCGTTGAAAAGTCGACCAGTGATTAGTGATTGCTTCAGCTGTTGAGTAGAACGACCGAGTACTTGTGAATAATCTCTTACATAATCGTATTTTAGACATTGATGGCTGTGTCTGAGCACTGTTAAAAGTGTGAAGACCTGTTGAGATTTATTCTGTGAATTTTGCTGTGTACCCTGTAATTCAAGGATTGTTTTTCGACAATAAATCTCCATTGCTTCTGAAAACTGTCTTGTTATTTAAAACTGATTTGCATAAAATTCTTGAGCCCCGATCTACATAAAAAATTTTATATATATTTATATTACGAGTTTTTCGAGAGAACTGGTCTTTTAATGAATCATTTAAACTCGAAATCAATTTTCACTTGTGTTTTCTTCAGTTATTTAATACTCTATAAACATAATTTTTTTAATGATTACTCAACTTGGTTAAAAACAACTAAATTTATGGACCACCCTGCACAAGAACTGATGTGATCGCTAAATCTGTTACGGTTTAAAGTCTTCATGATGGGGTAATGCTGAAGTTTGTAGCGTGGGGTGTGAACTCAGGTTTCCTCCTTGTCACTTGATTAAGGTTCAAAATAAGAAATACGTTGCCAACAGACATCATGTATATATAGTTATGTATATATATATATATATATATATACACTGCTGGGCAATTGTTAAGGACGGATAACACTATCATCCATAGCAACCACAAAATGAAAGGAAGCAAAATGTGGAAAATTAGAATAAGTGCGGGATATTAGTAAGAAGAAGTATGAGTATGCAAATTTTTTTCCACGTCTGTTCATCACGTGATAGCGTTCATAAGAGCTTTAAAGGTTTTGACGTGCGTGGACAGTTGTTGTTTCAAGTCAAAGTATTACAGGAAAGATTTAATAGACGAACTTAAAATTTTGGGCATGTCTTCCCGACATCACATAGATAATTTTATGCGTGGCCGAATTATTGGAAAGATCGAAGAAGGGCGAAAAATAACAGATGTTGCCAGGGAGTTCGACATCGCTCACAGCGTTGTTTCACGGCTGTGAAAGTCATTTAAAACTACTGGAATGTGTAGTAGACGGCACGGGAGAGGTCGTGTTAGAAGTACGACGCCTGCAGAAGACAGATATATCGCCCTATCAGCAAAAAGGAACAGGCTCACCACAGCTCAGCAGGTGGCAAATCAGTTTATCGCTGCCTCAGGAAAGCAGATCTCCCGAAAAACTGTAGCCAGACGTTTGAGGGGAGGAGGATTATACGCACGCAGACCTGCTGTGTGTGTCCCATTGACCAGACAGCACCGTACTGCCCGTTTGCAATGGTGTCGTGAGCATCACAATTCGACTGAACAGGACTGGGCATGCGTACTATTCTCAGATGAGAGTAGGTTCAGTCTGTCATCGGATTGTAGACGCCACCTGATCAGGCGCGAGAGTTGTACTGCTTATCGTCCAGAAAATATCCAGGAAAAGGACCGATATCTGACATGCAGTATCATGGTGTGGGCCGGCATCATGATCAATGGCCACACGCGCCTACATGTGGTTGCGAATGGGACTATGACGGGCCAACGATACATTGATGAAGTTCTACTTCCTCATGTTCGTCTTTTCCGTGGTGCTGTCGGTGATAAATTTGTTTTTATGGACGACAACGCAACATGTCATCGAACACTCGCTGTTCAGGATTGTCTAGACAGCGAGGGTATTCAACGTCTCGTATGGCCAACGCGTTCTCCAGATCTAAACCCCATTGAAAATGTGTGGGATACTTTGGAGAGGCAAGTTGCTGGACCAAACTATCCTCCGACAAACAAGAACACCCTCATCCGTGCACTCACAGAGGAATGGGATAAATTGCCTCAACAGCTGCTGGATAATGTTGTGCAAAGTATGGTACGACGTGTGGAATGTTGCATCACACTCCACGGTGGACATATCCCGTACTGATACCTTTCTTTCAGGTGCCTGCTGACTTTTAGATGCATTGTTCCATTTCTCCGTACGCAGATCAAATGAACATTTTTTTTTCTTTCAGATGTTTCACAGCTTTTGTACTTTCCAGAACAATAAATATTATTTATTCTAATGTCTGAACAGTGTGGCAACTATATTTTATCCTACTAGGCCTCATGTCTCGCATAATGTTATGCTACATAGCAATTTGTGATCCGTCCTTAGCAATTGTCCAGCAGTGTATATATATATATATATAATTATTATTATTATTATTATTAAAAATTATATATATGATTAAAAATTATTTTCAGAAACAATTCCATAAGAACCAACTCTTTTACGAAATGTTTCCCACATTTCCAAGAACCGTGGTATATACGTAAAGTAGTTGCAGATAAACTTTAGGTGTCTTTTCGATTTCATTCCATAATTTAAAATTACTATTTTTTATAGAATCTTTATGCATATCTCGACTGTACTTACAGAATATCGTTGCTTAATAATGTTTTCACATTATTATATGTAGATGTATTGCAATGATAAAACTAGTATAAAAGAAAATTAAGTTGATTCTTACTTAGGTCAATAAAGAAAAGTTTTATTTTAGTTAATTTTTAAATAGTTACAATGAACATAAATATGTATATACATATGACAGAATCACAATATTAAAAGACAAAATAGAAAGTAATTTTCCATTTTTCTTGCTATATAGGGTATTGGACTATTTTTTATTTGTAACTATTTATTCATTTCCTAAATTTAATTATTCTAACAAAATAGGATAGTAAAAAATAAATCACATTCTCAGAAATTAGGCCATTCCACATGGGACTCGAACCCACGAACGTAGGATTAGGCATCCAGGGACACTACGAACGATTTCACTTTCTATATATGCTGCTGGAAAATTATTTTTGTGTGTGTTTGTTACTATTTATTTATTTTTAAGGTATCCGTACACCTTCGAAGAAATTTTTTTTAAAAACTGTAATATTTGCTATTAAAATATTTTTTACTGATGAAATATAACTTAAAACTATGAAAAATACATTTAATATGTTACTTGTGGTACATAAAAAAATTTTAGGGAGTAAAGCATAGTGTAAATAGCAATTAAATTGATTATTAGAATAACGCACATAACTCAAATGTAAACAAAAATATCCCTTTTCTGTAAATTTGATGATGATCATTATAACATTTTTTAGGGCTGGTACTATTTTCCTGATGATAATCAATTTATTACAATTTTTATCAAGTTTCGAGTAAAAGAACATTGAAAAATCCTTAAAAAATTATTACGAGCATGATATATACCTTAGTTACTAAAAACATATCAACTATATAATTATGAAAGTAGTAGGGGTTCTTTAAATCTATAAAACAAATATATTTATAAAATTTGAACTAATTTGGTTCACAACTTTTTCTGATATTTACGTTGTCAGATGTCAATACGTTAAACAAATTCATTTTGAGATAAATCAGAAATAAACTTTGAACTGCAAATTTTAATATTAAACACAATTTGATATACTTAAAATGCTCCTGATTTATAAATAACACCCTCTTTACTCTCTAAAACATTGATTTTTTTTTCCTTGTAGCTCTTAAAATTTTTCTACGCTGCTTTACATTTGGTGTTGAATGTTGTCTGTGTCGATAATTCTATTGATGTCAAGATGTTTGTATGCTTTTTAAGTAAAATAACCAGGAGTTATATAAAGTTTTTTAAAAATTTCAACACAACCCTTGTATCCATCATTAAATTGGATCACAGCATCCAATGCACCAGATTTTAAAATTTTGAGGCACACGAAAACTCTCTGCCATATAACGCCATTTAAACACTCGTTTGAATTTTGTGTTTTGCCATGCAGGCATTTAGTAAGCAGTTCTTTGGTACACAACTCTAAATATGTAGGCTTAATCGTGTTTAGTACTTCATTTGATAAGCCTTTATATTTTTCGTTTGGCTTTTTGCCACAAGACAGTGCTCGGAGGTAGTAGCACCAACTATCTTTTCCGATGGGACACTGCCCATGCATCGGTTTCTCGACACTTGATGAGCAATGAAACAAAGCCGCAATAACATTTTGCTGAAGACCGGATAGGTTTCCAACATTGCTACGAACAGCAATCCCATAATAGTTTTGCAATCGGTCAATAAAAGAGTCGGTGAGTTTGCCTTTACGAGACAGATTTTTATTTTTAGACTTTAGTTTGCGCAATCTCGCACCTACTCTCTTTTGAACATGACCAATGCATTCATATTTTGTGACGCTATCCTTCCCATAAGTATCTTTGACACTGATAAAGCCCTTAGAGTCCCCGTCGCCATAATAATGTGCATATTTAAGGCCTTGTTTGACAATAGAACGTTGGAAGATTCTCGTAGCACCAACAGCTTCCATTTTTAATGCAGAATCTTGAAAATTGCTATGGCACACGTGATCTGCTGCAAAAGTTTCCGACTCAATGCTTCTAGGCATTTTAGAAATCTTTCTGCAGGTGGGACAATATGACGACATTATTTCAATGTCTACTACTTTACCAGTGTCAACTGACAACGCTGCGACACACCCATTCATGGAAGAGTAACCTCTACGCTGCCACGTTCCATCAACTGAAATGCCACATTCAACAATTTTATTTTTAGTAGGATGTAGCACTAACAGTTCAGAAGCTGCTTTTTGCATTGATAGTTCACTAACATGAGTTTATTCTCATGATTAGTGTACGCAGTTTTACTGAGCCTGGGTAAATTTAACGTACCACATAATTTAAACCCAGCAGAAAAACATTTCCCAATTTGTCTCATACCATACACAAATCTTTTATTTACTTCAGGACAGTTTAAAGTTTTCTTTGAACTAGAAAACTCTGAGTAAAAGTCACAATGTTTACACCTGATAACAAAATTTGAGCACAAACCATATGTGGAATCCTCAGAAAGCAGGATACCTTCTTCGAAACATCTTGGGCAGCAAAGTTGTAAAAACAAATTTAAAAGGACTTCCATATCAATTATTCTGTTACCAGTAAGTGGTTTACGTTGATATTCTGCTATTTCTTCATCAAAGGCAGCAGGTATTTAATTTTCGAAGAACTGGCGTTGGTAGATGTTGCGCTGCTATTTTTTGAATGTTTAATGGTAGATCCATTTACTAGAAATTGGCGTTTTCTCTTTGCACTAACTCTACGTTTAGCATTACCCATTTTAAATGACAAAAATTAAAATTTTCTGCTATAAAAACGGATTAAACAAAAGCTTATAAAGAGCTATGCAATCATAAGCAAATGTAAACAAACAGTAAAGCACTCTATTTTCTTGCCAGATTCTAGATAAAAATATAAATAAAAACCTGTTGCCAATTATATTCTTGATAATTCTGAAAACTCAAATTCATATTTTAAAAAGTTTAAATTTCTTACTATTGCATATTTAAACGATACTTTGAAAAATAAAAATGTCAACAAACATTTTTTCTACTTCGCAATGCAGACTTGTACTTCCGGGTTCAAAAAGGTGCTATCGAATGAAACTTAAATCCCCATAACTTAAGTTCTAAATAAGATAGAAACAAAATTTAAACACCATTTTAAAGAAAAAAGTTCATATTTTCAAATAACATTTAAATTAAAAAATCGAAAAATTTGACGAAAATGACGTTTTGAAGGTGTACGGATACCTTAATGTAATTAATGAGTTTATATTTGAAACAACTGTATTAACATCAAATGTCATCCACTACAAATTTAAAGAAATGTATTTGTACTTGAATGGATGAATAGAAAGTATTTTATTAACGATTGAAAATTTGAACAATATATATATATATATATATATATATATATATATATATATATATATATATATATATACATATATATAGAAAGAGAGTGGCATAATAGTGGAAATAGGAAAAAGATCAAACTACTCATTTGAAAAGAACTCATTTTTGCTAAGCCCTGAAAAATATGTTATAGAGTAGTTCTGACCCATTTTGAATGCACGTTGCGGGCAGTTACTTTCAAACTCTTTTCATATAAGCAAACTAATTACAGATTTTAAAAAAACATTTGATTTCTTATACTTTTTTAATTCTATGCTTAAAATGACGAAAGGAATTCAGGAGAGCAAAATGTCAAAAAGTCTGAGTAGTGTTGTTTTGTGTTTGAGGAAAATCGAATTCACAATTGCAGTAAAATTCATGCATTGCACTTTAGATGCAAACTTTTATGCATCTTTCTATTCACGAAAATGTGAACGGAATTTTAAATTAAACTTAAAATCCTTTCAAACCCATATCTTATGGGATGAAAGCATATTCATTGGAATGCAGTGACATATCATAAAACTCAGCGTGTTTTCATCTCCAAATGCATTTGCATTCTGTTGTCACCGCATAAAAGCGTGACCTGTCATTTACTGCAGCAGTAAATGTGAATTTCATTTATGCAGAAATAAAAGTAAAGTAAAAGACTATAAACGCAGAAGTATTTGATTTTGTATTAGAATTCCACTATAAAAAAACATAATACTTAATTCAGTAAAAAAAAATAATTCAAATAATTTAGAATATTCTCAAACTAATTTTCATTCTCTTTGCTTTAATAATATTTATTTAAGTGTACTAAGCAGAGATTTAAATTATCAATATACAGTCTTCTGGATTAATGCAAATAATGTGTGTGAATCTTTTTTGCATATAATTCTCTATATGATAGTCAAATAATAGAAGGGCAATCCTATTCGTGCAGTGGAAATGAATATTTAATCTAATATTAAACTTAAATACGATATCAATTGAAATATTTTTATTTAGAATTTCATAACAGAGCACCAGAAAATAAATCTGTACTTCGATTTTGTCGAACAAATCGTTATGACTGCTGCGTAGTTAAAAATATAGCATACGAAAATGATATGTATTGGGTGTCCAGGCTTAAAGTTTCCAAAAGTTTTGGCTTTTTTTTTCAAAACTACCACCAGAATGTAAGAAACTGTTCATCTGTGGATTGGAAACCCCTCCAAGAATTTTGGTGTTTACTCCGATCGGCCGCACTTTTGCGCATTATTCGGCAATCGCAGACGATAAACATTTTAAACTGACTTCATTAGTAAAGATGTGGACACCACAGCAAAAGCCGCAGTGAGTACTTTGGTCAATGGAATTTAAATCAGTCACCTGCGTACTGCGACGCATTCCAACAGAATGGAATGTTGACCCTCCGACATCAAAATCTATCCACCATTGGGAAAGGACTTTAAAGGAAACGGGAACTTTGGTATCTCAAACTGGCAAGTATCCTTATGATTTCGTGATAGAAGACACTGGTGATCGTATGCGGGATTCATTTTGTAGGAGTCCTTAAAAGTCTATTAGGCAAGCCAGTAACGCTATTCCATTCCGTTCGAACTCGTCGGTTTACACGCGTGACTGATTTAAATTCCCTTAAACCAAAGTACGCACTGCACCTTTTGCTGTGGTGTCCACATCTGTACTAATGCAGTCAGTGTATAAAATTTATCGTCTGCGATTTCCGAATAATGCGTGCACGTGCGGCCAATCGAACAAGACTCCAAAAAATCTCGGATAGGTTTTCAATCCACGGATGAAAAATTTATTACATTCTGGTGGGTAATTCCAAAGTAATAAGCCATTACTTTTGGATACTTTAAGTCCGGAACCCTGTATTTCATTATATATCCGTTATTTACTGTTTTATTTATTTGTTTTTCGGGGTTTTTTTGTCTATTCAAATGTTTATTTTTAAATATCTTACATATTTCCACATTTTTTTTATTTATTTTGTTCTTGAATACCTAGTTTAAAATATATTGTAAAGATATGATATTTTAAAAGCGCTCGAATTACGGGAATCGCAGAATTACGGGGTTCGTCACCAATAGCTCTCACGTTCCATTACAATACGACTTAAATTAAAATAAAAAACAACGTTATAACGTTAGTGGTTTTTTTTTTAAATAACCATTTACGAAAACTGAAATCATTTACCTATGATTAGTTTTCAGAAACTAAAATTATATTAATATTTACGGTCAAATAAAACATAAGATCAAATAACTGAACTAATTGAAACAAATTACATCACGTTTTTATGTGTCAAGATTTTCAAGCTTTTATAAACACTCAGAATAACAAATACTATAATAATCAATATATCTAAACTGAAAAAGAGAAGAATCCTTAGTTAATTTAAGAAATGGAATATATATATTTTTACATTATTATATATTTGACACTACATATAACCTTAGAGAGACATGAAACAACATCATTAATTCTTAGGCTCATAACGCTTAAGCACATTTAACTTATTGTTTAATTGTTAATTTACTTTGCCCTTTGGAACTATACGAGGGTTTTTGGAGACAACCTTGTAATTTTGAATCGCTGTCAGGCGATGAAAACAACTATACTTGAGATAGCACCCTTCTTTTCTGAACTTCCACATCCCGCTCGCATGGGGAATTTAAGCCTCAAATGATTTTACGTACATCAACCTCTCTAAACTGCAAATTAAGTTTGGGATAAACAAAGAAAAAGCATAAATGAATAAAGTACGGATTGTGTGTCAGCATATAAATTTTATAGGAAAATAGCGAGCCTTTATCTTTCCACTTTGCTGGGTATTTCATAATGCTGTATGACAGTTTTCAAGTTATTAAAACCCAAACTCTAGCATTAGAGCAGCCGTACTCATTCTGCTTCCCATCGGACCTCTCTGAGTGGCCCGGTCTCATACACAATTGCACTAACAAATTCAATTATTTAAGAACAATGTATTAAACATTTAGCGCGAAATTACAATCAAGCAATCCCATTTATAGATTTTGCAATCGATGTGGTACAGCGGAAATGCTGGGATAACTGTTTTTTTTTTCTTTTTGTAATTGTCACCTTTAGTTTAACAAATAACAGTAGAGAATAGCGATTATTCTATGGGTAACACTAATTTTTAATTAACCCAAGTGAAAAATATCTGAAGAATATGTGTTATATCAAAACAATTGGGATCATGACTGTGTTTCGTAGAAAAAAAACAAACATGGATGAACAACTTGCTTAACTCTTGTCATGAAAATGCTATGTTTAAAATATATAATTTTGCTCGTCACTATACCGCTATGCACAAATCTTTCAATGCCTCCTTTTTTTCAGTAACAAAATATCTGGGAGTGGGGAATTTGGGACCATTGGTGAAAGGAAATCAAAATTACCCCATAAGAGGGTAAAAAAATGCATTAAACTCTTTTTTTTTTTTGTGTGAGTTTAATATAGATTTAAAATGAAAACCAAAAAAAAAAACTATTCACATTTTGATCAATTTCTGCATTTTAAATCAGCGCTTCTCAAACTTTCAATACTGGCGCCCCCCTTTTCGATCACAATTTTTATCGCGCCCCCCTTATACATTAATAATGCACTGAATGCAATAATAATGAACTTTGATGCTAAAGCTACAAAAGGCGATCTTAATTATAAACCATACAAATTAGTAACATAAGTATTAAATTTTGTATACTACTTTTAAGTAATAAATAAATAAATAATATAATAGGATAATTATTATGTGTGTTATTTTTCCTTTCTCTAATTTTTAAATTGGACTTATTGCAAAATACGGTGGCTGCTTAGAAGACAACATATAGATGTCTGCTAAATATAGAAAAAGAATTCAGAGGGTCAATTTCTAATCATAAGCATTCCTTATAAAAACTTTGCTTTGCAAGACAAGCCCATGTAAGTCGTTAATACTTATTAAATTTGTTCTTAATTTAGTATTAATTAATTAGTTATAAACTACTATGGAGCACTGATACATTAAAAGTATACCGGCTGAAGTACCTGCTTGCACGAGTTCATTTATAAGAAATTAAAACATTATTGAAATAATCGCTGAATTTTGTAAGGAGAGTAAAGCCAAGTGCGCGACAATGTTTACAAAAATGTAAAATGATTTTTTTAAATGATTGCTCAAAGTATAATTAGTTTAAAGCAAACTATAATT
This sequence comes from Trichonephila clavipes, assembly GCA_019973935.1. Lineage (NCBI taxonomy): Eukaryota > Metazoa > Arthropoda > Arachnida > Araneae > Nephilidae > Trichonephila > Trichonephila clavipes. Next base: position 1,694,377 of record BMAU01014337.1, on the reverse strand, counting down.
TTAAGCCTTACAGAATTATCATTTAGAATTGATGTTGAATAATGAACAATAATATAAAATTCAGATGAAGAATAATTGTATTATTTTTAATATTTAAAGCGAAACATGTTTTAATCCTGGAGCAGGCGCGCACTCGATACTAATGGTCCAGCGGGGTTATTGAGTCACCCCAATCCTTTTTTTATAATTATTTTTATAGTACACCAGTGTTTCTCAAACTTTCAATACTGGCGACCCAATTTTCAATCATAATTTCTGCACTGAAAACAAACGCACTTCGTATACTATTACCAGTTTGAAAATCCTACCTATGTTAAACAGGATTTTCTGCGGTGGCTGCTTTGAAGACAAAATATAGATCTCAGCTAAATAAAGAAAAATAACTCAGTGTCAATATCTGATATTAAACCTTTCTTTGAAAAACTTTACTCTACAAGACAAGCCCATGGAAGTCACTGATAATTATTAGACTTAGATTAATTTAGCATTAAGAAATCATTTATAAAATACCTTCTTCAGTACTGATACATTAAACGTATACTGGCTGAAGCACCGGCTCTTCGCACGAGTTAATTTTTTAAAAAAATATAACATTATTCTTGATATAATAGCTGAACTGCAAGGAGAGTAAAACTGCGTGCACGACATTGTATACAAAAATGTAAAATGATTTTTTTTAGATAAATGCTATAATTGTAAATAAATGTTTAAAAGAACTGTAATTTTAAACATCACAGAATTAGCATTTAGAATTAATGTTAAGTAATGAAAAAGAATATAAAATTCCTATGAAGAATAATTGTGTTACTTTTTAATATTTAAAGCGAGAAGACTTCAAAATGTTTTAACCCGGGAGCAGGCGCGCACTCGATACTAACGCTGATGGTAGTGCGGGGGGAACTCAGTCACTCCAATCATTTATTTATAATTATTTTTACTCTACTCGATACAAATTGGAATTCCAGTGAATAATTTAATTAAGAGAAAGTATACGAATGTTCAATCTTTCTTTGATGATTTGAGAAAAAGTCCAATAAAACTGAACTAAAATGATTGACAAGTGAAAGACCTTAATAAAGGACGAAAAGCAAAGATACTTTTCACTAATATTACAGAAATATTACTTGCTGGCAAAGCTGTCATATTTTGTTCAAGTAATCGTAGTTTTAATGAGCATTCATGATCGAGTGAGTGAATATTAACGTCGCACTGTTCAGCTACTCGAGGGCTTTTAGAGACGGACCTCGTAATGTTGAACCATGGTTGACGAGAACGATACTTGAGCTGGCCTCTTTTAACTACCACACCATTCCAACAAGAGGACGTTTGAGCTCTTTATAGATTTAACGTGCACCTCTCCCTTTCACGACGGGTCTTTAGTGGTAATGGGCTCGAACTCGTGACACCTTTGGTGATCAACAAATAGCAAGTTGAACTTTTTCTTGTGTCTTTTTGACAAATCAAACTGAACCTTGTGGTACACTTATGGCTTCATATTTCAGTTGATGGAGTTCTTTAGGAAGCCATTGAAAATTTTCCTTTCGTTTCATGTTCATCGTGTTTCTCAATCATGAATAATATGCATCAGTTTCAACTTCTTTCAATACAGATCACAGATGCCCCACACCACCGCTGCCTGGTTATAAGTGTATTCTCAGAAAAAAATACGGATGCTCTAAAAAGGATTATGACGTTTTTCACTATGCTTTATATGTTTGAGATTACTCGTAAAAATAAATCTTAGCCAAATAATCCTTCAAAAATCAATCCTTTTCCAAATATCGTAAAACTCTTTATTATTTACAATTTCCCTATGCGAAAAACAAATACATAAAATATGGGATGAAACTAATGTAGAAACCCTACCAGTAAGTTTGAAGGTCAATCAAATAAATGACCAGCAAATGTATTATGCTGCCTGGCTGAAAAGTGAATCATGTCTTCCTTTTCTTTCTACAACTAATATACAGTATTTCAATAATAATTACAGTGATGAAATGTTTATCTTCTTAGAATTTTTCTCAGGGTCTGAGTTTCGTTTTTTCTTTTAACGAGTAATATTTTATGTTAAAACAGAAGAACGCCAGATGATAAACAAATTATATCAGTGTTGTTGTGTGTTTCTTTTATTATGGAAAAAGTATTTTATTTCACTTCTTTCCGGTTATTTTTTTTTAAAAATCATTAAATTTTCGATATGCTCGCGCCCCCCTTGCAGGGTTATCGCCCCCCCCAGGGGGGCGAGCCCCACACTTTGAGAAACACTGTTTTAAATACATTTGATCTTATAGAATCCACTACTTCTCTCCCGTTAATCCTCACGTTGCGGCTCGAGAGAAATTAGTTGTCATATGTATGTGACCGGGCTGAAAAAAAGGTTGAGTACCCCTGCTTTAGAGTGTATAGAAAAATATTCGTATATCCCTGTCCTATAGATTTAAATTGTACAGGCCTCGAATTTCTAAAACGGAACTATTATTATCTCTGACGATCAAGTAACCCCTTTCCTCAGTCGTTTCCTACAAAATTCGTTCTCTTAGCGCATCGCTACTTAACAAAAGAAACATGTTTGTCGAATTTCAAATTTGTAGCCATATTAGTTCAAAAATGGGATTTATTTTTCATCAATGAGCTTCCACAACTTCTCAGAAGAGTCGATATTTGGAAAATACATTCTTAGTGAATTTCTACTTAAAAAGATACTTGAGTACAAGTTTTCGAGTCTGTAGGTCTAATGCTTCCAACACGGGCATTCTGTTAACTATACCTCATCTTAACCACCCTTTCGAAATCGACTTTAGTAAAACTTATTGCTAACGGATAACTACTGGACAAAAAAAAGAACTCTTTTCTTGTAACTATAACACCCTTTTAACTTCCCATAACTCTTCTTGAGAATCAGTTTCAATAAAATTCGTTCTCTATTTAACGAAAGAAACATGCTTCCAAATTTGTATTAAGTAAAGCTAAAAGTACAAAAAGAATATATATATATATATGTATGTATATATATAACACCTCTTAACCCAATACAATCCTTCTTGGGAGACGAGTTTCACAAAACCCGTTCTTAGCAGGTCTCTGCTCAACAAAAGTAACATGCTTACCAAACTTTACTGAGTTAGTGAGTCACTTTTCTCCTTTACATATAAAGAGATCAGTGGCACACACAAGGGGAGTCCTGGGGGTCCGGACCCCCCAAAGCCCTGGATTTTTTTCCGATTGATTATAATTCTAAGTATAAAGTACGTAAAATTTAATTAATTACTTGCTATTAATGATTAATTTTATTAATTAATGCTAATTATTTATTCAAAAACTAGTTTTTTACTGTGTTTTGTTACCGAAAATCGACAAAATCAAAAGAAGCATGATACAAGAATGGTGAACTTTAGACCCCGGACTTTCCCCACCCCCTCGAAAAATTCCTGTGTGCGCCACTGAAAGAGGTAATCTATTTTGACAAATATTGAACAAACATAACTTTTACTACCAAAGTCTGTTATTATTAATAATTAAATGCCAATATTGTAACACAACTAATTGACAGTATTCCTTTACTAATAATAGCATCAACAAACCAAACTTGTCTTGATAGTTACAGAACTTTATTTTTTCCCACAAATGACAATAACTTAAGTATAAATTTTATGTGGTCTAATACAATTATAATCTAAAGATGACATGACCCAGATTATCTTCCTCTGCTTTAGTAATTAGTTTCTATCAGTTTTTTTCCAAGCCGATTTGTTCCATGTGAAGTACTTTTCAGAAAGCGCAGAATAAATCAATTACTCTGAAAGCTTTTAAAACTTGTTTGACTAAAGCATATGACCAGGTTTCATGCAAGAGAGGATCTTTCAGAGCTATTATACCTTTTTTGTAAGAAGTAATGACATTATCTTTATCGAGTAAAAGGAATTTCATTAGCATTGTAAAGGTGTTTTAAGAAAGCTCTTTGCTCAAGGATCTGTCAGTTAGTAAGAGGTCCAAATTTTTCTTCTTAAATTCATTGTAAGCGAAACGAAAACTTTGGACCTTTTATTTTCGACATATTTTGTTATTGATGAAACTACCAACAAAATATTTTATAATATCATAGAGATTGAAAATTTTTAAGAACATTCTCTTTTTTGATGTTAGAAGACGAAATATTAAAAAAGAGCCATTTTAATTTAAAATATTTAAGAAATCGTAACTTATAAAAGATAAAGTCGTCGCCGTAAAGTCATATCTTAGAAATTTATTATGATTACTTTTTTTGAAATACCTCATTAAAACATTATTAGTTATCGTGAGACTATCATCATAAATAAGTGTAATAATGTATTTTCTATTATAAATCTCAATTTTTATATTTTATTGTGAATATTTTTGAATTAATTTATAGAAGATGAAGTCATTTGCACATTTTTTTCTAAGCAAATATTAGTTTACTGGATATTTATCCTTATTTTTTGTCTTTTCCCGTATGCATAAAAAAATTAATTTATTAGTCGTTTGTTAACAAAGCCTTACGATGCCCCATGAGGACTGTGGCCGCGGTAGCCTAGTGGTCAAGGTTACGGACTCGTGGTCGGTGTGTCATGAATTCGAGTCTTATACCACTGAAGACCCACCATGTAGAGCAGGGGTGGGCAGACTTTTACATGGCGCGGTCTACTTTTAATTTTTTCAAGGTGTTGCGGTCCACCACGTGACGTAGGTGTGATAAGCAAAAAAACAACTCAACAATATTTGGACTTTAACAATAATAAATACAGAATATGTGTACTTACCTACGTAACTACAGTAGAAAAACTTACTCTTTTAAAACTACGTTTTAAGCAAAACGCAAAATGCGAACATAATAATTATAGACATAAATTTAATATTAAATGATGCATTTTCAAACAATTCACAATACATCACAAATTAAATAATTTTCACTTAAAATTAGTTCTTATAGCTATAGTCTTGTGACGAAGTCGGACGCTTTCTCCTGATTTTTAAGATTGATGCCGACAGACGGTGGGAAAAGTGCAGATATTTCCCTAATTGCTGGGAAAAAATTTCGGAACTGGGTGGTCAAAGATTTGGGTCCTCTTTCCCAGGTTGTCTCTGCCATTCAAAAGAGACACCGTAAGATTGTGCTTTCGTTTTCCCACGATTCGGTGACGGCAGCGAGTCTGAAAACTTACAATGTGCCCCTAGACATCGGCGCCCATTAGAATAGAGATCAAGGGGCCTGAGACCGACAGGGGCGGCAGAAGAACAAGAGATCACCGATGGATGATTAGGCGAGGGATGGTATGAGAGAGAGGATATAAGGGAAGCGAGAGAGTCCGGTAAAAAGACTGGATTTTTGAGGGAGCCTTTGTGAGGTCCCTTCAGCGATAGAGGAAAAACGATTGGGAGACCGCGAAGTACGGCGGAATCCGAACTGAGGAGAACTGGGAACGGTCTGAGTCCCGATCAACGATAGGAAAGCGATACTGAGTCCGCGAATTAAGGCGGATTCAGAACCGGAGAAATTTTACGTGAAGGAATTGATTTGGAGGTCCCTCCCACTAAAGCATTGTGATGCAGCTATACCTTAGTCCGCGAAGTAAGGCGGATTTTGGAATCGTGGAAATTGCGAGGGAGCAACTGCATGGTGGATTTGGAGCCAGCAAACTCACCCAGACTCGGTGTGGAATTACCCAGATTGAACCCTTTTTACGTATCCCAGGTATAGGATTTTCCTCTACAGTGTCATTCACGTCATTATTCTATGCGAGAGAGATGAGACATTGCAGCGAAAGAGACTCAAAATTTGTGTACTCTTTTTGCTAAATAATTGTGATAGAATATTTTTTGATGGTTTTCTTACTGAGAAATAAATAGTTTATCCCAGAGCTGTGTGAAGTCGTTACAGTCTCAATAGACGACTTAGTCTTGATTTTATCCGCCCCAATCTTGAATACCTTGCTATATAATTACTAACTGTTAATCTTACACTGTATTCTAAGTGGTCGTCTGTGAAACGGGAATATATTTTCTTAATTATATTCTTCGTTGAAAATATAGATTTGCACTGGTAAGTAGAGCGAAAGAACGATGTTAAATAAATTGCAGCTTTTTTAATATTTGGGATACTTTACTTCGACTAATAGATTCCAAAAGTTATTCTTCACAAATTACGTCCTTTAGAAAGAGAAAAGCTTCGTTTTCCTCGAGAGATAAAGAGAACATGTAACATATATTTAGCTATATTTTTCTCATCAACATTACTAAGTGGATAACCTATGAGTGCAACTTTTGTGTGATTCTAGTCTAGTAAATTCTTGAAAACGTTGGGTTGGAGTTTTATTCACAGGTGTTTCTATTATCTTGATAAGCATCTGTGTTTCTTTTAGTATGCACGTCTAAGGTTTTATGTAAAGGCAGTCACCCCAAAATGTCTTGGCGGTCCACCGGTCGACCACGATCGACTTAATGCCCAACCCGGATGTAGAGTGTGCGATGCATGTTAAATCTGTCGTTGATCAAATATCCTCCTGTTGGTGTGGTGTTGTAGTTAGGAGAGGGGAGTGCCAGCTCAGGTGTCACCCTAGTCGCTTGTCCATGGTTCAAAATTACGAGGTCCGTCGCCAAAAGCCTTTGTGTAACTTTACAGTGCGACGTTAATGTTCACTCACTTGCCACATGAGGACTAATAATGGCGTACTTCATCGTTCTGAACAGCAATTAAGTAATGAGGACAGCACCTGAGCTATAACCTTCTTTTACTTAAATTCCCCACTACAACAATGATAGGGATATTAATAAAAGGACCAACCGTCCTCCTTTAGGGAGGACAGTCCTCCTTTTATAGGTTCTGTCCTTCCTCGAAAAGTGTCTTCCTACTTGTCCTCCTTTACAATATTTTAAAACTGATCTGTTAATCTCTGTATTCAGAGAAGGACCAAACATGTGTTTACAAAATGTCGAAGAATGGTCTGAAACACAAATATCACAGGGAACAACTGTTTTCAGTGCTATTTTTGACTTCATCGCAAGTAAATTGGGCAGATATAGAAAATTATGTTAAACTTCATTCGAAAGAAATGCCTGTTATTAAAATCTATGACAATTGTATGTTTGATGTCGAAAGAAGACTGAATGTATATTTAAATTCTAATAAATTAGAGCAATTGGAAAATCGACATGCTGAAATTGATAAAAAATGTGGGTGGAATTTCTTAAACTATTTGAAAAACGAACACATTCCACATTAAAATGTAATTATTCTTATTGAAATTACGTTGTGCCGCACTGGAACGAATGCAGCAGTTGAAAGAGTTTTTTCAGTTGGTAATGAATTTTGGACTAGAGTGAGAAATCGAGATTGAATGTTAATATTTTAGCTACAGTGCTTAAAGTAAAATTCAGTATGAAGGATATTTTTTGCTCCAAAATTTCTCAATGTATTATAAAATATGTTAAAAAGAAAATATTCATTCAGTGGAAAAATACTCGTTGATGAAAATAATAAAAAGGAAGTTTGATTAGCGTATTTTTGTTTGAATTAATAAAATGTTTCATATACACTGCTGGCCACCGTAAATGCAACACCCTGAAGGAAGCAGGAAAATAACATGAGATTTACAACATGCATTAGCGGAGGTGAGATACGCAAATGATTCGAATTTTAGCGAAGAGACACATCACGCGCGTCTGTGGCGCCACCTGAAAGCGCTATTTAAGGCTTGGAGATTTCGACGATTTCAAGTTCGGCAAATGTGCTTTTCTTGTGGTTTTTTTTCAAAAAACGATCAGTTATGTCTCACAGAAAACAGCGATCAGCTTTTGTTCAAGTATCCGAGTACGACAGAGGAAGGATAGTGGCCTACCGAGATTGTGGATTATCTTTCATGAAAATCAGTAGTCGTGTTGGACGAAACCAAACAACTGTAATGCGGATATGTGACAGTTGGATGTAGGACAGTGCACCACCACGTGAGAACAGTCAAATTGTGCGCATGGCAGTGACGGATCTCTCAGTCACATCACAAACCGTAGCACAGCATATTGAATCTGCAACGCATCATTCAGTGTCTGCGCGTACCATTCGACGCCATTTACAGCAGAGTGGTCTGTCCGCAAGACGTCCATTGCCTGGTCTACCCTTGACGCAGAACCACTGACATCTCCGCCGCCAATAGTGCGATGAAAGAAGAATGTGGGTGGCAAAATGGAATGAAGTTGTCTTTACTGTCGAGTCACGCATCTGTCTGCAACACCACGATGGTCGGATTCGAGTCTGGAGACACCGTGGAGAGTGGATGCTGAACAGCTGCGTTATGCACCGCCACACTGGTCCTGCACCGGGTATTATGGTATGGGGTGGTATTGGATATCAGTCTCGCACTCCTCTAGTACGCATTGCCAGTACTTTAAACAGCCAGCGCTACATCTCCGAGGTGTTCCTTACCTTCAGGGCTTGGCCACAGCCATATTACAACCGGATAATACGCGACCACACGTGGCACGCATTGTCTAAAGGTTCTTCGTCAATCACTAGATTGAATTGCTTCCCTGGCCGGCTCGCTCTCCGGATCTTTCGCCGATAGAAAACATTTGTTCCATGGTTGCTCAACGATTGACCCAGATTACACCCCTACCTGCCACACCAGATCAACTTTGGCAACGTGTGGAAGCTGCTTGGTCTACTGTACCCCAAGTCTCTTTGAATCAATGCCGAGGCGTGTGGCAGCAGTGATCTCCAGCAATGGTGGCCACTCTCGCTACTGAATCTGGCAGGAACCACACTTCACAGAATTCTATAAATTGAATCATTTGATACTTGGTCAACATGTTAACTACAAAATAAATTTTGTTGTGCTATCTCTTGTCCTTCTTGGTGTTGCATTTACGGTGGCCAGCAGTGTATTTACTTTGTAATTTTTTTAAGTGTGTTATACTCCATTTCATTGCAAGAAAATTGGTCACTTTAATATTAAGCCTCGACATATTTGACGTGCAGCAGCCCCTATACACAGAGAGGATTTAGAGGCTTTGATTTCATTTTTATTTACTTCAACTACTGATGCAATACTAGGGCTACTGACGACGGACCTCGTAATTTTAAACAATTGTTGAGAATGGCACACCATCTCCATAATTCTACGCCACACCAGAGGATGGAATTCCAGCCTCAATAGATTAAACGTGCATAAGCGGTTCTATATGACGGATCTTCAGTGACATTAGGTTTCGAACCTCCAGCTAGGGGGGCATCGACCACGAGTTCACGATCATGATCTGTGCCGCGAGTCTTTAATGACAACAGGACTCTAATCGACTCAATAGAAATGACGTCATTCACGATTTCGTGACGATGATCGGTCAATTACCACATCTGCGAAAACTTACTTGATATTTCTATAAACAAAACTTTGACTAAAATATTAATTTTTTATCGATGATTCTTTCAAATAGTACATAAATGTTTCAATTAGTACTATTAGTTATCACTCTTCCCATATATATTTATATATTGTTCAAATTTTCAATAGTTAGTAAAATACTTTTCATTAATCCACTCAAGTTCTAATTCATTTTTTTAAAACTTCTAATGGATGACACTTGATGTTAATACAGTTTTTTCAAATATTAATTCATTAATTTTTTAACTAATGAATAAATAGTAACAAACAAAAATAACAGTACAACACCCTGTATAAAAAGGAAAATCGTTCGTTGTGTCCCTGTCCCGCAATGGATAGCGCGTTGGACTTCTAATTCAAAGGTCGTGGTTTCGAATTCCACCTACAATGACCTAATTTCTAAGATTGTGAGTTCATTGTACTGAACTATTTTATTGGAATAATTAAATTTAATTAATGAATAAATAGTATCAAACAAAAAAAAGTCTTGCATCTTATACAGAAAGGAAAATGGAAATTCGCTTTCTTTTCTGCCACCTAATAGTATGATTCTGACATATGTATTTACATATTTATATTAAAATTAAATTATTTAATAAAACGTAACTAAAGTGAAAATTTTCTTTGTTGCCTTAAATAGGAATTGACTTAACTTTTTTTAAAAAATATCACTCGTTCATAATATGATTCACATGTATGTATACCTTTACACTACCATATAAATTAAATACCAGCTGTTGTAATATGATTAACGTCAACATCGCAGAAGTCCTAATATATGTCACTGCAAAAGGCGTGTTATGAGCTCTAAATTCATTATACCGACCATTTGATATCCAAATCTAATTCTGTGGATTATTAGACGTCGGTGTATTACAAGACTTTTGAATTTTCATGTAATTTCCTGTATGGTAAATATCACACGTACGAGATGAAAGGGAGGTTATTTATTTCTATACAACATTGTATTTAGGAAACTATAGCTGACAACTCTTACCTAGATAATCAATTTAGATATGTATTTTCAATTCAATAAATAACCTTTTGAATGAACTAAATGAGCATTAAAATTTTATTCGGAAGTGGTTAATTGATTTATTCTTTTGACAGTCTACTAGCGGAAAGTTTTATTACATTATTCTGAAATGGCGTTGTATTGAAAGAAGTGATGTCGCAAGTTATTATTCCACATACATGCGTCATAACAGAGTTCAGTAACCTTTCGAATTGCTGTATTATTAACTTGTGGTGGCCGTGGTAGCCTAGTAGTCATGATCACAAACTCGTGAATGGAATTGTGGAGTAGCGGGTTTGAGTCTTGATATACAATACTGGTCATTGTAAGTGCTCCATCAGGAAGAAATGCAAATAACAAAACGATATTTATTAAACAATTATGTTATACTAAAAATAATAAGTGATTAAATTTTCAACAAATGTGGGTGCATAGATCCTGAAAAATCAGCACAAAAACAGCCACCTCTGGCAGTAATAATAGCACTTATACGCATAGGAATTGAGTAAAAAAAAATCGGATGGCATGTACAGGTACAGATGACCATGCAACTTCAACACGATACCACAGCTCATCAACCGTAGTGACTGGGGTATGGTGACGAGCCAGTCGCTGGGCAACCGTAATCCAGACGTTTTCTGTTGGTAAAAGATCTGGTAAACGTAGCAGGCTAGGGCAACATTCGAATATTTTCTGTATCAAGGAAGGCTCGTACAATACCGGCAACATGAGGTCGTCCATTATCCCGCTTAAACGAAGGCTTTGAAATGCAATATATATAAAAGAACCTTGACAGTGTTTGTGAAGGATTTACTTATTTCAGAGAATTCCCTTACTTAATCCTCTTCTTCCCCCTCCCCCCAATACATCACATACGAGCCCCTACGTGGAAAACGGTGGCATTGGAGAGTGAATCGCGTAACTTTTAATCAACAGTTAAGGGTTTAATTATAAATCACACAAATTATCAAGATGAATATTAATTTTTGGGTATAATTTTTTTTATCTTACAAGCCCATGGGGTCATTGGTTAGTGGTAACTACTAAATTTGTAATTAACTTAGTATTTCTAAATTAATTATAAAATACATTGTGCAGTACTGATACATTTATAGGTGTATTATATCAGTGTAAATGTGCATTTTATTTTTTTTTACTTCAGAGTGTATTTTATTTTGCTTCCTTTCAGTAAATTAATAATTTTATTTAATAATTAAAAATTAATAATTCTTGACCCCCCTAGTAGAGTTATCATGCCCCTACAGAGGGACGCGCCCCACAGTTTTTAAAAACGCTGTTATAAACGACTTAAAGGAAAACTGCAAGCGGACTCCCTTAAGAGGATTCACCCAGAGAAGAAAAAAAAATTCAATAACTTATGAGTTCAATTTATCTTTTACAAAGTAACATTTCGAAATTTCTAACTGGCAATATCCATTTTTTACAGTTACCTCCCCGAGATAACTCTATACCCATAAGGAGGAAGAAAAAAATCTGCTTCGTGTGCCACGATCCTTCTCAATATCTCTCATTCATTGACAAATCGTGAGCAATTTGGAATGCCTAATCGGCCAAATCTCGAATATGTATTCCACACGACGTGGTGCGGAGACACGTAGGAAAACCGGTAGCCATTCGTTTTTTTCCACTGTGAATGTAGATGGTGTGTACTCGTTCACTTTTTAAAACAAGTCTAAATTACGATCATGGGTATATTAAATTGTCTTTAAAATATCTCGTCGCCGGTATAGGTCGGTGTTATCTTATCTGAAGTGGCGTCCGTCTGGGCCGTTTCTTTCTGGCAGTGGATCTTCTTCATTTGGATGCACAAAGCACTTCGTAGCTTGAAAGACGTCTCTGAGTAAGCCTTTCGTTGGTTACCGTAAATGGTTCTAGTTTGTTCTCAACAAGGCTGGCTGCCCTTGCCCTTCCGGTCAGTTATTCGCAGAGTGTAATTGCTCGAAAAGGGATTAGGTTTGTGATGTGTCGAGACACTAGATATATAAACATGGGAAGAGGATGAATAGGTTATTTATTATTCACCTCTGAAAGCGCTTTGAAGTGCTAACCATTCGTCTCTTCAGGTTGTTAAAAGGAACCTGAATACTTCGGCGCTTCGGTTATTCTGTTTAAGATAACATGCTCGAATTAAAATGCTAAGTACTTCGTTTCGAATTATAATTCCTTTTAAATGAAAGTGCATTTAGATAAATGCTATCGAGCTGCAATTAAAATGCATCCAAAACATCTTTTATACGAAGTTTGTTAAGAATTATAAATATACTATTCATATATCCTAATGTATCCGACTACTTGCGACAAATTTTTTTAAAAAAAATTGGAGATATTTATATTTGTTTGTGGTTTTTAGGTTTATTTTGTACATCTTAAGAAAAAAAGGTTAAAATTAAGAAGAGGAAAATAAATTATTACTACTAAAATGGGTACAAATTGACAAAAAATTTACATAAATGGAGCCCGCTCTGTACAAATAGTAAACGAAAAAATTCTCAATTTTTCAATTTTGATGTATTACTTTGATATTCCTTTTTGAAATAACCCAGATTTGACGCAGGATAAGAGATATTTTAACTTTTGCAAAAAGTAGAGCACTTAATCTTAGTTATTATATGAAAATGCTTAAAAAACAGTGATTATATTATCATAAAGAACTGTAAAATTTGTAATAAAGCAGTTATTGATAAATCTGAAAGTTAAAACTCTTCTGTTGTTATGAAGAACATACACAAAAAATTTCAGCAAATTATTTTAAAAACTTTTGGAACAATCGCTGTCCTTGTTTGAGCTTTTCGAAAAAAAAACACATTTCGAGTAACACGCATTTTAATGTTTGGCATCTTATGTAAAGTTATGGTATCTTCTTTTACTAAAACACTTGCAGTTTTTGTTCTAGTGAATGGAAAATAAAAAAACTGATATTTTTATAAAGCTAATAAGAGATGGCCTATAAAATAAAATCATAAGAAAACTTGTCATTTTTTTATAAAAAATCACGATTTTAGGGTTGTCGGATACCTTAATAATAAATATACTATTCATAAAGTTTGATATATTGTTTTAAGTTATGGAATATGCTTTTACTGAAACACTTGTAATTTTTGTTCTTGTGAATGAAAGGAAAAAAAGCTTGGTTTTTTTTATAAAGCTAATAAGATGGCCTATAAAATAAAATCATGACAAAATAATTGATACTTAAATTGATGTCGATTTCTTCCGAACGTTCAAGTTATTCTATTGTCTGTGACTATAAAATTCGCACGCGTTTCGCCACTACATTTTACCGAGAGAAAAAGTTATCACTAAGTACTCTAAAGGGACTCATCAATACGCCATTACTGAGGTACTTTCAACAAACTTTTCAGGCGAGGCCTTTTTTAGAGTATTCCTTCTCACTGTTCTTTGAAGAAAAGTTATAAGAGAATGGATGCGAAGGAATAGAGGAAAAGTTAAAACAAGTCAATTCTTTGCCCACCTCCCTGATAAATAATTATTTTCTACTCGTATGCCAACATATAAATAATTTATGTAGTACCGTAAACTATATTTATTTACTACCAAGTATGTAAAGAAATATTTTTTAATTTTTAAAAATATTTTCAAAATATGTTAATAATTCGAAAGTTTCTTGAAACATATCTAGTTTTTAAAACTATAATTTTAGATTTTTTTCATCGATTTCACAATTTGACTTTGGTACTGAACATGAAGTGAGTGAGTATCTATTAACGTCACACTGGGAAGCAACCCGAAGGCAATTGGCAACGGACTTTGTAATTTAGAACCATGGTCGAATGACGGGGATGACACTTGAGCTATCCCCCTTTTGAACTTAAGCAAAACCCCAAAGAGGAGACTTCTAGCCACGTTAGATTTAACGTTCTTCAGACCACCTACACCAGAGCTTCACAACCTTTTTATAGCCGTGGACCGACCAGCGTTGGATTATTTCATCACGGCCCGCTAAAGGGGGGGGGCGTTGATTGTTTGTATTTTAGATTGTTTTGATTTAATAATTTTAAGTTAACTGTCTTCAGGATAAAATATGGTTAAACTAAAAAATGAAAATAAAGTGATTTAATATAGAATATATAAAATGATTTAATATAGAATATAAAGTGATTTCGATGGAAAGCCGCACAAACCCGCAAGAAAAACACTACAGCGGTAAATAAAATGGAAATAACTTACGAGTCCCTTGGGCGACCAGGTACAATTTGAATCATGGACTGGTACCGATCCATGGCCCGGGGGTTGTGGACCATTGTTCTACATGACTGAGCTTCAGTGACATTAGGGCTCGAACTCATGGCACGACGGCCATGAGTTCGTGACCATGACCAATATGTTACTGCGGCCTGCTTCTGAACATGAAATTTCAGGGCAAATGAAATTTTAATGATTCAGAAGTTACGAATGCTTTTTCAAATATTTACTACCTTTAATGATATGAATCATATCGAAATAAATATATTGCTTTTGTTTAAATTTTGATGCCATTTTTATGATTATTTAATTCAATTTTCACCAATATATATAATTAGATAGGTTTTGGTTGGATGTAAATGTTTTAGATTTATTAACCTTTTTATATAACATGAAGATTGCCTTAAATTATATAGCCTTAAGGTATCCTACTACGTTCGGAACCATGTTTTTAAAAAAACGTATGAATGGGTAATTTTTATGATATTTAGTGTCACTTAGATTAGAATACATGTATAAAATTGTTTTAAGGACGTTGTGACAAAAAAAATTATTTAAATACAATATTTCAGCAAAACATTAACTTAGAATAACCTTTTCTCAAAATGTTCTCTTTTTGTGAAAAATGCTTCTATTATAATAATGTTTTGCCTGCATATAGCTCAGACATCTGTACAGAGGCTCAACTATGACTTTTGGAAATTTAACCTTATTTTCAGAGTTACAACCATTTTAAATAATAATCGGCGTTTTTTTCTTAAAATTTCTCCCCTCTGTTGACGTAAAACATGGATAAACCCACTTCTAAGTTTTATATTTCAAAAATTCTAGTTGAGCCTCTGTACAGAGGTCTGAGCTAGATACAGGCAAAATATTATTCTAATAGAATCATTTTTCACAAAAGGAGAATGTTTTGAAAATGGGTCATTCTATGTTCATTTTTTGTCAAAATATTGTACTTAAATAATTTTTTATTGTAATACTATTCTTAAAACAATTTTATATATATTTTCTAATCTAATTGGCACTAAATATCATGAATATTATCCATTTATACGCTTTTGTAAAATCACAGTTCCGAACGTAGTCGGATACCTTAAACACGATAATTTAGATACCTAAAATTTAATATTTATGCAGTAATACCTCAACTTACACTATCCCGACCTATGTGAATTCGGAGTTACGCGGTATTTCAGATCTCTTAGATTTATTTGTCTCTCTTTTTTATCACCAATAAGACTCAGGTAGAATCATTTCCAGAACCTAATGAAATTTGAAATGTGACTGAAGTAGCCTTGCCAGGCAAATAAGTTCAGAAGTGGATAGGGATGACGTTCAATGACTGCTGGATTTCGACAATCAGGAGCTGGCAATTGATGAGCTCATCGAAAGACAAAACATTGAAGAACTTGAGTCAGTAGACCCAATTCAATCAGAAGATCAAATGACAGTTGATGATTTAACATACCTCAATTGTATTGGAAAAGAATAACAAACTTTAGAAAATACATACTCTAACGAAGAGCGTATTTTTTCAACAAAACAAAGAATAAAAAATTAGTAGCATTATTTTGCAGGAGGAAAAAAAAAATCTTTGACCCGGCTGACTACTTGTCAGATTTTATGACATCTTTTACATCAAAACAAATTTGGTTTTTGATTTTGTATTTATGTTATAGACTATTTTATTAAACATCTTATTTTCTAAATTATTATTTTCTTTCTTCTCCAGCCTCAGCTAAAGTAATTTATACGTATTTACATGAGACATAATGCTCCGACTTAGCGAATTCGACTTACGCGTACCCCACCTAACTCGTAAGTTAGGGGTATTACTGTACCCTTTTAAAGTGAGGTTTAAAAACAATTATTTAATAGGCATTTTGATGTTATCTATCAATATAGAGATTCAATTTAAAATTCATTTTTCCTACATGGAAAGAAAGAATGTATTACACCAAAGGTAAAATAATAAAATAAGTTATTTTAAATTTCTTTGAATATAAATATTATTTAACCTTTTTATCTGTAGTTTAGAATTAAAAAAATCTCAGCGAAAATGTATTTAAGATGTAAGAGGCTAGAGAAAAAAAATGAAAAAAAAAAATTTCCTCCAAAAAATTTCCTATAGTTCAAAATCCTAAATAAACAATGGCATGATTGTAAGTTTTTGGGTGGACCAGTTTTAGTAAACTATCACTCATTTCTGAGTCAAAAATATATTTTCAAAACGCTTCGGGTATATTTTTGTAATGAAAGGCAACTTTGTTTGACTTTTTTAAAAAGTATAAGACTTTTCTAGCATTTTGAATAGTTTTGTAAAAGAAAAATACTTTTTACCATAGATGAGAATAGATTTCCCTGAGAAGACGGTTACAAAATACCAATGCGGCAGTTATGAATGCTTGAAATGCTATGGATGTACTTAATTTCAGTCATGGGTTATTTTAAATAAGAAAATATTGTATTGCAAAAACAGATTACAAATGTAGAATTATTACGAGAAATATATGAATAAACAAATAAGGAAAGCTTTTTTAAGGAAAAGATAGATCAATGTGTTCGGAAGGAACTTTTTCTTCTGTAGTTTTTTGAACGAATGTTGAAGGAAATCTTTCCTTTTCTCTTTTACAGAAATATATTTCTGAGCTAATCAAATGAAAATTCTCCATTCCAAACTGGATTTATATTCTTATTGCGGTATTAATTTATATGCGCATTATGAAAGCATCATTGTATTATTTGAAATTTCTGATGAGATCCAAAAAAGTTTATACGATTTTTTTCCATTTTTTTTAATAAAATATGGTCAAGAATGAATAATTCCCTAGTATTTTATGTAAAATGAAAACATTTATGTAAAGTAGAAAACAATATTATACTTCAATGAATGGTTGTGTACCTTAAGGTATAATATTTTAAGTATAAAAAAACTACTAAAAAATAACTGAATTTTTTTCATGAAAGAATTTATTGTAGATAATCAAATACAAACATATAATTTTTGCATATACCGTAAGATCCGACGTATAAAGCGCACTTTTAACAAAAAATATGATCGAAATTTACGGGTACGTGTTATATGTTGGGTACAAAGAAATTCGACTTCTGCATATATCGAAATACTGTTTATTTAAAAGAAATAGTACTCCTTATGAATTTAAGGTATCCGACTACGTTCGGAACCGGGATTTTACAAAATCGTACAGATGGATAATATTTATTATATTTTGTGTCACTTAGATTAGAAAATGTATATAAAATTGTTTTAAGAATATTATTACAATGAAAAATTATTTAAGTAAAATATTTTGACAAAAAATGAACATAGAATGACCCATTTTCAAAATATTCTCCTTTTGTGAAAAATGCTTCTATTATAATAATATTTTGCCTGTATATAGCTCAGACCTCTGTACAGAGGCTTAACTAGAATGTTTGAAATATATAACTTAGAAGTGGGTTTATCCATGTTTTACGACAACAGAGGGGAGAAATTGTAAGAAAAAAATGCCGATAATTATTTCAATTGGTGTTAACTCTGAAAATAATGTGATTTTTTCACAAATGTGAAAATAATGTGATTTTTTAGCCTCTGTACAGAGGTTTGAGCTACATACAGGCAAAATAATATTATAAAAGAAGCATTTTTCACAAAAGGAGTACATTTTGAAAAAAGGTTACTCTAAGTTAATTTTTGCCGAAATATTGTATTTAATTAATTTTTTTATCAAAATGTCCTTAAAACAAATTTATACATGTATTCTAATCTAAGTGACACTAAAAATCATGAAAATTATCCATTTATGCGCCTTTTTAAAATCACGGTTCCGAATGTAGTCGGATACCTTAAAGGATTTTAGTTCTAGAAGCATACTACTTTTTTTCTAAACTGTGGAATAATACCTCGAATAAATGATTTCAAAACATAAGAACATTATATAAGTGCATTTTAACACATTCTTCGCAAAATAGAGGGCGCGCATTATACGGTGAATATAGGTAAAAAATTAAAATTGCAGCTCGGGAGTGTAAGGGCGTGTTATACGCCGGATTTTACGGTAAGAGCACTAACATATAGATCATTAGTAAATTAATGATTTAGTCGAAATTTTTATGGAAACTCATAGAACTAGTACTGATAAATTCTAATATTTTAACCTGAATCTGTAGTTTCCTTTCTATAGAACGGTTCAATTTCTTATTAGATGGTCTTGTATTACAATGCCCGTTCGTGTCCCAATATTTGCTGATGAAATTCCGAGACATCTTTGCATTAGATCCTTCTTTCTTTCAAAGGAAACACGGACGGGTTACGAAAACATGCCCATCAAAATATTTAAATATTGACTCAGGATGACCTTAAAGTGATATCAAATGTTTGCTCTCGCGTTCAACATGTGACGTATTATGTTAGGAAAAAAGCGAAAGAATATATAAAATTACCAGTTCTTAACAATATAAAAAACGTTTTCTTTTTTTAAACTAATACAGAATATCTGAATTCTTTCCAATGGCTTTAACGAATTTCAAAATATTCTTGAAGAATTAAGATCGCAAATTTTCTTAGCTAATTGTTTCATTTTTTTTACTTCATTGTATTATTCTTTAAATTCAGACAGGTGAAAGTGTAGAGTAGAAGTCGGAAACCGTTTAGCTGTGGCGTGCCAGGCCAATTTTCCAATTGGATTACGATTTTCATATGAGGAAATAATTGTTCCCATAGATATGTAGAACCAAAAGCGGAAAGCCGAGTGCATATCGTTCTCTTTCTTGAAACAATTCAATATCTCCACCAATGATAGTCAAAAATTTACAAAATAGCTATAAATTTATCATTAGTGTTACCTTTCAGATTTTTTCGTAATTCCATGAATGCTCATAATTCTAAAGATGTTTGTGAAATAAAGTCCATTACAAATTTATCAACTTCCATCCACTCAAAAATTAATTCACAAATTTGTAGAGTATTGCTGAGTGCAACTGAGAATGGTACCGTGGATACCATATGGGACACGTGTCCCATATGGGATCCACGGTACCATAGGTTGCGGACCCCTGGTGTATAGTTTATTCCATGAGAGAGAAAAATGCTTATATATAAAAAATAATCTGTGTATTACAGTGAGTTCCTCAAATTTTTCAAATGGAAATATGTAATGAATGAGTATGCGTTATACAGAAAAAATTTATGAATAACATATATGTAGAAGCATTACGAATAAAATATTAATTGAATTACAAAGATATGAACGATATTTTATTTAGAAATAAATAATATAATTTTATTAAATAGACGGGGAATTAGACAATTTTAATTTTAAAATAAATATCTTAAAAGTAAGTATAAAATAAGCACATATTAAATCCTTACCCCTTACATTAGTAATAAATAGTTAATAAAACATTAACTCTTACGTTTTTGAGTTTTTGATTGATTGTCTATTAATGTCGAAATCAGAAATTTATGACAAATCGCTTACCACACTCACTATTGATATTAATTGCTCATTTAAAAAATACGATGTTTACTTTCAAGAAATGTTTTACTATATTTCAATCATTAATATTGTAATTAAATTTGAGTTATCTAAAACAGTCATTAAAACGAAAGTTATGACACAAATTAATTTATGAAATTTGCAAGTAAAAAGTCTGATAGAATTAACAGTAATATAAGTATAAGAAAATATGATGTCTAATTAAGTATAATTTGATTACTTAAATTACTATTAGAGCATGAGCTTTCAGAAAGTAGATATACATCAAAGCCTTAGAGAATATAATTAAGTTAAGGATTACAGTCAGCGGCATTTTCACTCTTCCAATTAATCACATTTGTCTGACAATGGATAAAGATTTCAACAAGATTAAGGAAGTGATTTATCGAATAGATCTAGTTAGGAAGTTTCCTTCAATTGTTTCAACACCTAGAAATCAATGACACTTTCTAGTACGTCACACAGCTTGCAGAACTTTTGAACTTTTGAAAAAGAATTAGGGGAGGATTTCACATTAATCTTTTCTTCATAAGTCTAAAATAAACATTAAAAAAAAATATAGGGGTGTTCAAAGCAAAATATGATTCTAAAATTCCCAAAACTATATCAACAATTCATAGCCCTTCTTTAAATGATTCGGTTTGCTTTTTTAAAAGAAATTGAAGGATAAAATTTTAAATCATATTTAAATTTTAATCATTTTTATGCCACCCAGCCAGAGTGGTGGATATGACCCTTGGCTTGTAACCGAGAGGATTTGGGTTCGAATCCCGAATAA
Source organism: Trichonephila clavipes (assembly GCA_019973935.1). NCBI lineage: Eukaryota > Metazoa > Arthropoda > Arachnida > Araneae > Nephilidae > Trichonephila > Trichonephila clavipes. The sequence goes on along the minus strand of BMAU01014337.1, from coordinate 1,673,467 downwards.
GGCATGAACTTATTTTCTTCGGGGAAAGAAGTCGGACTTTTGCCTGTAATGGATTCCCATCTCGAATGGAAAGCAGCGTACCCCTTCTGTTATATTCTGTGATCATCATTTGTAATAATTGTCTATATTCTTCTGTTCGTATTGTATGCATATATTGTATGTTTCCACTTGTATTTTATATGTATCCCAGGATAAAAACGCACCACGACAATACATAATTTTTCTTAAATGTTTATCTTCGTAGTTAGAAAATGCTACAACATTTTAGAGTTTTGACTATAAAAATTTTAGAATATAAGTAATCCGTAATTTGAAATAGGAATTTAAAAATAGTTTACCCACTCTATATGTACAAAATGATGCATTAAATAGTTTTATTGTAAATTCTTTTTTACATTGCATATTATTTGCATTCTGGTAAATTTAAAACACGTGTCACTGAAAAAAACATCCCTAAATCAATACTTATATTAAATATAGCTATTTATAGTCATCCTTTTAAAAAAGAAATAATATCCTTAACGCTAATTAATGAATTTTTTAAGTTATACTATTAAATTTGTTCTGAAAAAAGTCAGTTTTGCAAACATTTATACAAAAAATTTTAATAAAATTAAATTTTTGAAGCGATCTAAACTTTTAAAAATATCTCTCTTTTTAATACTTTCAGTTATTTCAAGTGATTTATATTTTCTTAAATCATCGGATAAAGTTAATAATGAACTGAAAATCTAATTCTATGGTGATTTTAATAATTTTTGTTGCTAAAGCCGAAAAAAGAGTAGGAGAAGTATAGTAGGATCTTGACATTTTTTTAAATAAATCTAGAACTTTTAGATCTTAATTGATGCTAAAATGTATAATATATACATAGTATCAGCAGAATATTTTGAGATTTTATCTTTAACAAGGGGGACGGAATGCCTTAGGGAATAGAAAACACTCGCATCGACAAAAATAAAACTCTGAGAAAAACGTCAAATATTATTTAAAACTAATTGGGTATCAGATTTAATAATTCAAGACAAGCTTCTAAAAAGTTCCTCAAGCTTCTAGTGCCACTGAAAAAGGTAAAACAAAACCAAAAAAAAATACTAATGGTATTTCTGGGATTCTGTTTTTAGCCGTAAATATCGCTTTGAGATTAAAAAAATATAACTATGTATCACCAATGATTATTTTTTTCATCACAGTTATTTAAAAGTTTCAGGCATTCGCTACTTACACTTAATGTCAATAGTACATGAACCAAAATCTGATTAGAGATGGAATATTTAATTGTATAAATATTTTAAATTGTAAATTGTAAAATTATTTTATTGCTACTTTTAAGTTGAAGTAAATATTGATGTTTTAATAATAATCTCGTGATTTTTTTACATAAGGTTAACAAAAGTTCATTTTCTTACAATAATGTTTTATAAACATTTGTCGTGCGATTCTGTTAAAAAAATAAATTTTTACAAATTTGAGTAAGCAGCAGACCTATGGGCAAATAATTTATTTTTTTAAAAATTAAGTTTGTTAATCCCATGAAAGTAGTATATTGGAAAACACTTCATAAAAGTATTTCAGCCTTAATACTTACAACTCTTTTTGCTTCAAAAATTAGGATCTGGTTTTAAATAGAAAAATAAAAATAGTTTAAAAAACAATGTCTCATGAATGAATAAAAAAACTTTGTTTAAACTGTTTAAGGAAAAAAAAATTTGCATTGTTTAACATCCATTCTTTCTCCTAATCATATTTTTAATTGTCGTTCTGTATTAGCTAAACTCCACAACATATATCTAAATTCCACGAACCATCAGCTGCTTTATTCGCCAAAGGATTGTCGACATGGAAAGGGCCATTTGGGACGCTTTCGGTGCCATTGATTTCTCAGCATTACTAAACAAGACAACAACGTCCATTGATAGAAATTGACCAGTAGCATAACGAGGAATATTAGAGCCCCCCCCTTCAAAGTCAGGTTTTGGGCCCTAAGCCAAAACCATAAGATAACATAGGTTTAGGGTCCCCTAAAATCCAGGTCCCCACCGCGATGTTAGGGTTGGGTAGATGCACTTTACGCCTCTGATTACGCCACTGAAATTGATATTTCAAAAACGTTCATTTAATAAAAGATTCGTTGCTACAAGTATGGAATAGAAGAATCTGTTTGAGAAAGATTCAATTATATCCAGTCAAAAAAAAAACTGAAGTCAAAATTAAAGACATAAAAGTCTAAAGCAGTGTCTTGAAACATTTCATCAAAGGAAATACAAAATTTCGTCGACACAGTCACAGAAGTTTCCAAATGATAGCTACAATATACACGTCAAGCTTCGAGTTCAATTCCTGGTTTTTTTTCTTCAAATACCCTTTTTGAGGGATAATGAGGCATCTCCGAGCTAGATGGAAATTGGTCAGACTTGTTAAAGGCTTGTGATAAGGCTTGATAAGGACATGGATAAGCCTTGGAAGTTATGTGAGTGAAGTGCGAACACGATTCCATTACATTTTTTTTAGTAGTCCATTGTTCAGAATTGAGGTTGTCCAATGCTCCATTCTAAGTCAAGGTTACTAATAACAAATTAATTATAACTAAGCATTTATAAACTATTAACGTTGCACATTGAGCTAACATGACGGGTATTGATGACGGATCTTGTAATTTTGAATCATGGTCAAGCCTTGAAGATAATTCCTGAGTCACCCGTCCGGTATAGTGGTTAGTGACGTTGACTGCTATGCCGTAGGGCCTGGATTCGAATCCCGGAGAAGGCATGGATGTTTATAAATGTATAGTGCCTTTGCGGCAAGGGATTACTCTAAAGAGCCGTCAAGCCGCAAGTCCTCATATGTGGTTGGTGGAAGGGGAAGAGAAGTGGGATGCCCCTGACCAACTCCAGGATGTTCTCCCTCCAAATTGGGAAAAAACCGAGCCAAAAAGGTACTGCTATCTGTATGGAGCTCAAAACTAATGCCTACGGCAGACGCACATTCAACCCATTGCTGCAATGAATTTCGTGGGCTTCGATCTCACAATGTCAAGCAGGTGGTATTTGTAACAACAACATATGACACCTGAACTGTGACTCCACTCTCAGTTTCCTCATCTTGTCAGCATGAAAAATTTCAACCTCGACAGATTTAAAGTGCATCAATACTTCTACAGTGTGGGTCTTTGTTGATATTAAAATTCGACAAAAATAAAACCGGCCACGAGTTTGTGTGTTGGTTACTTGGCACCATACAGAGATATTATCTTTACCTTGTTAATATATTTCTATGCTTTATTAATTATTGTGTTTTATAAATAATTCTAGTGTAAAATTAATTACGTCTTCTAACTTAAGCAAATACGATTTTAATTTAGTATCTTCAAAAGGCCAGGATGAAGTAATGCACCAGGAGCTAATTAAAAGACAATTTAGAGTTTGTATTAAGATTATTATCCTATTTTATTAAAATTTTAACGTCTCATAAAATTGATAAACTAAATTACTCTTTAAGTAAAGAACGTATTTTGCGCTATAGTATCAATTTAAATATTAATAATGCATGCAATAAATCATATACGAAATGATGTTGAACATTAACCCCTTTGGCTAATGTTGAAATTATTTAATATTAAAATATTATGATTAATTAATCAGTACACATATTATTTATCAATTATTCTTGTAGGTTATTTTAATTTATTTATACTTATAGGATGATTAAATCTTGATGACACTTTGGTATTAATCTATCGGCTAATGTAAATAAGCCAAAGATTATTTGTGTAAATAATTACATTCAAATAACATTTCATTATTTAAATTACTGTATTTTAACCAAAAAAATAGTTAAATTTTAAATATGCAAAATTTCTGATGAAAGCTACATTATTCAGGTAACGATTTACCTGTTTCAATATATATATATATATATGTGTGTGTGTGTGTGTGTGTGTGTGTATATATGCATAGATATATATATACGTATATATATACGCATATATATATATATATATATATATATATATATATATATATATGTACACTTTAACACGATCTTTCTTTGGGGGAATGAGTGTTTTTTATTAACGTGACACTGTAAAGCAACACAAGGACTATTGGCAACGTTCTCTTTATTTTTGAGGATCAAGTGATGAGGACGGGCGTTGGACTTCGAAAGATTTAACATGCATCAGACCCTCCGCACGACTAATGATACGCCTACCACGAGTCCGTGACCATGACCGCTAGACTACCAGGGTCAACTATCTTTCGTAGAATAATCTATAACTTTAGGATAGTTTACTACGTTCTCCTAGGTCCCGAAATAAATAATTTTTTGGCAAAAAATATAAGAAAAAAAAGGAAAGTTAGATAACTGATTAACAATACTATCGTATTGGAGAATGAATGGAAATTCACCCCCTCCCCTCAATTTTGCTGCATATTACGTCATTTCGCGATTGTCTTAGAATTGGTGAAAATAATTCATTGGTTAATTCAGGGGTTGGCTACCCAAGGCACGCATATCACCTTTGACACGTGGTACAATTCTTAGTGGCAGGCTGTACTACTCTACAAATTCGTCCATTTTTCAGTAGTTGGAAGTTGATAAATTTGTAATGGACCTTCTTGACAAATTTTCAGAGTTATGGACATTTAAAGTACTAAGTAATAATCTGAAAGATAGTTCTAAAGATAAATTTACAGCTATTATGCAAATTATTGAATGGAATTGCAGGAGACATTTAATTGTTTGAAGAGAGAAAATTGCATGTACTCTGCTTTCTAATTTTGGTTCTACATATCAGAGTAGAAAAATCTTTCCTCATATGAAAAACACTTCGAGTCCTCAAAGAAATGGTTTAAAAACTGAATACTCAGAATTGCGCCAAATTCAAAGACACATTATACCCCAGATTTTTTTATATGAAAGTAGAGCGATGCAAGTGCTATAGATACGCATAAAAATTTTTTCTATCTTTTCATTTAACTGTAGTGAAGGGAAGTACTTATATTTTACACGTTATCTATTTATTATATATATATATATATATATATATATATATATATATATATATATATATATATAGTCTTATTCTCTACAAACAAGAGATAACATCCAACAATCACATTCGAAAAACACAAAGACAGTAGAAAAATCACACAATGAAGGACACATCAGCAACCGATTTTAAAAATTATAAAATGTATGCTGCAGTATTACAAACATTGCTGACTTAGGACAGCTAATACATAAAATAATTTATATAAAAGTGGAGTTGAACATGTTTTTTGGCGAGTCAATCTTCCCCCTTTATGTAAATAATACTGAGCAAAAACCTATTGAAAATAATGATTAGGTATATCTAAATACATTACAAGATATAGGTAACTTACCTAAAAATTGCACTTAAAAATGCCGACCCCACGCTAAATCTGAGTGCAATTCAAAAGTTATTGCTAGATTCTGGACCCTAATGCAGATTTAAATCATGTGAATGGTTGAAATGTAGCACTTAACAAAAATGTAAAAATAAAAATTAATAAGAGAGTTACAAATTACCATAACTTTACTAACACTAGAGTATATATGAATAAAATAATAATAAGTAATTTTATCTAATATTAGAGAATATGGAGGTAACTCTAACTATGAAATATGTAAGTTTATAGTAATAAACTATTATCAATCTCAGAATTTTAATCCTTATATATATGTATATATATATGTTTAAAAATACATAATATACTTACTTTTTTATTTTGTTGTAGAAATATATTTTATGCACTTTTTTATGTTAAGAAATATCTTTTAATGATGCAGACTTTATGTATAATAAAACTGTAAGTATAGACGTTTTCGACCTCTATTCTTTAAGACTGTTTTCGCCAATGCGCAAAAGCGTTAATTTAACGCGTAGCACATTTTGGAACATAAAAAATTCCTTAATTTTTATAAAAATGCGTGACATTTTGTAACCCATACATTTATTTATAATATATATTTTTTTAAAATTTCAAAATATTTAATAAATAATTACTTTTTGCTTTTAACATTTAAAGGGATAGCTCATATAGCATTACGGTTTAGATGAAAAAGTGTGCGAAACACATTTTATAAAAGAAAAACTGTGTAAACTCGGATGAAAATGAGTGGTATGATAAAATATGTGATTGTCCACAGTATAGAGAAGCCAGACTGTAAAATTAACGTTTGAGTACTTTTACATCTGAATAAATATTCCGAATTCGGGTCCTGTTCTTTAACATTAGCCTGTTCTTTAACATTTAACAGTCTTAGTTCTTATCACGGGAACCGAATTGTTCAAAATTGTTCTATTGTGCGACACACTGAATTGCATTGGCAGATTGGTTTGGCACGCCAAAGCTATCAGATAGCCGATCCCAGGATTTTATGCCAATCTAACATTATTCCATCGAATATTCTAATACAATTCCAAAAGAAAGATTATATATGAAAATGAAACCAATGTATCAGTATCAGGCAACTAGACGAACTCGCTTAAATACAAAAAACAGTACTGGCTGCTATAATCTTCCAATGATGATGGGTCATTCCCAAACCTTCAACCAACAAAATCTAATTAGTGATGTTAATATCGCCAGAAAGGCACCACGACGTCTGTTTCAGTCAAATCGGCAACACTGGGTTTTCTCTTTTTGCGTCGCGTGTGCTACCACACAAACGTTGCGTAGGGTGTACATGCGTAGGGGTTGCTTTTACCAGACAGACCTACGGAGGAGGAATCGTAGGTTGCGAAGTTATGCAGTAGGAGGTGGTGTGAGTTCTTCGGGTGTCTAGAGCTTTCTCCAATTCGTAACACACTGCACACTTCTTGGCATACTTTCATCTGCGTAAACCATTTGTCTTGTGTAATTTGCATTCGGGGAGACATAGCACGCTTGGATTTTGTTTTTAAATCAGAACTTGTCATTCTCCATGACGGGTTTATCTTAAGTAAAATAATAAAAAAAATATATGTGATGAAATAATATTATTGATTATCTTCATTGGTTGTTTTGATGGCTTAAAATAGTGATATCACGTCTTCTTTTTCATTTGATTTGAGTTTTTATGGAGTGCAGATTGATGAGTATCGAATATTAATATTATTTTTCGATCTTTAAATTATGTGGGTTTTTAAGTAGGGGAATATTTCAAGGTCAGGAGGTGAACATTTGCGTTAAATAGTTACCTGTTATAGATTATTTTACAAGTGGCGTGATTTCACACGTAGGTTGAAAATAAAATACTTGTTTTTTCAGTGCAACGCCCTTTTCGGAAAATAAAATTTATTTTTGGTCATTTTAGGTACTGATGCGACACATTCAGTTCTTTTTGATGTTTCAGTGTTTTGCTTCTTGTATTATTGGATAATTTCTTGTTGATCTTTTCCGATCGTAGTTTTTGTATTAGCCACCCGTCGTTAAATATTATTTTTCGTCTAAATAATTTGTCGATTTCGAAAAATTCTGTTAAACCTGCGTAGAAATATGCATTCTTCATGCGAATTCTTCTTTATACTTTTGATCTTTTATCTAAACCAGAGTTTCCCCAACTTTTTTGCCTCACAGACCCCTTGCCAGCTTTTTGGTTTCAAGTAGAGTCCTACTTAACTAATATTAAATTTGTGCAAATTAATAAACTTAAATGTATTGTTGATATCAGATAAAGAGTGGCTTTCTTAAAAAGATTTAAATCCTCCCCTTAAAATTAATTTTTCTTATATAGATTATTCTGTTTGATTTTAATTGGAATTTTTTTTAATATAGTGTGTGTGTGAGTGTGAGTCCCAATAATATTTTTCTTCAAATATAAAAAAAACCTATTATTGAATATGAAGGAATTGAACATATTTTTCCCCATAATTCTTCATTCAAAGTGGCATAATTCATCTATTCCTATCATGATTTCTTAATACTACCCCATATTTAAACGATAGAAAATAAGTACATTTCAAGGCATTATACATTTTTTATCATGCAGATTAAATGACTTATTTTTAATTATAATACTGCTATTGATTATGAACCCACACAAACAGATGTTGTAAAGTACTACGAAAGCATTGTCAAAAAATGTCCCCAAGACTAAGTGAGGCACAACAATTTTTTGTGTACATTCGAGTATATTATGAGTATTTATTTCTCTAATACCTCAAAAAAATTTCAAATGCCTTTTTTACTCATTAAAATGTCTCTAAAAATATTTCGATTATTGTTAGGAACCTTAAAATATGAAGAAAAATAAGTATTTATATAATATATGCATTATATATAATACCCCGAACTTACGCGCGATAAGTGAAACTGAGTGGTAACCGCATAAGTTGAATTAGCGTAAGTCGGAGTATAATTTCCCATATAAATGTATATAAATTATTTTTTGGAAGCGAAAACGGATAAAAAAGAAAAATAAGACGAAGAAAAAGGACGAATAATAATAATAATTTAGAAAATATGTTCAGTAAAATCTTAGATAACACAAATACAAAATTGAAAACTGGAGTTATTTTTATGTCGAAGGTTTCACAAAATCTAATAAAGAGTCTACCGACTCAAAGATTTTTTTCCCGCAAAATTTCGCAGTAAAATGCTAGTAATATTTATGTTCCTTGTATTGTGGAAAAAATACGCTGTTCATATTGGAATCTATATTTTATAAAATTTCTAACCCTTTTGCAATTTCTACTATCAGTTCACTGTGTATCCCCATACACACACACACACATATATATATATATATATATATCTTGTTAAAATTATCAATTGTTAATAAATACTTTCCATGCATCCATTCAAGCTCAAATAATTTTTTTGAACTTGTAGTGGATGACACTCAGTGGCGCCCCCAAAGGCCTTGATTTTTTTTCCGATTGATTATAATTCTAAGTACATAGTACGTAAAATTTAATAAGGTATTTGTTATTTATGATTCATTTTATTAATTAATGCTAATTATTTATTCAATAATTAGTTTTTTACTGTGTTTTGTTCCCGAAAATCGACAAAATCTAAAGGAACATAATACAAGAATGGTGAACTTTCGACCCCCCCCCCTCTAAAAATTCCTGTGTGCGCACTGATGACACTTGATGTGTGTGTTAACACAGCTTTTTCAAATATATTTTTCTTTTATTTCTTTTAGTACGTAATACCATAATATTATTATATTATAGTACTTAGTTTTAATATTTTTATAAACTAACCTATTATGCTATATTCTCTTCCTTCAAGCCCAGCAGTATGGGGCTATGTTCGGGAAGATTGGCTCTCTATAAATCTATTTTTATTTGTGCAATATTTGTTCTTAATTCTACAAGTTTGTCACTGTAGTATTGTGGCTATTTAACTTTGACCTATACTGTCTTGTTATGCATCTATTTAAAATTTCGTTTTAAATTAGATTTATCGCAACATAGTGTATAAGATTAATGATTGTGTATACATGATGCGTTTAAGTTTTCATAAAATGCGATACTGTTATTTTTGTATGAAAACTATTACCAAGGATGCTTCTCTGCATTTGAATCCGTAATTTATTACACTTGTATCTATTCATTATAACTAGATATATTCTTAGTCATTTATATTAAAGTTTTTTTTATACCTGCATAATCCTTAAAGCAAAACAATAAAATTGATAGCTTTAAAATTGAGTTAAAATTATTTTTAAACAGTTATTAATTAGAAATGGAAAGTAGACCCCTTAAATCCACTCAATTGTTTTTAGAAAGCTGACTGAATGCAATTATACTCGAAGTTTATTAATGATAATATTTTAGAAATATTACTACTTTCTCAAAACTCTATCCTATTTTTTTAAATCAAGAAACTAATAGATATTTACTTTTAAAAAAATTCAATTAATTGTTTTGATTAAAAATTTTTTATAGAAATTTTATAAAATTTTTTGAGATACCTTTTGGTAACTATCGATTCTCCACAGTTTATTAACAAAATTTTTCTACTGGGAAAGGGAAAGAAGGTGCTATTTACTCTCATATTTCATAAACAAACTGTAACACCGTCACAGACTAAAACCAAGTATTGAAAAAACATCTATCAAAATCTTCTAAAGAACGCGCGAATATGTTTCGACGTCAGAAGCAAAACTGTATCTTATCTCTGCACACTGGGGAATGGCAAAACTCTCATTTTCTGCTTCAATAAAGCCTCGGAGGCAAATAAATTCTCTTGAGATTGTCATGTCAGCCAAGGAAGTCACGATCTATTGAAATCAGATAACGCAGAGAGGTCTTCAATATACGAACTGGTCCAAATTTTGACCTCACCACTTCAAATTAAGTATGTAACTTATCGATCAACATCTGTCATTGAAGTGTACTCAGATATTGATATTGGAATCAAAGAATCTCTGATCAAAGTTTTTGCGTTTATTTATTTATTTGTTCTTTATTTTTGTTGTGGAATGTTGGAACGAATTTGAGGTTTAGACTCATGATAGATTAAAAATGATTAACAATTTACAGGAAAAAAATTCATAAGGGTGTATTTGCTTAGAAGGTATTATTGTAATACAAATATGTGTGATTATGTTGATCCATATATCCTACTGTTAAGCTACTTTTAAAAATAACCCGTAAAAAAGGAACAAATATCTGATATTGTATTTATAGGCTTCTCTCTTCACTCGTTATTTTTTTCTTGGGAATTGTGTTCTTTTCTTTGACATTAAAACTTCCCTTTTGCTTAATATATAATATCATATATGCGAACTATTTTTAAGATTAGGCTCCTACTGGTTATAACTATGCACATATCTTGGGTTTATAGACATGAACACATGCGACATCTATTAGCGCACAATCGAACGAAATTTGAAATCATAGCATCAGTTTATACAGTCGATATAATATATAATTTTAATAAAAAATTTTCTCCTTACCTATTGGAAAAAGGGTATAAAGGGTATGTGATTATCCTGTATTGACGATATGGAACGTTTCAGCAACAAACATTCATAAGCAAATGTGTTAGATGTACGCTTCAAATATAATGAATGTTAAAATTTAAGAGTTGTTCTTTTCTTTTATATGAAAGTAGCAGTATCACTCACCGTACAGCCCTGACCTTACGCCGTAATTTCTACTTGTTTCGTTATATAAGGGAGTTTTTCCTTGGTCGGCGTTTTACATTGACGAAGAAGTCAAACAGTGGTAGCTGATTGATTTTCTTCCCAGTCGATTAATTTATATAAGGTAGATAAAGAACAGAAATGGAACATTATGATTAGTATTTAAATAGATGTATTTCTGTAGAAAAAAAGTATCATGTATAAGGGAGAAAATACGATAGATTTTTTCACCATATGTTTTGTGTATTTATTTTTATAGGCAAAAAGACCTTAATTAAAAAAAATGAAAAAAACCAGTAAAGTATATATTAAACATTATAGCAAATTTCCCTACTTGTAAAAAAACATGAAAAAGAAAATGTACCATTTTGAAGGTGTCGCTCCCTCTCAGTATCTTATTATTCACTTTACTTCTTTACTTTATTATATTTTCAGAAAATGAAAATGATTTTTAAAGTAACGCACTTACATAACTACACAATCCATAGGTTATATGTTTAATGTATGCACTACTTTATTATATCCATTGATAAGTATCATGCCATTCTAGCTTTATTTATGAAAGAAAGTAGAGTGGGAAGGGATTCTGCACCATCATCTTTCGAAATTCTAATGAAAGGAATTCCATTGTCGGAAAGAATTCCGCTCTCTTTTCTGACACCATTTAAATCCACTCTGACTTTCCGTCCTAACACCAGTTTACTACTTTTGACAGACAAATTTAAAAATCTCTCTCATCTAAGGTATGTAGAAAAGCTTAGAGTAGGAATTTCTGGATGATTCGAATGCTTCAGAGCCTCGATATTCAAATCCCCATGTCAAAGTCAATAACTCCACATACTAAGTTCTCCCAGAGTTTTGAGAAGAGATAAAGTTCTAGCCGCAAACTCAATTTTCCTCTATTCTTTCCACACCGTCTTGTCTTTATCCAATAGGGACATAACTCAACATCGATAAAATTTTCGGATATGCTCCCTTAATCGTAGTAGCTATAAATTTTGGGTTGCGTTGGCTATCAGGTTTAAATGAATTCTTTGTTTAAACTTCGGTTAGCTTGGAGTTTACGCTCCTGTATATATCTGGTGAATTAAATTTGAAGGAATACCTATGCCATGTATTTATATCTGGAAGTTTTCATTATTAAGTACCGGAAAACAAATATTTACGATTCCCTTATGATTTTTATACGTTAGTATAAGACCTGGTTTCTTCAATATTTTTATAATCAATATCTGCAGATTTTTTTTTTCTGATTTCTATTGCGTGGTTTTTAATTTCAGTATAATTTAACACCTTACTGTTGTTGTTGCCATGTGTTTATTACTGGGATACATACGAAAGACGTGAGATAGATGAACAGAAACATATAACACAACCACAGAAGAATACAGATTTTATTACAAATGATGATCCCAGCATATAACAAGATGAGGTGCGCTGCTTTTCCTTTCGAGACGGGAATCCATTTCAGGCGAAAGACCGACTTCTTTCCCGAAGAAGATACTATCAAGTCTTACTCGGGATTCGAACCCGAACCCACTCGATTACAAGCCGAGGGTCATAGCCACCATACTGGCTGGGCGACAACACCTTACTCTTATTTTAATTGAATTGAACATTATATATATATATGTATGTGTGTGTATATATATATATGTGGGAGACAACAAGGGGTCCAAGACTTTTGTCTTTTTTCACATTTATTTTAAAATTAAAAAAAATTAATTAAAAAGGTAGCTATTCTCTAACAGATAAGTTTTGATGATGTTTTCATGATAACGCCTGCTCGCGCACCTCCGTCTTTCTTTCTGTTCTTTGCTCATCTCTCTTAAAAGTCCCATAGTTTCAGTTCGTGTTTGGATTTGCTGCGCCTGCGCGCGAAGACTGCGTGGAGTTGTCCGATAACTATTGGATTTCCTGGATGCCACAACCGGCCAACCTGACTGTACGCTGTCCGCAGCGGTACGTCATCCTTTTTTCCTTTTTCATCGAGACCAGAGGAGAATCTGAAACATACAAAAAAAAAGACGGAACAGACAAGGACTACACAACAAATGCATAGAGATTTAACATATCATAATTCTGCTGAAATAGACAGTTTCTCCATCATGTGAAGACACCTCTTCGACATCCGGAAGGTTCAACAGGAAAACATTGTGTTTCGCTATCTTGGTTTTTATCAGATCCATCAGGCATAAGAACGCCTTTTTTAATGAACTCTTCTTTTGTTGAACGCATCGATATTTTCCTCTCTAGAGTTCTGGACGTCTGTTCAAAAAACGATCTCTCTTTTTCCTCCGTTTCCACTGCCAGGGCTGGAAGATTCGTCGGAGCATTGCAAACCGTCTTTATTTAGTCTTCATAGGTGAAGGGTTATCAGAACAAGATAAACGTCTGGCTCTCTGACACACAGGAATATCATTTTTCAATTTAATACACATTTTTAACTTAGTACTTTTAATTTTATTACATTTATAATTCTTAATTAGAGAACTCAAATCATTTCTAGTATTAAAGTTTTTAACATGTGACAAATCATAACTAGAGTTTTCTATCACACTTGCAACAGAAACAGCACTAGGATAAGCATAAGCACCTAAAGAGGATTCACTTTCATTCAATAAAATATCGCTCTTTGCGTGGCCTAGTTTCTTTATTTCAGAATATACACTGGGATGTATAATAATTTCTTCGGTCAAGGTCGGTGATATTGCCGTTCGAACACTTAGACCGGGAGAGTGTTGATTAAGAGAAAAAAAAAAGATTTATCGGTTTAACTTCTACCATACGCTGTTCGCCAAAACATGAGCTTAATGTTATGGTTTCTTCGGAAGGTTTTTGCACTCTAATTAGTGAGGAATTTAAAACTGGGATCTGGCAACCTGAATCAATCAAGGTTGTTACGGGCTGATTTTCCACAAAAATGTTTACATATTGAAGTTGTGCGAACTCATCGCTATTTTGTTTTTCGCTCTCGACTTTCAAAGTATTCGCGTTTATTCTATTATGGATGTGGCCGTTAGATTCTTTAAGCTTAAAACGCTTCTCACAGTCTTTTGCGTAATGAGATGAATCACCACATATATATAGCAATTTTTATTTTGTCTTTCAAGATATTGGGGAGAGTTCTCTTTAATCTCTGGTTTAAAGTTTTGTGATCCATTTTTAAAGGGGTCTTCAGTATATCCACAAGCAATAAGAGTTTCCTTACGTGATCCGTTTTTAGATGAAATATAAATATCGCACTCTTTAGCTAAATCAAAAGGCCTAAACCAATCTTCTGCTTCTCGAATGCCAATATGAGTTGCGGTTTCCTTATTTAAAGTTTCAAATAATTTATCAGAAATTATAAGATCACATAGAGATTCAAAGGAATTAACTTTTCTTAACGAACAATAATATTGGAAGTTTGCCGTCAATCTTGCAGCAAATTGGATGTAGGTCTCGCCTGATGATTTTACAGCATTTTTAAATGAGTTTAAACACTCGCGAGGGGTTAATTGGAATTCTCTGAGTACTATAGATTTTAGTTTTTCATAGTCATTTAATTCCTCCTTTTTAATGTACAATAAGACAATATGAGCTCTTTCGCCCAGAATGTTTATTAAAATTTCAGATTTATATTCGTCATTTATATTCTTGGTTAAAAATGCGCGTTCTAATGATTGGAAGAACAGATTAAAATTTTCAGATCTGGTGGGAACAGGAAGAGATAAAGTTTTAATGCTTTTGATCATATTTTCTATGTTTGTTTCGAACTGTTTCTCTTCGACTTTAGCTGCAGGGTTTAAACTTAATGCTTTATTTTTAGCCGTTTGAAGTTCGACTTCTTTTTCTAATAGTGCTAACTGAAGTTTAGCAAGTTCAATTTTCTGTTTTTCTAAAGTTGCCTCTTTCGTTTCGCGATACCCTCTCATCTATACAGTTTTGAATTAAAGTTTTAACGAAATCTGGATCACTTTCAAATGTACTACTGTTCTCAATTTTAGTCTTTAGTTTAGCTATGGTGTCCGTAATCTCCACAGTACTGTCTAGATCCTCAACAACTCTTATGAGATCCTCTTTAAGAGCGTTTTTATAAATTTTAGCGAAAATATGGAAAGATCCTACCTTTTTTTTTTCTAGCTCCCTTGTTGCTCGCACGTACGATGTATCCAATAATTGAAGAAAAACGTTGATTTCACAGATCTCACCTCTTCGCAGGTGTTAAGTCAGTGGTTCCAACCTCTACACTGGCGGTATTTTCGTCGATGGGTTCCAATGAAGAATTCTATTGAAGAAAAACGTTGATTATATAATAGTTCCGGCCTGTACACAGGCGGAACGAAGTTTAAAAATTCAACCTCTACACAGGTTGAACGAAGTTTAAAAATTCAACCTCTACACAGGTTGAACGAAGTTTAAAAATTCAACCTCTACACAGGTTGAACGAAGTTTAAAAATTCAACCTCTACACAGGTTGAACGGAGTTTCCAAAAAAATGGCGGCGCGTCTCCTCCACGAACGCTTTTGTTCATGTTCCAAACTTTGATCAAAATCGAAATTTTTGCGATCCCGGCCACTACACAGCCGGAGTATTCATGCTGAGTTCAAATCTCTACACAGGTTGAACGAAGTTTCAAAAAATGGCGGAGCGTCTCCTCCATGGACGCTTTTGTTCATGTTCCAAACTTTGATCAAAATCGAAATTTTTGCGATCCCGGCCTCTACACAGGCGGAGTATTCATGCTGAGTTCAAACCTCTACACAGGTTGAACGAAGTTTCCAAAAATGGCGGAGCGTCTCCTTCACGGACGCTTTTGTTCATGTTCCAAATATTGATCAAAATCGAAATTTTTGCGATCCCGGCCTCTACACAGGCGGAGTATTCATGCTGAGTTCAAATCTCTACAAAGGTTGAACGAAGTTTCAAAAAATGGCGGAGTGTCTCCTTCACGGACGCTTTTGTTCATGTTCCATACTTTGATCAAAATCGAAATTTTTGCGATCCCGGCCTCTACACAGGCGGTGTATTCATGCTGAGTTCAAACCTCTACACACGTTGAACGAAGTTTCCAAAAAATGGCGGAGCGTCTCCTCCACGGACGCTTTTGTTCATGTTCCAAACTTTGATCAAAATCGAAATTTTTGCGATCCCGGCCTCTACACAGGTGGAGTATACATGCTGAGTTCAAACCTCTACACAGGTTGAACGAAGTTTCCAAAAAATGGCGAAGCGTCTCCTCCACGGACGCTTTTGTTCATGTTCCAAACTTTGATCAAAATCGAAATTTTTGCGATCCCGGCCTCTACACAGGCGGAGTATTCATGCTGAGTTAAAACCTCTACACAGGTTGAACGAAGTTTCCAAAAAATGGTGGAGCGTCTCTTTCACGGACGCTTTTGTTCATGTTCCAAACTTTGATCAAAATCGAAATTTTTGCGATCCCGGCCTCTACACAGGCGGAGTATTCATGCTGAGTTCAAACCTCTACACAGGTTGAACGAAGTTTCCAAAAATGGCGGAGCGTCTCCTTCACGGACGCTTTTGTTCATGTTCCAAACTTTGATCAAAATCGAAATTTTTGCGTTCCCGGCCTCTACACAGGCAGAGTATTCATGCTGAGTTCAAACCTCTACACAGGTTGAACGAAGTTTCCAAAAATGGCGGAGTGTCTCCTCCACGGACGCTTTTGTTCATGTTCCAAACTTTGATCAAAATCGAAATTTTTGCGATCCCGGCCTCTACACAGATGGAGTATTCATGCTGAGTTCAAACCTCTACACAGGTTGAACGAAGTTTCAAAAAATGGCGGAGCGTCTCCTCCACGGACGCTTTTGTTCAGGTTCCAAACTTTGATCAAAATCGAAATTTTTGCGATCCCGGCCTCTACACAGGCGGAGTATTCATGCTGAGTTCAAACCTCTACACAGGTTGAACGAAGTTTCAAAAATGGCGGAGCGTCTCCTCCACGGACGCTTTTGTTCAGGTTCCAAACTTTCATCAAAATCGAAATTTTTGCGATCCCGGCCTCTACACAGGCGGAGTATTCATGCTGAGTTCAAACCTCTACACAGGTTGAACGAAGTTTCCAAAAATGGCGGAGCGTCTCCTCCACGGACGCTTTTGTTCATGTTCCAAACTTTGATCAAAATCGAAATTTTTGCGACCCCGCCTCTACACAGTCGGAGTATTCATGCTGAGTTCAAACCTCTACACAGGTTGAACGAAGTTTCCAAAAAATGGCGGAGCGTCTCCTTCACGAACGCTTTTGTTCATGTTCCAAACTTTGATCAAAATCGAAATTTTTGCGTTCCCGGCCTCTACACAGGCAGAGTATTCATGCTGAGTTCAAACCTCTACACAGGTTGAACGAAGTTTCCAAAAAATGGCGGAGTGTCTCCTCCACGGACGCTTTTGTTCATGTTCCAAACTTTGATCAAAATCGAAATTTTTGCGATCCCGGCCTCTACACAGATGGAGTATTCATGCTGAGTTCAAACCTCTACACAGGTTGAACGAAGTTTCCAAAAAATGGCGGAGCGTCTCCTCCACGGACGCTTTTGTTCAGGTTCCAAACTTTGATCAAAATCGAAATTTTGCGATCCCGGCCTCTACACAGGCGGAGTATTCATGCTGAGTTCAAACCTCTACACAGGTTGAACGAAGTTTCCAAAAATGGCGGAGCGTCTCCTCCACGGACGCTTTTGTTCAGGTTCCAAACTTTCATCAAAATCGAAATTTTTGCGATCCCGGCCTCTACACAGGCGGAATATTCATGCTGAGTTCAAACCTCTACACAGGTTGAACGAAGTTTCAAAAAATGGCGGAGCGTCTCCTCCACGGACGCTTTTGTTCATGTTCCAAACTTTGATCAAAATCGAAATTTTTGCGACCCCGCCTCTACACAGGCGGAGTATTCATGCTGAGTTCAAACCTCTACACAGGTTGAACGAAGTTTCCAAAAAATGGCGGAGCGTCTCCTTCACGGACGCTTTTGTTCATGTTCCAAACTTTGATCAAAATCGAAATTTTTGCGATCCCGGCCTCTACACAGGCGGAGTATTCATGCTGAGTTCAAACCTCTACACAGGTTGAACGAAGTTTCCAAAATGGCGGAGCGTCTCCTTCACGGACGCTTTTGTTCATTGTCCAGACTTTGGTTCAAAATCGAAATTTTTTCGATCGCGGCCGAGCCCCCATAATTTGTGGGAGACAACAAGGGGTCCAAGACTTTTGTCTTTTTTTACATTTATTTTAAAATTAACAAAAATTAATTAAAAAGGTAGCTATTCTAACAGATAAGTTTTGATGATGTTTTCATGGTAACGCCTGCTCGCGCACCTCCGTCTTTCTTTCTGCTCTTTGCTCATCTCTCTTAAAAGTCCCATAGTTTCAGTTCGTGTTTGGATTTGCTGCGCCTGCGCGCGAAGACTGCGTGGAGTTGTCGATAACTATTGGATTTCCTGGATGCCACATATATATGTATATGCATATATATATATACATCTATATATATATATATTTCTAATGCATAATACATATAATACATATATACATATATATTTCTAATGGCAGATTATGAGCAACTATTAACAGAGTTCATCAATCTACCTAGTACATTCACCGAAAGCAGGTATCTCTTCTTAGTGTAGCGCCATATAGGTCGATACTAATCACCGCAGGTAATTTTTACGCCCAGTTTCCTCACTAGATGGAGGCACCTGCTCTGAGGCTCCAAACTGGTACTAGGATTTAATTTTGCCTAGAATACGCCCTAGGGATCTTTTACATGCCACATATAATCATACGACATGGCCGCTGTCATTTTTCTGCATCATGAAAATTCATCGACTAGGGCCGGGGTCGAGCCCGCAACATTGGGTACAGAATAAATTATATTTATTAATATATATATATATATATATATATATATATATATATATATATATATATATATATATATATTAATTATATTTATTAAATTTTATATTTAATTTTTTATATGTTTAATTCTATTATTTTTAATTTCTAATACAACCTTTGTACAGTCTTATGTCTTGCAATTTTTTAAAAAATTTTCAGTTTAGATGATTATTGATTATTCATCTCTCTTTTGTAGATAATTTTGACTACATATATTATTACTAGCCGTTACCTACCCGCTTCACTGGGTATTTCACGATGTTGTATATATGTATACTGTTTACATATATATAAATTATTGATATCTAGCATTAAGTATTCGATTGTATTGAAAAAATATATTTATAGCTCTTACACTCTCACCCTTTGATATAAAAAGAACATAAATTATAATATCTAATTTCTACTTATATCTAAAAAAGAAGTAGAAAAAGACTTTTTTCGCTCACTTAACCTAATAATCAAGTGGATTTCCAACAAAGCAACTTTCAGTGGGTCTCTACTTCATAAAATAAACATGCGTGCTAAATTTCAAGTCTAAATCTAACAGAGCAAAAACGGTATTTTTATCATCAATACCTCGTTGACAGCATTCTTAGCGGATTCCAATTCGACAAAAAAGAAGCATGCAAACCAAATTTTATTATTATAGTCTTAGCAGTTCAAAAACGAGAATTCAACTAAAGAAAAAAAAAGTGCTCAACAAATTTCAAGTAAATTAGTTAAATTCAAAAACAGGAATTTTTCTATAACACGCCTTAATCCCTCACAAACCCACTCCTTTGGGGGTCCGTTTTCGCAAAAGTCTTTATAAAAGGAACTTTTTTCCATGAACGGAACATACCTTCTAATTTTCAAGCAGGTAGTTCTATTAGTTGAAAAGCGGAAATATTTATCTATTACGCCCCTTAATCCCCCTCAGTGACCCTTGGGGATCAATTTCCCCCAAAACTATTTGCAGCGGATCTCTACACCATGAAAGGAATTTGCTTACCAAATTTTAAGACTGTACGTCTAATAGTTTAAAAACTGAAAAAATTATCTATAACGCCCCTTAAGCCCCCGAAAAACCACTTAGGAAACGATTTTCACCAAACCCATCTTATAGCGGATCTCTACTGAATGAATGGAATCAGCTTACTAAATTTCGAGATTTTACGTCTAATGGTTTAAAAAAGGAGTTAATTGCCTATAACGCCACTTAATTCTCTACAACGCCACTTGGGAGTCGATTTTCACAAAACCCATTCTGTAGGGGATCTGTACTCTATGAAAGGAATCCGCTTACCAAATTTCAAGACTGTACGTCTAATAGTTTAAAAATGGAAATAATTATGTATAACGCCCCATAAGCGCCCTCAACGCCCCTTGGAGGTCGATTTTTGTAAAAATCATTATGTAGAGAATCTCTACGTAATGAAAGAAATATGTGTACCAAGTTTCACGACTGTACATCTAATAGTTTAGTAATGGAAATAATTATCTATAACGCCCCTTAAGCCCCTGTAACACCCCTTGGGGTTCGAACTTTGCAAAATCCGTTCTTAGCTGACGTCTACTCCATGAAGGGAACCTACCTACCGAATTTCAAGTCTGTAGGTTTAATAGTTCCAGAGATATCGTGATTAGTCAGTGAGTCAGTGAGTCGCTTTTCTCCTTTTTATATATAGATTATTACAAGCAGTATATATAGTTTCAGCTTTTTTTTACAAATAGCCATTCATTCCTCCACAAAAAAGGGTTAACTTCTCGTGTTCGTGCGAACGAGCTTTAAATATAATACGCCTTTGATGTTGACTCCAGACGCTTGTTAAACTAGATTTATCTACCAATGAGAAAGCTTAAAACTCAAAAACTTGAAAATGATCTGAAGCCTACTTTTATATTCCCTGAAGAATCTCTGTTTGCGTATCTCTACATGATAAATACACCACTTTGATAACTCTAGCTATGCATGATGAACTTTTTATAAAAAAGGAATATTTAAATCAGGAAATTTTTAAAGCATTGATAGATTTTTTTATAGACTGGATACGCACCGATTTTATAATCAAAAAATGATTCAAATAAAACTTGTGTGTGGAATATATATTTGAGTTTATTTCTATCTGCAACATTTATTTATAGAAGCATGAAATCTAATGATTGTATTTTTTTAATTGGTTATTCCTATATTTTATGTAAATTTACGACTCCAATAAATGTTTCCTTTTACCAAAAATAATGTAATTAATTAGCATCAAAGACTATTTTAATATATAATTGACATATATTTGCACCATAATACACTTTTATCTTATAAAACTGTCTTCTTGTAATCACTACTTGAACAAGCGCTGTGAAATTATTGTCCAAATCTTAGCGTCCTCGTTATTGTTCCACATAATTCTAACTACATCAGAATGCCTGATAATTACCTCATTTGCATCTGATTTCAGATTCAGTTCATTAATTCAGCAACAGTTTCAGGAACTTATTAGGATGTCCATAACAGAAAATATTTACCTTCCTCTCAGCCAGTACCTGACCAGAAAATTCGGTAATTCATTCCATTTTAATCACCAACATTTCGTCAATCAAATCTTCCGCTATTGCAAATGATGACTTGCTAGCTACATTTTATTATTGATTGATATAAAAAGTCCCTTCAGTCTAATTACATTAACAACACAGTTCAAGGATTAATAAAGTGATTGTGCCAAACTATCAATTTTTGAAGACAGTGAGATGGCGGAAGTGATGTGAAGAGAGAAAATTTGCTTAATCAGCTCAGACATAATTAAGCATAAATTTTGCTTAACAATACGCTGTGATCGAGAGTTTAATTAAGCTGGTGTTGTGGTTACACGGTAGCTGTGAGGAAATGACTTTGAACAAAAGATCGCTTGTAGTTATTCCGCTAATTCAGGCAAATAACTTTTTAATTTAATAAGTTATCAGGATGCTTGTGTCATAGGATATTGTGAACTCTGTAGCGAGGTGTATATCCCTTAGAAATGTGTTTGTATGAATATATTAGCGTTTTGCAAATGTTATCGAAAATATTGTACTCGTTTTAAATATTAAATTACATATCTTGTAATTGAATTATTTGCATAAGAAAAAAACGGAAGGTTGTTCAAAGAATGGTATACAAAACTCTTGTCCTTGAAGTTGTCATGTAGTACATCTGTATATTTTGTTGATGGAGCGATTCCTCCCATTGGAAACAAATGTTGCTAACAAGCAACCAAAGTAATATTGTACTTTACTATTTATTTTGCATAAAAAATAGCACGGGACTTTGAAAAATAAACATAATGATTGATTGAGTTTATATTAAGCATTCCTTACATTCGAACTTTTAAACTTATCTGCATTATTTAGGGGGACTATTTCATATCTTCAAAAATATCTCCATTTGAATTATAATTTAAATATTTATGAAGCTTCAATTTTTTGTTTGTTAATTTTTCATTAGTTTCCGTAAAATATTCTGTGGGGGAATAAGATAAACCTTTATTATTATTTTAAATAACTGAACCTATTACAGAATATTCAGTTAATAAATATGGCCGCGATAGCCTCGCTCACGAAAGAGGTAGATTATAATTCTAAAAAAACGTATTAAACTGCCTTCTCTTATTTCATCCTAGTAATAGGTATAAGCAAATAAGGAGAAATCTGGCCCGTTTGAATCTATGCAATCATAGTTCTAAACCTTAGAATTTACTAATGTAATATTGTTTTGCTCTCTTTATTATACTTTGGCCTGTAATTGTTATAATAAAGAATTGTTGATGCATTTTTACATATTGCTTTGCATGAGATTAAAATCATAAAAATTCAATATATTATTCATGATTATATATAAAACACCATTGTAATATTTTCAAATATTCTATTAATATACATAAGCTGCATTTAAACAATAAATACCATACTCATTATAATAATAAATATTATATTTAAATAATTAAACTGTATTTAATAATTTTCAATCTTAAAGTATTTTTATTTTTTCAAATTGTTGCAATTGACATAGTTAAAAAAATAAAAAACTTGACTTTTTTTCAATTTCTTATTTTAGTTCACTCACCCTATATATGCATATGAATCCAAAAAGCATTGCTTAACCCTAAATCGCTAAACGAATTCAGTGACAGCTTCAGAAATCATAATTGGTCATTAATTTAATCTAAAGATTATTTTTTAATCTACATTTGTTATGTCTCTTAAACTCCAATTTCTTTTCTTCTTTGGCATTGTATAGGTCTTAGAACTTTTTCACTTTTATATTTTATTATACTATATATATATATATATATATATATATATATATATATATATATATATATATACTTCTTGTCCAAATTTTCAATCGTTAAAAAATACTTTTTATTCATCCACTCAAATTCAAATACAGTTTTTAAAACTTATAGTGGGGGACCCTTGATGTTAATACAGTTTTTGAAATATGAATTCATTTATTGATGATTAAATAGTAAAAAACAAAAATAATATAGTCCAACACCCTATATAAAAAGCAAATCTCCTCGTTGTGTCACCGTAGCGCAATGGGTAGCGTTTGGACTTCTGCTCAAAAGATTGTGGGTTCGAGTCCCATCTGGAATAGCCTAATTTCTGAGAAGGTGATTTATTTTTACTATACTTTTTTATTGGAATAATTAATTTTAATGAATTAATAAATATAACAAATAATAATAATAATAATAATAATAGTCCAACACCCTATACAGAAAGGAAAATGGGAAATTGCAAGGAAAATCGCTTTCTATTTTGCCACTTAATATAGTGATTCTGATATATGTGTATACATATTTATATTATTTGTAATTAGATATAATAAAAAGTAACTAAAATAAAATAATTCTTTGTTGACGTAGGTAGAAATTGACTTTAATTTTTTTTATATTACTTATTTTCTATGTGAAATTAGTGCAATTAAAATAATTAAAAATAAAAATTTGACTTTTTTAAAATATTAAACATTTCCTCTATCTAAAAATAAGGATAAATCATATTATTATAAAATTATACTTTCCAGGCTCCTTCAGTTCCCTCTCCCTAAATTCCTCAAATTCGCCATATAATGTATAGTTAACAGACAGGAAGATGACACCTTTCAACTATTACGTTTTCTATCCGTACTGGATTCAATCCCTCCGAGCGACTATAATTTTCAAACAAGGAGGGTCGCGAGGAAGGTGCCTTGCGCAACCATAAACCACACGACCTTGGGGCCACTTAACGAAGGGCGTTCACTGGACATCGAGAAAGACGGATCTGAAAGAATCGTGTTCGGATTTCCAGACCCACACCCACAGGTCCACGGAATTAGTATGCTGGAAAAGCTCCATTTCGGACCACAGAGATCCATTGTCTTAATTATGGACTTCTGTGGGATGTGGGTAAAAATGAACAAACTGTTACCTTACGCTGTTGATTCAATTAGATTTAGGAGAGTTTAAGATTTTTTGCATGACGTGCATGGTATCATCTCGAGATGTTTCTCGAAAGTCACTTTAAAATTGATGCGTTGTCTCATAGATTGTATGCTGATTGGCCGTTTGCTCAACGATTGTGTAAAAGAGTATAGAATTGTCGAAAGTTCAAAGATGCTTGAACAGGACAACGGTTTCGGTAACTTTACATGCTAAAATATTTCTTAGGTCTTCATATTTTTAGTTTTAAGATGTGCATAACTCAGTTGATAATAATTAATCTCGAACGTATAGAAATATGATGTTTTTACAGTTAACTTCTTAAATATGTGTGTAATGTAAAAAAAGTAATTAAAGTCAATTCCTACTTAGGGCAACAAAAAACAACATTTGATTTTAGTTAGTTTTTATTAAATAATTACAATTAATATAAATATTTATACTCATATGACAGAATCACAATATTAAGTGACAAAACAAAAAACAATTTTCATAGCAATTTACCACTTTCCTTTATATATATGGTGTCGGACTATTATTTTTTTATTTGTTGATATTTATTCATTAATTAAATTTAATTATTCCAATAAAATAGAATAGCAAAAAACAAAAATCACATTTTCAGTAATAAGAACATCCATCTCTGGTGGGATTCGAACCTACGATCTTTACATTAGAAATCCAACGTGCTATCCATTGCTCTACAGGAACACAACCAGTGACACTCCTTTTTATATAGGGTGTTGGACTATTAACTAACTTTGTTTTAACTAATGAATTAAAATGTGAAAATACTGTATTAGCATCAAGTGTAATCCACAACAAGTTTAAAAAAATTGTATTTGAACTTGAAGGGATGGATAGAAATATTTTGAGCCATGGTCAAGTCACAAGAATGGCAGCTGAGCTGCCATCCTTTCTCCAGACTAACTCACAACACTAACGGGAGGACTTTGAGCTTCGATAGATTTAACGTGTATCGGCTCTTCTACACGGTAGGTTTTAAGTATGCACTAGGGCTTGAACTAATTACACGCTGGACACAAGTCAAGGATTTGGATTTTAAATACAAAATACACATTCATTTTAAAATTTAATATCTTTTTTAAAATCTTAATTTATTGAAAAATATATCTAACAATTATTTTCAAATACTGTATTATCTAAATATACTCTATAAAACACACACACAGCATACCTAGAAGCAGTTGTCTGATGGCGAAAAAATGTTTAAACATGATATATATATATATATATATATATATATATATATATAGAGAGAGAGAGAGAGAGAGAGAGAGAGAGAGATAACCGTAGCCATTGGTAATGATTAACTGAAAGGGCGTGGCGAGTGGTACGGATTTCTTAATAAGATCATTGCATATTTGTTGATGTTACATTGACCAGGCAGTTCGGTGTTCATTGTTAATCCTGTTTATTATACATTAAACACACAAACATACACATGTTAAACACAACACAGAAACGCGATACAAAAATACACAGCACGAAAATACAGGCACGCGTTACATGGTAACGAAGAGAAAAGAGACAGAGAGACTTTCCAGAGAATCTCGGTTACGGTTATTTTCGTCAGGTGGGCAGCCAATAATTATTTAAGTGCAAGTCCTGAAAGCCAAGACCATTACAAGTTAAAAAGAAGAAATTAAGAGACGAGAAAGTAAGGGAATATTATTAGATATATCAGTCACTTTTAGTGTCTCAATCACTTTTTTTAAATAAATAGGATCTGCATGTGATTGAAAATGTATTTCTTTTACTAAGAAGTTCACCGACAAAACAACTAAAATTTGATTTTTTTCCTGGAAAAAGTTTATTTCTCATCTTTCAAGAAATTCGTGTTAAAAGAAATCTTCTACGAAATTAAAAGTAAAACATATTTGAAAACTGAATAGCAAAATAAATTCTTAGGATGTGTAGGTTGGAGCAAGTAGTTACAGCCTACTGTCTGGTACTTGTAAAAAATATTTTTTTTTATTGTATGTGTTTGAGTCATTTGAGGAGTATTTTATGAAATGAAGAGTGTGTGTACTTTCAAATCTTGAAGCCCAATGCGTTTGCGTGCATTCGATAAGAAAAATGAGCAAATAGTTCCTGAATGTAAATTTCCCGTACTTAAGCTCAGCTGTTTTCAATGCACAAAATAGGATGTTATGTTTGGTATGATTATGGTAAAAAAGATGTTTTTTTTTATAAAATTAGTTTAAATAAGGAAACTTTTCAGATATGAAAGTTCATGCCAATTAAATATTTTCAGTTTTTATGAGAAGTCTACTATTTTTCTCGGGAACATAAAATAACCTTTAAAAAATGAGTTAAAGCATCACTAATGATACGCAAAAAATGAAATAAAATTAAAATTTTTAAACATAAACTATTTTACAAGATAAACCCTCTTCAACAATACTAAACTGCCTAAATTATACTCAGGATAATAAGGTTGATAAAGATTGAACTTAAAATCAAATAAAATACAAAGAAGAGACATCTGTAAATGCGATTTGAAAATATAAACGAGAATCCTAAGGGGTTATTTGGAATTGTGATAGATATTGTGTCACTTTTGATAAATATTGTGTAAGATGTACACTGATAAAATAGACAAAATGAACGGATTTAACTCACAAATAAATTAGAATATTTACAGAACAGGATTAACATACATAATCGCATTATAATCTTCAAACTTGTTGAGTAGATCTCTGAAACTTTCGCTAATTAACAGAGTACTTATTCGATAAGGCTTCGATATCTTGACATATCACATCGTACTGATGCATTATCTGTCAGCAAAAAAACATATATTTTTACGCGGGTTATTTCTTGTTAACTGAAGCAATATTTATGTATGCAAATGCAATTTAATCGTACTAAATACCTTATTTAATCTTCTCACATTTTTCATCGATCTGAATCCCCCAGTATTAGAAAAACTATTTTTTTTTCATACCCGTACATTTCCCAATTAAAAAAAGTTAAATAATATTAGTCATGCATATTGGTCTTTATATATTTACTGGAAATCGTTTTGATTGTGCAATAGAGTTTTATCAATATCCAAATCTTTTATTAAGAAACTTAACGGAACTCAATAAATAAAAAAGCAAAATTGTTTCAAATTAAAGGCAATAAAATTTGTGAAATAAAATTCTTTAATAATGATTTTAATTAACATTAAGCTAGAATTCGATTTCGAAAGAAGTCCAATGAAAATCTGGAATTTACAGTAAATTTGCTTGAATATAAAAATTTATCTAACAATTTCAACATCTTAAATACTTACGAACATTCGAATTTATAATTATCTATTGAAATTCACTTCTATGAAAGAAATTAATGCTTAAAGTAAAATGTAAGTGCAATACTTTTTCCAAAGTCTTAAATTAAAAAATTAAAACAAGAAGTGAAGCATCTAACATTAACTAAATACAGATGCTAAATCGTTTAGTAATGTTAAAACTAATTATAAAATATAAAAATAATAATAATTATTATTATTCATTATTTTTAAATCTAATCAGTAAATATTCGAAAATGTGTGATTTTAATTTACTGACTACCCCTGGGACCGTAATTTTGAAAAAGCATATGACTGAAAAAATTTTGATATTTAGTGTCTCCTTAATTGGAATATAAATATAAAATTATTTTAAGAACATTATTACAAGAAAAAATATTTATATGCAACTCTTTGTCGAAAAAAGTAAATAAAATAAATTCAAAACATTTTCTTTTTATGAAATATACTGCTGATTTTTCCTATATATACTAAGGTTTACTGTACTGGAGTTTCACAAAGATTTTTAAAATATATAGTTTATAAATGTATTAATTCATATTTTATGATATCACAATACATGCATTTTAACAAAAGAATGCCCATTATGATTTCAATTAATTGTACATCTGAAAATATTGTGAATTTTTGAAAAACCCAATCAAATCCCGGTATAAAAGTTCAAGTTATATATGGTCAAAATAATATTATTGTGAAAGAATTTTTCTTAAAATGAGAATGTTTTGAAAATTTGCCATTCTTTCTTCTTTTTTTTTCTGCCATAAAATTGCCTTTAAATAATTTCTTATTGTAATAATATACTTTAGTCTTGTGGTTAGAGCATCAGACTCCAGACCGGAAGACCTGGGTTCGATGCCCCATGCCACCAAATACTCTCCGAGTACATGCTTGTTAAATCAGTGAGTCCGAAAGTCTCGTGGGTGGTTTCAGTTGAAACCAGGAGTACATGGGGCTGGAGAATATTTCCCTTCTCTCCATTTCCATGCCTAAATTGTGAAGGTGGAGATCGGAGGATCGCCATTTATCGTAATGAAGTCCAACCAGTCTCATAGGCTCAGGCAACATTCATTCCTTCCTTTCAAGAGTTTCACCGAGCTAAATCGTACTTTCACCTGTATGGTGCTCAAGGCTACGGCCAACGACAGGTGTACATATAGCCCCTCACCACGATGAATTTCGTGGGTCTCAATCTGACTTTGTTAGACAGGTGGCAGAAGAAACAACAACAACAAGAAATTTTATCTGCATATTCTAATTCAATTGAAGATAAATACCCCTAAATATTATTAATTTACATATACAGTGCAATAAGTTTAATGCGAAAACGCTTAAGACGAAATATCTGTTAATACGAAATAATGTGACGATCTCGTCAAACTGCTATGTATTTTCATGCAATTATTTCCTCTTAACATGAAACGAGAATCGTTTGACATGAAAAGATCTCGCTTTTGATAATGAGCAAAATACCGAAAACACCAGCCACTCAGGCGATATTTAAGAGCGGTGTGAAATGAATGATGGATGGTTTCATATGTTTTGAAGAAAGGAAGCTAACTTGGCTTTGAAATACCCTCGGAATAACTTGTGACACGAGACAATTTTGTTTATCGAAGTTATACTTTCACCATCTTCCCTTACAAAAGCCACTCAAAAACAGCTCATTTCTCATCAGTTGACTTTGGAATTCGGTGACGAGTACATCACAGTAACAGTAAAGATCAATTAATTACGAACACAATGGCAAAGAACTCGGGGGAATGCAATTTACAACTTGATTCTAAAAAATGCAAATTAAAAAAAATCACTCAATAAATGTATTTGTTTCCTAAAAATTTGAAAATGTTGTTGTTTTTAAATTTCATTAAGTTCTTATGAGTGTTTTTGTTTTATTGATTTTTATTAAAGATTTGTATATTTATATATCTATTTAAATAAAATGTGTACTCCAGTAAACTTAATTTTGCTGAATAAAAGGTTTTTTTTTTGGCAATATCCTTTAATAAGAAAAAAATATTTTTCTGTCCCTACAGTTTCGAGTTAAACGACTTTTACTGTACACGCTTTTTCAAAATCATGGTTCCGAAAGCTCTGCAAAGCTACTAAATTTTAAAAATGTATAATATCTTACGATGCAGCTAAAAGGAATAACTCAAAATGCATAACAATACGAGTTAGAACTAAAGACATTCGGCCAACTACTACAAGCATTCATTTTCTTACGACAGTCTGAGCAGAATGATTCATGATAAGAACTTGAGAGATAATTAAAAATCTCAGAACAATATGTATGTATATAATTATTTTCTTAAAAATGCAGATGACTACTACCATTTAAAGTTATTTATAAGACTTATTCCATAATATAGCTCAACCATTAAATTCCAGCCATTTACGGTACCGAACCGCTTATTAAAAAGATAAAAACGAGAAAGAAAGCATCATTCAGATTATCCGATAACCCCAAAAAATATCTTACGACCGTTTGCGCTGTTTATACTTAATAACAAAAGCACATCTATCTCTTTCTAGAAACAATTTGAACACAATTAAAAAGGAGGCATAATACCTATTTTCAGACTCTCAATTCAATTGCCATTTGATTCTGACCACACGGAAATTATCACGTGATCTCAATCTTTGCGCGAGCCCCTTCATTTAATTACTTGATCTTCCCCTCATTTTCATTCCCTCGGTCCCTTTTTCCCGGGCACCTAAGGGTCAAGAATTGGCAGCCTCACCCCTACGCCCCTAAAGGATGCATTACGCCCTTTAATTATAAGCCAAAGTTCTCACAAACTGTACCCGAGGTAGGGGTGTTGAGCTTTCTGTTGCATCACCCGAGGAGCACGCGCTCGAAAGGGAAGACAGCCAAAAGGTCAAATTATCATCCTGTGTGATTTTCGGCTATCGCTACTTTACTGAACCATTGGAGATTTTGTATTCCGTCGGCAGATTGAAAATCCCATTATAATTATCGTTTATTATATCGCTGGGGTTGTGGATTCCAACAATTCGGCTGGTAATCGGTCAGACCCTGTGTTTTAGAGACAATGGCTTTGTATCAGTTTAACCAGTTCCACCCACAAAAGAGTGTGAAAGACAATGGGGAAATGCATATATTTTTCAGACGAATGAACCTACTTATATATAAAAAATGAATTTGTATTTCTATTTTTGGTAGAGTAGATAAATATTGCCTTCTATTTTTTAAAAATAACTTAATATATATATATATATATATATAATTAAGTCAATTCCTACTTAAGTCAACAAAGAAAATTTTTATTTTTGTTACTTTTTTATTAAATAATTACAATTATTAGAAATATGTATATGTATATGACAGAATACCACTATTAAGTGACAAAATAGAAATCGATTTTCCTTGTAATCTTTCAATTTCATTCTTTTTATATGGAGTTGGAATATTATTTTTGTATGTTACTATTAATGAATTTATTATTGTTTGAGAAAACTGTATAAACATCAAGTGCCATCTACAAGAAATTTAAAAAAATGTATTTGAAATTGAGTGGAGGCATAAAAAATATTATTAACGATTGAAAATTTGAATAAGATATATATATATATATATATATATATATATATATATATATATATATATATATATATATATATATATATATATATATATAGGGTGAGTGTGATTTAATATTAGGGACTGAAAAATGGTCAAAACGATTGGCTTAAATAATAAAAAAAACTTTTGCTTACCATATGATTTTTAGATATTCTAAAAAACCATTTATATATTTAATAACAAATATTATTATTTAATGCACGTAGTAAAAAGTAATTATTTAGTTACAGAAGTAGTTCATTTTATCATAATAAAAATATGATAACACTGCTATTTGTATGTTATCAAAGATTATTTCACACTTAAAATTATAAACCGGCAACGTACATTCACATAAATATGTATGTGTATTCCGTCCTAGAGGTCACTAAAAATTTATTGTATAGAACAGCGGTACACAACCTTTTTTTCAGCCGGGCCAAATAGATATGATAACTACTTCACGCGGACCGCATACATATGATAACTATTTCTCACGGGCCGCAATATGACTATGAACGGGAAAGGGACTCCATAAGAACAAAGGCATTTAAATTTTAGAAATTGATCAAAATATTAATCGTTTTAGATTTCATTTTTAAACTATATTAAACTTCCTCAATTTTAACTCACAGAAAAAAAAGATTTCAATGCATTTTTTTCTCTTGTTATGAGGGAATTTTAATTTCCTTTTGTTAGACATTTGAAAAAGTCGGATCCAAATTTTTATGATCTGCTTGTGTTGTTTTTCCAATCCCGTTCCATGATCTCAATGAAAGTAAGCACACCGATTCGAACCCGATCTT
Organism: Trichonephila clavipes; assembly: GCA_019973935.1. NCBI lineage: Eukaryota > Metazoa > Arthropoda > Arachnida > Araneae > Nephilidae > Trichonephila > Trichonephila clavipes. The sequence goes on along the minus strand of BMAU01014337.1, from coordinate 1,641,303 downwards.
TTTGAGTTTCGTGATTTGTGGTTGGCAGCAACTACCATGCAAATCGAGCGAGTATTTAAACTCGGCTCATGTTAGTTTTTCAGAAAAGGAAGGAGAAACGGAAATATAAGAAGTGTGTGAGTGGTTTAACTCTTAGAGGGAGGGAGAGAAAGGCTGGTTGGCAATGCAACTGCAGGTCGTATCACCATTTTAGATTAGAAATTAATTTTACAATATTAGAAGACGGTTCGAATCGGATGTCTCTGGTAATGTTGATTTTTGAACTTATTGTTTATTTTATCGCTCCAGTAACGAGCAGAGTGACTTTATGATTGATTATTAAAGGCCAATTTTACGAAACTGTTTTTCGTCTTCATGCCTCCTCAACACATAAATTTCACTGCTAGCTTTGCAAAATTTAAATTAGTTTACCAATAAGTGTAACACCTTTCATCAATGATCCCAAGTCCCCCACCCCCAAATATTTTGCTGCTAAAAAAAAAGGAGGCATTGAAAGATTTGTGCTTAGTGGTATAGTGACGAGCAAAATTGTATTTTTTAAAAATAGCCTTTTTATGACAAAGTAAACTTGTTGATCCATGTTTGTTTTTTCTACGAAACAATCAAGATCCCAATCGCCTTGAAATAATAAATATTCTTTAGATATTTTTCGCTTGGTAGGCATGAGGGGTAATTAAAAATTAATTCCACCCATAAATTAGTCGCTATTCTACTGTTATTTGTCAACACTAACCATTACAATTACAAAGAAAATAAGTTATCCCTCAATTCGTACCAGCACCACATATATAGGAAGATAGATATATGGGATTGCTTGATTGATAGAATTTCTCGCTAAATTTTTTATACATTGTTCTTAAATAATTAAATTTTTTAGTGAAATGGAGCATGACTGGGCCACTCAGAAAGGTCCGGCGGGTCGCAGGTTGATTATCGCTGGTATAGAAGGACTAATGCCCGAGGCTCGAAGCTCTTACACATTAACATAGTGTGGAATTTTGAAAGGAATGAGGGGTACCAGTGTTATATTTTTTTAAAAAATTAGCGAATGCTGTGATTTCGTAACTCAACTTTTAACTTTTTATGGTTTCTTCATTTTCCCATTCTTTTCATTACATTACTTTGACGCAATATATTAAAGACCAAAACAAATATTCAAAGTATTAAAAGAAAATGCTACTTCTAAATAAATATGTAATAACTTTGATAAATATTTGACATTCATCATCAAATTATATTATAAAATAATTCAGAAATAATAGCAAATAGTTTTTTCAGTATGTTGCTTTGAATTTTGTTTAATGTTTATTTTTAACTAGATTCAATTTAAAAAAAAATTATATCACACACACTAATCTTGTTTTTTTTCTTATTTAACAGGTAGAATATGAAACATAATTTTTCTGTTGAATGCTGAAGTGCTGGTCACTTTTACGAGGATTGATCAGATGTCACAAACTAAAATTGCAATTGGAGAGAACTTTCGAAAGAAAAAGTTCACCATTTTCAGTTGAAAAACACGCAGTACGTATAAAAGCTTCAACACCATATAGAACACTTTTCTAATTGCTTCTTCTAACGTTATTCTACAAATCAAGTAGAAAATGGCACTAAGCGCTTCTTTTGGAATGGAAGATAATGTGCTTCACACGCCAAAATTCGTCGAAACCAGCTTCGATTTCAGTTCCATGTTTGGTTCTAAATACATTCATAACGGCTTAGATGACGCCGGTGAAACTTTAGATATTCCTCAGTGTGTTATTCCTACAACAGCCAACACATCCACTCCTAATACAAACCAAAAAGCTCCAGAAATTGATTCTATGGAATCACGCTCATCCGCGGACGATTCGAACACACTAGAGACTCCAGAAAACATTCCCGTTCGCTTACCCAACTACAACCTCAGGCAGCGTTCCATCAAGAACCGAATCGAGACAGAAATCAGGCGGACAGTGGCGAAGAAGACCCCCAAACCCAAGCAAAAACCGGCGCCCCTCAGCAAGTACAGAAGGCGGACAGCAAACGCCCGAGAACGATCCCGAATGCAAGAAATTAACGATGCATTCGAAACTCTGCGCAAAGTGGTTCCCCAGTTCCCATCGAAGACTGGCCCTGACAATGCAAAACTCACCAAGATCACTACCTTGAGGTTGGCGGTGAACTACATCGCCGCTTTGTCGCAGATCCTGAAGCAGGCCGATGCCAACAGCGATGCGGCACCTCCTAATAACAGGGTAATGGACGGAACGATACCCCAACACTCTGTCATAGATGCCATAGACTCTTCTGACCTCCTTGGGGCAGGGTTGGGCTCTGTAGAAGGACTCCTTGACGACTCATTCGATCTCATTCTCGATTCGGATTGTGACAGTCTTCCACTGAGTGACGACATAAACATGTAATCTGAGGACCCATTATTACACGTAGCTCAGTAGATCTTAAAATTAAGTGTGACTTACATCTGTTAAGTGTCCTTAAACTCTACACGCCATTTGTTATACTCCACCTTCGGAGTTGTTATTCTTCGTACGCAATGGAGTCCCTTTGATGAATTGACTCTGTACTTCGCTGAATCACCACCTATTAAGTGACTGATTTATGGGTTCGATTTAATCAAAAAAAGAAGAAAAGATAAGAAAAAGATGGCAAATCTCTCTCTGTTTAAATAACACTCTTTAAGAAAGACACATAAATGCGTAGAAAGTGTAATTAAAAAAGAAAGGTTCCAAGAAGAAGTATTGCTTCAAGCTACAGTAATTATGCTGTTGGGTGGCAAATTATAAATCGAAATTAACTTCCTGTTATATAAGTATTTGTCAGCGAGACGGTACAAATTATTCTTCTGTTTCTGTGAAAATAACTGTAAAAGAACAAACGTGATTATTTTGTAAATGTTTTTAAAATGTGATCGAGTGAGAGAATGTTGTTTTCTCTTCAAATATATTTTAAATAGTTTCAAGCTCTTATTCAAAATTTTGAATTCTATTTTTTGAAAGAAACCCCTTTTACTTCAATTTACATTATATTTCAAAAATAAAAAGAGCTTTGTCTAAGAGTAATTACGAGTGAAAAATATAACTTTTTCTGTGCTTAAAATTACTTTTTTTCCGGTGAATTTTAGAATGTTAGTGTTTTGAAAGTTTCTGAAATGCTGTTGTATGTCTGGTCATTGTTTATGTTTTATTAATGTTTATTGAATGCTAATATTGTACATTGCGTTTACTATTCGCATAGATGTTTCACATATTTTTCTAACAATTCTTGTTCAATTAATTGATCAATTATCATTTTCAATTTTTTCTGAGTTCTGTGAAAATAAATTATCATATTTTAATGGAGTAAAAATAATTAGTTAAATTTTTAGTTATATTTAGATTTTTTTTCAATTTTTAATAATGCTGGGCATTATTATTTATGTACATTTGTTCTGTTATGTTTTGTGCTTAACCTGCTTGTAAGAATGTCTACATATCTGCTTTTGAGCACAAATCTTCCTATGTTTTTATTGTGTTACTAACAGATCTACATATATACACTCTTACTATCAAAATATGTAGTTATATCCATTGAATATAAACTCTATTCATTTAAACAACTACAGGAGTAAAATGATAGTTATGGAATAATGCCATGCCATTATAAGTTGCTAATTATAAGTAGAAAATATTGCCACTTGCATTGCTAATTAAAGGTTGAAAATATTGCCACAAAATTGATTATAGTTTCAAAATGAAATATATTACCGTAATTGGTAATTGATCTCTGACTTGCAATAAATATTTGAAGATAAACAGCTCAAATAGACTCAAAAAATGTCAAAAGCAAATTCAAATAATTTTAAAAGAATTATCCTCGACACATTCATTAATTTATAATACTTTAATTATTTATATAATGTCTTTAACCTTTCTCGATAAATAATTTTAAAAAACCACATCCATAAAATATATTATTAATACTATATTTTTTTGGTTAGGTACTTTTCCATTTCGCCGGCGCAAATATCGCCAAACAGACTTTATTGGTGCCAACACACTTAAATACTGTCACGTAATAGTATACATTATAATATACAGTGCATGCTTCCGTTTTCCTTAATTTCTTCGGTACTTACGTACTATTGCAACAATCGCCAATGTTCAAGATAACTCGCCAAGTTGGCAACCAAAATTTCGCATGTATCGTATTCGCTGAATTGGCAGTCATGCGCTTCGCTTGATATAATGTCGCCAATAGGTTGCGGTAATACGTAAGCACCATTTCTTCTAGTATAATGTTCACGGATATGTTTGGTACCTTGAAGAATCTCATTCTGGGCAAATACCAAATTTTCTTGAGTTTTTTATCCATTTTTTGCGCTTAAGTAAAAAGATATAGGTTACAAGAAAACGTCAGGACGTATTTTGAAATGTGGTTGTAAAAGTCTAAAAGCAGAAAATTCCATTTGGCATCTATTTATTATTTTTGGCGATTTTATCGCCTTCACTGACAAGTTGGAAAAAGTACCTTTTGGTTTTTAGAAAGCTTGTCTTACAGAATTAAAATGGATTTTTTGTACTTGAAAGTATTTTGAATATTTATTTTTCTAACAATGTTCATATTATTTGTGTTATATTTAATATATAAATTTATAGTATATAAATTTATTTTTACTAATACATAGAAACTTTTAACAATTATTTTTATACGAATGCCAACAACTATTTACAACAATACGAATATGAATATACGATAAATATAACGAATACGTATGAATTATAATACGAATATTTAACGAACCTGTGTTAACAAAACGAAACGTCTTAAAACATAAATTTAATGCTGTTATATGCCAATACGAACGTCATTCTGTTATCAAAGGAATATTATTTTGGGATATAAATCAAAAAGAATTGAGAAAGTAATTATTTTTTGTAATGTGTGTTGTGTTTTTAAATACCTTTATATCATGTTGTTAAAGTTTTCTTTTTAGCATTGTTTTAAGCAATAAAACATGAGGATCCATGTATATCAGAATCGCTGGTCGAAAATTGATTCATGTATTCTTTGCTTGTAATTGTATCGAATAAATGTAGAAATTGGAAGTGGGTTATAGTGTTTTGTTTCTTTTTCCACCCACACACACAAACACATGCCGTGTAAAGGGACCGATACACGAGATATAACGTTCTCGTGATGTGGAAGTTTAGAGACTTGTTTTGTAAACTGAGGCGTGATCCTCATCACTAGTACTTATTTTAAAAAAACTAGGTTTTTCTTCTTTAATCATAACGTAGCTTCAAAAGGCTACATTAAAAAATCATTCCTTGGAACAATGGAACAATATATTTTTGAACTAGGAACGCAAAGAATAAATTTAGTTAAATAAGTTTATATTACGTTCGCTTCGTATTTACGTACGTTTGAATTCCTTGGATATACACTCTGTCGCAAAAAAATATATGCACCCAGAAGAAATCAAGCTACAATCACGAAACTCGGCAAGAATGTAGTTTGGTAAGAGATATGCAAATGATTAAAATTTCGAAGCCAATGAGACAAGGTTAAGTGTGCTATGCGCATATTAGTTGCGCAACTGGGAGAGTTTAAAAGCATGAGTACGAGCGCCATACGGCTATCCAAACGAATCTGATGACTTTGATAGACGATATTGAGACTTAGGATGCCTCTAAGACGTAACCGGCGGCAGTACGAGCAGCTGACGGACTTTGATAGGGGCCGTATAATAGGCCTCAGAGAAGCAGGTTGGTCGAATAGACGTATCGGCCGCCACCTCGGTCGGAACGATATGGTAGTTGCTCGGTGTTGGCAACAGTGGATCACAGAAGGTAGAGTGTACCGTCGCGGAGGGTCAGGACGTCCCAGGAACACAAATGATCGCGAGGATCGTGCAATCAGAAGAGTGGCCACTTCGGCACCAACAACGTCGCTAGCATCGATTCAACGCCACTTACCTCCTTCCAGACATCCAGTGCCATCAATAGAAACCATAAGGAGACGACTGACCGAAGTTGGCTTGAGGAGCCGACGTCCGCTAAGACGCTTACCACTGACCCCACATTATAGGCAGTGTCGACTGGATTTTGCCGACCTCGGGCAACTTGGAGTGTGACAGACTGGAGACGTGTCATCTTCAGTGATGAATCCCGATTCAGTTCTCAGTGCTGATGACCACCGCACACGTGTCTGGAGGCGCACCGGCCAGCGATCCGATCCGGCATTTATTGTCGAGCGGCATACAGCAATTTCACAAGGTGTGACAGTGTGGGGAGCAATTTCTTGGGACACACGATCATCTTTAGTGGTCCTTCAAGGCACTTTGACAGCTCGCAGATACGTGGACGATATTTTAACGCCGATTGTGCTACCCATGCTATCAAGTCGCCAAGGTGCCATTTATCAACAAGATAATGCTCGTCCACATACTGCGCGACTCTCCCAACAATGTCTTCAAGGATATGACGTCCTACCATGACCTGCCAGGTCACCAAATCTTTCGCCAATAGAGCATGTCTGGAACGCGCTGGGAAGGCAACTGCAGCCGTCCCGAGATACAGGAGAATTAACTGCGCAGATGCAAAGACTACGGCAGGATCTTCCACTGGGGGTCATAAGTGATCTAATTGAATCGATGCCACGCCGAATTTCGGCTTGTATAGCTGCCAGAGGTGGCTTTACTACTTACTGATTTTTAACCTTTGCAAGCTGTAACCGCTTAATAAAATGATATTTTGTTCTGAATTTTTAATCATTTGTTTATTTTCATATACACTACATGCATACCAAATTTCGTGAATGTAGCTCAATTTCTTCTGGGTGCATATATTTTTTTGCGACAGAGTGTATTAGAAATGCCACCTCACACACACAATCTTCGGTTGAAGATTGGTTCACTGGTTATTCTGCAGCGTAACTTAAATATTCCTATATTATGTAACGGTATACATTTGGTCATCAAAAGAATTACCGGGAATTTTCTTGAAGCAATTATTTTGATGTTAAAATTTAAAGGAGAGACCGTTCTGTTGCCTCGTATTCCTCACTGATACCGTTCAAAAGGCTTCAATTCCCAAATCGTTAGGCTTTCACCATGACCATAAATAAATCTCAAAGCCAAACAATGTCAGTTTGGGGCTTGGACCACTGAATCTATTTGCGTAAGCTAAAGACAAGTTACCAAAAAATATATTTTGCTCAAATTAGCGATTAAATATATATACATTATTTATTGTTATAATTTAAAGTGATAAAAATATTAAAAATTGCTAAAAATCAAAGCTATTAGCCTAATTTATAAAAATTAAATCTTTATATGTTGTTACTAACAAATTTGTAAATAATCCATGCATTATATTGTCACGGAGTTCGAAAGAAGTACACAGTTCAATTAAACAAACAATTAGATTTATTCTAACGCTGGGAGCTCGATACAACACTGGACTGAGAACATGCCCAACTGGCGATGAACTCTGCTTTTATACACTTCGGAATATTCGAGAAATACCCAGTATGCACTCTAAAGAATGATCTGGATTCATCTAGAACCTAGAGAAACAATACATTAAAAACGAGAACAAAATTCCAGTCTTTGGATAAATCTGCCGGGGCCGGGATTCGAACCCGAGACCTGAGGAAGTTCAGCCCAACGCTCTGCCAACTCGGCTATCGGGACTTGGTATCGGGACTTATGCGTGCGGCATTGCTCCCCTCGAAAAAGAAGACAGCGCCCCGCTGTCATTTTGTTCAAGGGTCTTTATTCTGGAACGAGTGATGGGTCCTTTGTATGATTCTTTGGGAGGAATATCCTCGGTTTCGATTTGCTCGGCGGTATCATGGTACGGTTTCATACGCAGTACATGGACAACTTCTCTTAGTTTTCTTTTTCGTGAAGCAGGATCAAAATCTTGTACTGCGTAAGTCACGACAGATAAACGGCGTAGCACCTGATACGGTCCGAAATACCTTCTTAAGAGTTTTTCGGAGAGACCGACTTTTCTCACTGGAGTATAAATCCATACGAGATCTCCGGGAGCGTAGGATACCATTTGGTGTTTGGAATCGTAACGTCGACGATCTTTGTCTTGAGCTCTCAGAGTGTGCACTCGGGCTAGCTGTCGTGATTCTTCGGCTTCGACTCAAATAAAAGATAAATAAAATGCAAAATTTAAAAAAAATTATGTTGTTTTATGCTTAAATTCAACTCATTAAAAGTGTAAGCGCAAAATAAATATGACTGCATTGAATATCTGAGAATAATATTAAATCACAACGTATTAAAACCAAGCCACATCAACGCGTGGCGGGTCAGGTAGTCGTGCATATAAAATTTCAGTTCAACTGAATGCGTTAAAACGTGAGAAGAAAACCATTTCAAGTTTTGACACAAGGCGCCAAAAAGGTAAATTAATTTTTAATAATTATAATTTAATATTATTCTATAGTCATCCAAAATAATCATGTATACAAAATTTCAGCTCAACTGAGTGCTTTAAAATGTATTTTATTATCGATTGAAAATTCCACCAAGATAAATAAATATAGAGAGAGTGTGAGCTAATAGTAGGAATTGAATAAATGAATGAGAGCTAGGACTTAGACAGAGTACTGCAAGATACTACAAACTGTTAGTGGATGTTAGAAAAATGACAAGTGGAGATTTCGAAGTTATTTAGTTTAACAGCAAACCACCCAGTTTTACAGGTTAAAATAATATACTGGATACAAAACAACACATTTAAAAATCTCAATTTTGTTAAATATTATTAAATTCTTTGTAACTTACCACTGACAATACGTATTCAGTAAAGCAAGCATAATAAGAGCTTTGAAATGAATTTTATCAAAAATTGCAAAAAATTTATAACTTTTTTTTTTTATTTAAAAAGTTATATATTGATAGAAGATTCTTTCAAAGCTATCTGAGAAAACTGACGGTTTTAAGTGATATATATATCGCTCGATCAATGGATGAGTCGTAGCTACCAATTTTCTTAACATTATTACTAGTTTTATTTTTCTTAACATTATTACTTCTATTTTCATTCACAAATTACTTCTCTTTTCAAAAGAGCAAGCATAATTTTCCAAGCTTATCCAGAAAATTACTAACAGTTTTGTTTCTAAGATTAAAAAGTAATCAGCTTAATGAATGAGAAAAAAAACATAAAGGATTCACAAATGAATGGCAGACTTTATTTTACAAACAAACAAAACTGATTATTTCTAAAGCTTTTGAACTCAAAAAAGTATTTTCAATAATTCTAGTTCATAAATTTTTAACTTGGTCATGTCAACAGAAATGTAAATTACATTTTAAAAAAAGTATTTTCAGAAATTTATGCATGGTAATTAAAAATGTATTGATTTGGAATAATCAAAAACAAGAATGAAGCCTACAAGACGCAAAGAAAACAACAGAGATTGAAAATTGTGGCTTAAAAACTTACAAGAAAAAAATTTTGAGCTGTCTTTTATTGGATTTCAATATTTGAGCCAATTGCATACTTCTTTTCATAAGTCATCATCACAGTTAAATAGGTAATAATAAATTAGTCATTTTTAAGTAGATTCTTTTCCAAAGTTCATTAAAACGAGTTTTTTTTATTTTGCACTAAACAAATAAGACAATTACTACATTTTATTGTAAAAAATCAACAAATAATTAAAATTTGAAAAAAAAGAACTTTATTTGAATTATTAGGAGGTAGATTTTTGTTTGAATACATTTCAAAATATATTGGAAATTAATTATTTTTTCAGCAAAACTCATTTCAAGACAAGTTGAGATATTTCACATTTTAAAATATCCTTTGAATAATAATTTAACATGAACACTATTATAAGCTGCGAGTTTCGCTAGAACTCTTATATGGATGCATCTTTATATGTATATTAATACAGTCGCGAACCTTCATATTATGAACCTCTATATTGGAAATTTTTCTATATAGCGAGTTTTTTTCCTGTAAACTAGAACATTTCATAATTTCTTTGTAAAATAACCTCCGAATAGCGGAGTGCATTTTCTATATAAGGAACTTTTTCTCTTGTAATTAAATTTCTTTTCTCTCTATTTTTAAAGTATTTCTGGACATTTCAAGTTATTCTCTCTTTTGACAAACTTTATGGTGGTCATAAATCTTGAGCTGACTAACTCGCCAAAAACTGTAGAATTTTGGACTTTTCATTAAGAAGTGCAACCTTTAACCCCTCCCCCCTTATCCAGTTAATTGGAAACATCTTCGATATCCCCTTTGACTCTCAGAGTGGATGCCTCGTGTCCCCGTGTTCTTGAACTAGTCTTCGTTCAATTGTTGTGTTGTGTTGTGGCTAATGAAACCTGTCTGACGTAGTCAGAACGAGGCCCACGAAATTCATCGTTCAATGGGCTAGATATACGCCTGTCGTTGGCCTTGTTCTTGAGCACCATACAGGTGACAGTATGAATTATATTGGTGAAATTTCCCGAAGGGACGATAGAGGGCGACTTCACCTATCCCGCCCTCCGCAATTTTGGCATGGAACTGAAGGGGAGGGAAATATTCTCCAGTCCCCTGCACTCGTGATTAAGCCCACAAGACTTTCGGACGTCCTGATTTAACGAGCACGTCCTCCGGGTGTACTCGAAGGGTATTTGGTGGCATCGGGCATCGAACCCAGCTTTTCCGGTCTGGAATCTGATGCTCTAACCACTAGGCTACCCACCGGCCCTTCTTCGTTTAATTGCAGTGTTAATCAGTCGCACTTTTAACTTCATTTCTTGTAGATCGAAAATGTCAAAACGTAAGTGTTTGTGCATCAAAGAAAAAAATTTAATTTACCAGGCAGTGGATAAAGGTGGCAAGAAGCTTTCCTTGCAGTTTTCTTCCTTCCATTCCCTCTTATTTTTTGATAGATGATATATAAATTAAATAATATTAATTTTAAAAAAGGTCTGAATAATTACTTTTTTATATACATAGTGGTTATTAATTTAAATTTTGTTGTATGTGGTTTATCAAGAAAATTGAAAGATGAACCTTTGTAAAACGAATATTCCATAAAGCGTACTTTTTTTCGGTATTTAGCGACTTCGCTATATAGAGGTCCAATTGTAATTCTCTTTAATTTCATCCTAAATAACTTTTTAATTTTGGTCGTTCCCTCCTTCAGGATTCGTGCTTAAATATTGATCTAGCTTCCCGCGTAACCAGGGAAATTCCTAAGAGATAAACAATAATGTAACTTAAAAAAAGCAGGACTTAAGAAGTAGTATAAAACATGAAGTGCGACAATGACGATGTTTAAAAATGCTTGCTACTTGAAAATAATATACAAATATATAGAAAGAGAAAAAAATTCGTAGTATATGTGTAGTCAACATCAGATTCTTATGAGCTTTGCATAACTCAATAACCAGTTTTTCGATCCATAAAAGAGCACTTTTATGACCGTTATATTTCAAATAATAAAGTTCTTCCTAGCACGGAGTGGAATAATTTCATTCGTCCAGAAAATATCTTAAAATAGAATATTTAAGTGGAATATATATTGATCCAGCCTCAGAAAATTCAGAATAATAAATGAAATCTTGTAAATTTATCAAATGGAACACTGAATAATTTTATAAAATGATACAGAATGTTGATAGAATTCGGTTTTAAACTCGTTTTATTGAATTTTATTGAGAAAAAAAACCAATAACGTAGCTATACCGGATTGTGTGCTTATATATTAACCAGATAAAAAGAACAGAAAAGAACATTAAATTTATATATTAGCCTACATTTCTATTTGTATAGTATTTGTAGCAAATATATAACTCTACCAAAATTCTATGCATTTTATGTCGCGTGGAACCATTAGTTTAGTTTGTAAAATAAATTTTATTGAGCCTGTTTTCTTTAAACAAAGAGAGAAGATCATTTACTACACGACATTTCCTTTTTTTTTGTACGTCATTAGAACAAAGTATTTTAATACTTATTTACAATAATAAATAATGTTCCTGAAATTTGTATAAAATTAAGAATAGTTTTAGTTCAATCTATGTTAAAGACTTAAAGATTTAAGTACAGTTTGAAAATCATTTTACACGAAGCTGAAGGAGCTGAAATATGTTTTTGTGTTAAAAGAATTTCATATTAAAGGATATTTCAAATAAAAACACATATTCAACAAAAAATTAAGTTTATTAGAGCACATTTTATTTATTTAGATATGTATATATTTCATAAAAATCAATGAAACAAAAATACTCACAACAACCATATGAAATTTAATATTAGAAATTTTCAAGTTTTATTAAAAACAAAACATTTATTGAGTTTTTGGAAAATCTGGTATTTTTTTCTTTGCATTGTCTTTTTTAGCATCAAATTCACAACAGATTATTCGATGTTATCCATTTGGTTATTCATTTCACCATTGGAATGTGAGTTTAAATAACTGCGCTTACTTTTCATGATGTTCCCCATTTCAGATTACGTGGGAACAGGAACTGCATTATTCATTTCGTTTTCTTCGTCGGAATCTACATCAATGATAATTTTTGAGCTTTGAAGAAACACCAAAACGTCTTTGCCATAATTTCGGGTGTACACATTATCATCAAATACTTCGCCGAATTCTTCCGTTGATACCGAAGCTTTCTCAAACATTTCATTTTTTGTCTGCTCAGTGTCAATATCCTACTTTTTCAGAAGAGAAATTTTTTCGTGTTAAGTGATTTTCGTTTCGTATTAAGAGAAAAAACAATCTATGAAACTATACAGTAGTTTGTTGGGACCGTTTTATTACTTCATGTTAGCCGATATTTCGTCTTAAGCGTTTTCGCGTTACACATATTTCATTTGCATCTATTGAACGAAGTTGGAACTGATCAAGCAATGGACGAACTGGATGAAAATGTGGATATTACTCCAGATAGCCCAATTAAATTCCTGAAAAGAGATGAGGATGAAACGTGTTCAATTCTCACAACTTATTTAAAAATCTCTAAACTAAGTGCGAAATAAATGATGTGGCTACGAGTGTTTCTGAATTTAAATAAAACATTTATTAAGTATTTACAAGGATGCATAAAAAAGGTTAAATATTATCGCGCACACTCATAGCCATCTGCTTCCTCCAAACGCATCTAGAGGAATCCCCTTTCGGAGCGCTTTTCCTCCCCCTGCTGCCACTCAAGAGAAGAGAAACTAGCTGGCGCTCATCACTCTTCGGGTCAACCACCCCTTCGCTCTTTGGTGCTTTCACAACATTCTCCTACCTTTGAGTTTTCCTGCTGTAAAAAAACTCAAACACAACATATAAAATACAACCGTAAGATTAACAATATTGGTACAGAATGCTGGTGTTAAAATAAAGCAAAATGTACAGTAAACAAAGCTTTTACATAATACATTTTAGGCATATGTCAAACGCTTAGGAGAAATTACTTTTCTGCCTCTCCTCGTGCGAATGACAGAATCAGTCAGATCTTTTGGCAAATTAATCTCTGGTTCTTGCAATTCTAGATTGTAAAGTCTTTGCACAGGTCTGACCAGTTCCCCAGTCTCAGTTTTGACTCGAGCGACTCTAACATGTCCATCTTTTCCAGGAACCAGTTGAATTACTCTAGCAAGACACCACAGAGTTCGATTCTTCAAACTATTTTCCACCACAACTACTTCTCTCACCGTTAAGGATCTTAATTTACGGTGATGCTGCGTTTGCTCTCTGAGTTGGCCTAGATACTCAAGTCTAAATCTTTTCCTAAGCTGTTCCCGAATGGTTTGAACATGTCTAATCCTCTTATTGATTTCTTGATGATCTAGACAATCTATGTCAGTTACATCTGATGTTTCTATTTCTTGTAAAAACATGGCTGGTGTTAATGGTGATAAATCATTAACATCCTCAGAAATGTAAGTTAAGGGTCTAGAATTGATCACATGTTCACATTCACATAATACAGTGATTAACTCTTCGTAATATAACGAAGCTCTCCCTAACATTTTTCTCAAAATTTGTTTTAACATTTGAATCATTCTTTCCCCAAATCCTCCCCACCACGTGGCACTGGGAGGGTTAAATTTCCACTTTATTTTTTGGATATTAGCTTTAGACATTACTACATCCCAGTTAATAGAATTTAGTGTGCTATTAGACCCAACAAAATTTGTTCCATTATCCGAATAAATAATGGTCGGTCGGCCTCTTCTCGAAATAAATCTCCTTAAAGATTGTAAAAATGCTGCGGTAGAAAGAGATGTAATAAGTTCAAAATGCACTGCACGGAATACAGCACAAGTAAATAATACTACCCAGCCCTTACGTCTATCTTTTAAATGAAGTGGGCCTGCAAGATCAACTCCTACAACTTGAAATATTTTATAGAGTTGCTTACCCTATCTTTCGGTAAAGAAGATGGTACCACTTCCGTTTTTTGAGCCGAAAATCTTTTGCACCTAGTGCATTTTTGTATTATTTGTCTAATTAATTTTCACGCTTTTAAAATCCAAAAACTTTCTCGCAAATGATTCATTACAATTGATACACCTGCATGCATAAGTTCCTCATGTTTACGCACGATCATCAAATGAACAACTGGGTGTTCGTTAGGTAAAATGATAGGAAACTTAAAATTGTCTGTATCATCTCGAAAACTAAGTTTTGTTCTAGCACGCAAAATTCCAAATTCATCTAAAAATGGTTTTAAAGGACGCGATTTCTCATCCGTTACTCCCTCAAATTTTTCCATTTGTATTAATTTAATTACAGTTTTTTCCGCATGATCAAATTCAGAAAATATTATTTCCGAAGTATTACAAACATATCGATTCTCTTGGCCTTTTTAAAGAAATGAAATATCCAAGCATTCATGCGAACAATTTTTAAGTAAGATGAAAAATACTTGGAGTGCCAGTTAAACTCCTCAATTCTCTTAGCGGTATTAACCAAAACAGATTTTCTTAACTCTAAATTTACCGCCTCTTCATCGGGGACTTGTTTTGATCTGGGGCATTGAACCGGGCTTTCGGACAACCAGGAGGGCCCCTCCCACCATCTTAAATAAACAAGCTGTTGAGCGCTACAACCCCGAGAAAGAATGTCCGCGAAATTCTTTTCCGAAGGCGCGTGTTCCCAGCTACTAACATCGGAAAGGTTTCGGATTTCTGTCACCCTGTTAGAAACAAACACGCCCCAATCTCTAGTACGTTGTATCCATGCTAACGCTGTCATTGAACCTGTCAAATGATAAATACGCACATCTGGCAAGTTTAAGTCGTTTTTAACAGAAGCCGCAAGTCGGGTTCCAATTGTACACGATAATAATTCCAGACGGGGGATAGAAATATCTTTCAAAGGAGCTACCCTCGCTTTTGCCTGTATCAGTTTCACAAAAGCATTTTCTTCATATTCTACCCTCAAAAATACGCAAGCGGCATACGCTTTTTTACTAGCGTCACAAAACACATGCAATGTTAGCCGTTTAATTCCATTAGAGCTCAAATTCAAACATCGAGGTATTTTAATACTTGCAAGTATATTAGGGAGTTGCTCTAACCACTTTTTAACTTGATTTAAAATATCTTTTGGGAGATTTTCATCCCATTTTAATTTTAATTTCCTAATTTCCTGTAAAATTAATTTTGGTTTTAAAGTCACAGGAGCCGTAAAACCGATCGGATCAAATATATGATTAGCTATGGATAACAATGATCTTTTCGTTATAGCCTTACCTTCATTTTTCTGACAGTTAATATTACATGATAAACAATCATCTTTGAGGTTCCAAATTAATCCTAAAACCATAGTCTCAAAGTTATCAGGTTGGCTTTCCAACTCTGAAAAATTTTCAGGATTTAATAAAACGTTTGACTGCCAGCCTCTTAAATTAAAAAATGTGCTGAAGATCATAATATTTTAGATTCAACTATAAATTTTTGCAACTGTTCTTCAGTCTCAAAACTAGTTACACAGTTGTCAACATAAAATGATTTTCTCAAAATTTTTGCTACATTATCAAAGTTTCCATGAGCATTATCTAAATGGTGATTTAATGTAGCACCCAGTAAAAAAGGACTGAATGTCACTCCAAAAACTACACGACGGTGACGATAGATTTTAATGTGGTCCCTATTTTCTCTATCATACCACATAAATCTCAAAAAATCTCTATCTTGCTCCCTTACTCCTATCTGTAAGAAAGCTTTTTCAATGTCCGAAATAACCCCAATCTTACATTTTCGAAAACGATTAAGTATAGTCGGTATGACTTCAATAAAGTTGGGGCCTTTCTCCAGACAATCATTTAGAGAAGGGGAGCCCTTTGTTCGCGCGGACGCGTCAAAAACATATCTTATTTTACTTGTACTGTTTTCTTTAATAACGGGCCTATGAGGGAGATAATGAACAAAATTTTCTTTGTCATCATTAACTTCTTCAATTATTTTTTCTGATAACCAAAGATCTAAAACATCTTGGTATTCCTCAAATTTACCCGTTGCAATTAATTTCCTTTTAGTACTTTCAAGTCTATTTTCAGCTAATTTCCTATTAGAGGATAAAAGTTAATTATCCAGAACCCAAGGCAAAGCTACCTCATATCGACCACTAATATCTACACTTATGGTTTTTTGAAAATGATTTAGTGTCTCTTTTTGTATTTCTAGTTTTGTCTTAGTTTCTACGGGATCTGTAATACCAAGAGAATCGAGCTTCCACAAATCGGAAATACACATATCATTTACAAACATAGAAGTAACATTCATAAAATGATTTTTATCAAATTTAGTTTCATTTCTATAGGTTTTTCCCATAAGCGTCCACCCTAATTTAGTTTTCATTGCTACCGGGCCAGATTTTAAATAGAACATAGTTCCAGTCAGTAGTTTTCCAGCTACATATCTGCTCCTAATAATATTTCTATTTTTCCTTCCAATTTATGACCGCTATCTGACAAATTAATGTTTCTATTTTTTAATTCATTTATCCAAGGACCATGTCTGATACTCGGAACATCATTACATATAATTTCTCGGTCATACACATTTAGATTACAAGTATAATAATTATCGATATATCAGTTAAACAAATATTATAACATTTATGCCTATACATTTTTGTTTCTGTACCACCAAATAAAGAATGAACAAACTCTTCTTCTCCTTCATATTTAAATCCTAAATTTTCAGCAGTGGATTTTAAAATGTAAGATTTTTGAGATCCTGTGTCTTATGGTTTCCGTTTTGCAACATAACCACAAAAGTCTGTAAGAGAACTAACTCTCTTCAGAAGTGCAAGCTTGATTAGCCAAAACATTAGAGTTAGATGAACTAGCAGTCGTGCTATTCTCAATACTTGCACTTTCGGTTTCCAAACCCGATCTCAAAGGCAATTTAGAGCATAAAAAATACAGCATAATGCCGTTTATTACATATTATACATTTAACATCTGATCTACATGAATGTGACATGTGACCCTTTTTTAAACAAATATAACCACGCCTCTCTTAATTACAACATTCTTCTTAACTTCATATAACATAGAAGCTGCTTCACAACAATTTGCAGAGGCATGCGTTTTTTCACAAAATATACAATTATTATTATTATTCTTAAATTTAAAGTCTTTCCCATTTTTAAAGTTACTATTAAATAAATCTGCAGTAGTGGAAAGATTTCCTAATTTTTTCTTATAATTAGATTTCTCAGAATCGAAACTATTCCTAGCAAGTTTTATTCTGTCTTCACTCGATACTTCTATCGATAAAAATTTCATAAGAGAATCAAGGTCTTTCTTACCTGATTCATTTGATGAATAGCCTACGTATCTCTCCCAGGCGCGCAGAATTTCAGCGAGAAGACAGGATTCCACCAGCGGGAACAGCATGGCAGCATATTTCTCTTTGGTGACTCCGAAGGACTCTAAGGCGCGTAGCTGGGCCTCAATCTTGTCATACAGCGAAGACAAATTGACTTTCTTAACTTCTGTATTTTGTAGGACAAGCTTTAAAAGTTCTCTCACATAAACTTGAATCAAGACATCCTCTTGTCCGAACCGCATTCTCAAGTATTCAAAAGCATTTCTGTAGTTTTCAGGTGTCGCCGGAAAACTTTCAACTATATCCCTGGCACGGGATTTTGGAGTTGTTGCCTGGATAAGGTACTGGAACTTGTCTCCATCATCAATGCTCTTATCTTCATGAATTCTCTTGAACTGGTTGTGGAATCGTAGCCAATCCGTCAATTCTCCAGAAAACTGCTGGAACTGAATCTTAGGAACACGCAGAGATGAAGACGAAGATGTGACCAGGCTGTGGTTGTCCTTCTGTCCCAAAGCATCTGTTTTCATGATGTTTTTTACACGGACTTGCCAGGCAATCATTTTTTCAGTACAGCCTTCTATGGCTTCAAATTCAATATTGTACGCTTCTTGCGTACAGTTTGTCTGGATCATTAATTCTAAAATGTCCTCGTCGATTTTCTTCAGCTTAACGGATTTTGCATCAAGCATTTCAAAAGCCGTTTCTACGGCATTCTTATCAACAGGATCGTTTTCAATAACTTCCTGAAGATGATTTACAGCCTTCGTGAAGGCTGTCCTCAACGGCGGGCGTCTCAATTTTAAAGCATCCATGCTCCACTTTCTTATATTCAAAAATGTTTTTCTAACACTCGTAGCCCACCCGGGGGCGCCAGAAAATGTTCAATTCTCACAACTTATTTAAAAATCTCTAAACTAAGTGCGAAATAAATGATGTGGCTACGAGTGTTTCTGAATTTAAATAAAACATTTATTAAGTATTTACAAGGATGCATAAAAAAGGTTAAATATTATCGCGCACGCTCATAGCCGTCTGCTTCCTCCAAACGCTTCTAGAGGAATCTCCTTTCGGAGCGCTTTTCCTTCCCCTGCTGCCACTCAAGAGAAGAGAAACTAGCCGGCGCTCACCGCTCTTCGGGTCAATCACCCCTTTGCTCTTTGGTGCTTTCACAACAAAACGTTTGAGTTGAAAGAAATATTTTCTAATGCTATACCTAGGAAACTCCATCACGAAAGATATGAGCCAAAAATGTATTCCAAAACACACTGCGCCCTCTCAAAAAGACACAAGCAAGAATAGTTCAACATGCTATTTGTCGATCATCTAAGGACAATAAAGCTACAATAACTTAAACAAAACAGGACAGTTTTGTCTGCAAATAACTTTCTTGTAATGTTAGCGAAAAGTGTCTGCGATAAAGTCACGTCCATTTGAAACATTTTATTGCAGTTTGATTGGTTTATTTCTCAAATTGTCAAAGAAAAATCCTTAAGAGTAAGTCCTTAAAACTACTTAAATATACTTTCTCTTATAAATATTATTTACTGGAATTACTATTATTGTCGTACACAATAAAATTAGTTATAAAATAAGGATTAGGGTGAGAGACTCCGTCACCCCACGTGAGCACTATCGTTAGTATCGAGTGGGCGCCTTCTCCCGGGTTAAAATTAAATGAAAGAATTCCAAAAAAAAAATTACAAGTTATTTTACTACTGGCCACTTGTCTTTGAATAAATAAATAAAACAAAATTTGGCTTTCAGGTATTTTAATGTAGATCCCTTTCTTCTAATCAAAAAACGTCGCCAAATGTTGTGATATAGCACCATCAGTGAATACGTTCAAACATTGTAATAAAAACGATGGCAGCATTCCACGACTTTTTTTTTAAATTGGCGATGTCTTTTTGTTTAGGTGGAATTACGGGTTTAACGAAACTTAAATGAAACTTAACGAAGCTTAAAACAAAATATCTACTAAAGTGAAATGATACAAAGGTCCCGATAAACTACCAAGCATTTTTTCATACCTTTATTTTCTGTTAACACGAAACGAAAAATCGAGTAACACATGAGAATGAACAAAATACGGAAAACACCAGCCACGCAGGCATGATTTAAGAGGAGTCCTTAACAAAGTTTTAGTATTAATGGACTTTCCAACTGTATCATCGGAAGAATTCGTTGCAGCAGATGATGATCACGCGCGTTCAGCCTCAATTATAGCAGATAAAAGGCATTTTGGAGTGTGTTCAAAGCTAAAAAAATATCGTTGATGCCCATTTCTAGGACGAAAATGAATTGATTAATGCAGCTCCACTTCATCCGAAATGAGGAACATCATGAAAAATAAACGCAGTTATTTAGAAACACATTCCAATGGTAAAATGAATAACAAAATGAACAACTTCGAAAAATTTGTTGATAATTTGATGCTAAAAATACAATGCAAAGGAAAATATCAGATTATTTTCTGTTTCGGTTGCTTCTAATGCCACTTGTTTGACATAGTCAGATCGAGGCCCACAAAATTCATCGTGGCAAGTGGCTGGATGTACGCCTGTCGTTGGCCTTAAGCACCATACAGATGACAGTGCGATTTAGCTCGTTGTAATTCTCAAAGGGACGGTAGATGGCGACGCAACTGATCTTCCCCTCCTCAATTTAGTCATGGAACTGAAGGGGAGGGAAACATTCTCCAGTCCCCTGCACTCGAGATTCAGCCCACAAGACTTTCGGACCCAATGATTTAACGAGGCACGTGCTTCGTGTGTACTCGGAGGGTATTTGATGGCATCGGGCATCGAACCCAGGCCTTCCGGTCTAGAGTCCAATGCTCTAACTACTAGGCTACCCATGGCCCAGATCATTTTTTTAAAAACTTAATGAGTGTTTTGTTTTTACAAAAACTTTAAAATTGCTTACTACGTTTCAGTGAGTTCTTTTGAATGTTTTCTTTTGATTTTAATGAAATAAATGCATATATACATATCTATGTATCGTAAAACAAATGTTCTCAAATAAAATTAATTTTGTTAATTATTTGTTGGGTTTTTTTGTTGTTATATCCTTTAACATGAAATTCTTTCAAAACGGAAATATATTTCCATCGCTAAATTTTTTGTTGAATGTTTTTCCCTGTATCTCAGTGTTTCTCAAAGTGTGGGGCGCGCCCCCCTGGGAGGCGCGATGACCCTACAAGGGGGGCGCGAGCGTATCGAAAATTTAAAGATTTTTTTAAAAAAAATAACCGGAAAGAGAAGTAAAACAAAATGCTTTCTTCCATAATAAAAAAAATACACACAACAACACTGACATAATTTATGTTTATTATCTGGCTTTTTTCCGTCATCAAATAGCTATCTTTGATCCCAAAACCAAATTAAAAAAGCATTTTGTTTTATTTGCTATATTTCATCAATGAGAGATTTTTTTTTATATTACTCGTTATTTATTTTATTTTTATAATACTCGTTAAAAGAAAAACGAAACCCAGACCCTGAGAAAAATTCTAAGAAGATAAACAATTCACCACTGTAATTATTATTGAAATACTGTACATTAGTTGTAGAAAAAGAAATGAAGTCCTGATTCACTTTTCAGCCAGGCTGCATAGTACGTTTGCTAATCATTTGATTGACCTTCAATCTTATGGTATGGTTATTATCAATATTAGTTCCCTCCCATCTTTTATGCGTTTGCTTTTTGCTTAGGGAAATTGTAAATAATTGAGTTTTCCGATATTTGTAAAAGAATTGATTGGTTTAACATTTCTGTAGGATAATTGAAAAGTGTCTGATTTGCGTCCTTTATTATGGTCTTGTACTTTTGAATCATTTTAGTTCAGTTTTATTGGATTTTTTCTCAAATCATCAAAGAATTGAATAGTCCTTGAAAGAAGGTAAGTATACTTTCTATAAATTAAAATATTCACTAGAATTCCGATTTGTATCGTGTACAGTAAAAATAATTCTAAACAAATGATTGGGGTGACTGAGTCCCCCCGCACTACCATTAATGTTAGTATCGAGTACGCGCCTGCTCCCGGGTTAAAACATTTTGAAGTCTTCTCGCTTTAAATGTTAAAAAGTAACGCAATTATTCTTCATCGGAATTTTATATTCTTTTTCATAATTTAACATTAATTCTAAAAGCTAATTGTGTGAGGTTTAAAATTACAGTTCTTTTAAACAGTTATTTACAATTATAGCATTTATCTAAAAAAAAATCATTTTACATTTTTGTATAAAATGTCGTGCACACAGTTTTACTCTCCTTACAGTTCAGATATTATATCAAGAATAATGTTTTATTTTTTTAAAAAAATGAACTCGTGCGAAGAGTCGGTGTTTCAGCCAGTATACGTTTGATGTATCAGTACTGAAGAAGGTATTTTATAAATAATTTCTTATTACTGAATTTAACCGCGGTAGCCGAGTGGTAAAGGTATCGGATCGTGGCTTGCCTTGTCACGAGTTCGAGCCCAGTACCACTAAAGACCCACCGTGTAGGGCAGCGATGCACGTTAAATCTGTTGAGAGTTGAAACGTTCTCCCGTTGGTGTGGTGTGGTAGTTAGGAGAGAGGGGTGCCAGCTCAGGTGTCCTCCACGTCACTTGACCATGGTTCAAAATTACGTGGTCCGTCGTCAAAAGCCTTCGTGCAGCTGAACAGTGCGACGTTAATATTCAATCAATCAATATTATTACTAAATTAAGAACAAGTTTAATGATTATTAGGGACTTCCACGGGCTTGTCTTGTAGAGGAAAGTTTTTCAAAGGAAGGTTTATAATATCAGAAATTGACACTTAAAGGTTATTTTTCTATATTTAGCTGAGATCTATATTTTGTCTTCAAGGCATCCACTGCAGAAAATCCGGTTTGAAAAAGGTAGGATGTTGAAAATGTTAATTGTATACGAAGTGCTTTTGTTTTCAGTACAGATAATTCCTCATCCACCTCTACCCCAAATTCAAAGAGCGATTTATTACAAAATTGCCTTTTAATTTTTCACTGGATGTGAAATCTATGAAGATTTCTTCTTCGGAAGTTGAGAACCCTTCTGGAGTATCTTGAAATAGATCCCTAATCCACTCGTAACTTGCTACCAAGCTGTCCTCATCCAGAAAATACTTTTTAAAATTCTTTGCCAACATAGCTAAATGATTTTACATGTTTTAAAAACAACTTTCACATGTTGTTCTACAGATTTGTAAGTTTTAACACGTATCGAGCTGGAGCTTTTTTTCCATCATTTACTTCAGTATTGGTAAATCCAAAATTTAAGTATTTTTGAGAAGATCACCTTGATTTAATTTTCGGAACCATGCTCGTTCGTCTGTGTACTTGTTGATTCTTTATTATGGTCGAATGTTTGCTTACGACTTAAAAATGTATGTATGATATTGTTTTAATCTACTGCCGTAAATACTTAATTACCGTGAATTACAATTAACGTGGAAATTAAAAAAAAATGTACATTCAAGCTAGATTCGGTAGCTATAGGAGTATCGAGTCGACCAAAACTGACTGGAATTGTACGAGGAAAAGCATTTTTACATGTTTTGCGCAGACGTCCGATAGGTTGCCCAGACTCACGCAAACGTACCCTATAATGCCAGATGTGATGGATATGATAGAGAGCGACATTGACTAGACTATTTTTCTAATGACATTTGTACTTTGAGAAATGAATGCTGAAGGAAATAAATCTTTATTTAAATACATCATTTTGCGATCTGTTCCAATTTAAAAATTAGAGAAAGAAAAATAACATAATTCTAAGTAATATATATATTTTAAGTAATTTTCTTAATATATATATATATATATATATATATATATATATATATATATATATTACTTAAAATATACACAAAATTTAATATACTTATCGTATTAATTTGTACGGTTTATAATTAAGATCGTATTGTAACTTTAGCGTCTCTCTCTCAAAGTGCATTTTTATTGCAGTAAATACATTATTGTTGTACGGGGAGGGCGAGACAAAAATTATGATTGAAAATTGGGTCGCCAGTATTGAAAGTTTGAGAAACACTGCTTTTAATGTATGAGTGGTGCACAGAGTATTTTATGACTAATTAATTAATACTAAATTAAGAACAAGTTTAATAATTATTAGCTACTTCCATGGGCTTGTCTTACAGAGCAAAGTTTTTGAAAGGAGTTTTAAGATAAGAAATTGCCCCTTTGAATTCATTTTCTATATTTAGCTGATATCTATATTTTGTCTTCTAAGCAACCACCGCATTTTGTAATATGTTCCAATTTAAAAATCAGAGAAAGGAAAAATAACTTAGTAATTATCCTATTACTTAACTTTTTTTTGCTTAAAAGTAACATATACAAAATTTAATACTTATGTCATGAATTTGTACGGTTTATAATAAATATTGTTGTTTTATCGTAAAAGTGCATTATTATTGCATTCAGTAAATTATTATGTATAAGGGGGGGCGCGATAAAAATTGTGATTGAAAAGGGGGGTGCCAGTATATTGAAAGTTTGAGAAGCACTGCTGTATCTCAATTTCATTGCTGCATTCAGGGTGTCAATTCAGGTAACGTTCTTTTCACTACATCGAGTGTGAAAATCGACCATCGTAAATAGCTTTCGTGTAGCTTCTAAATGCACGTTAATAAAAAAATTAAATCAATTGAAAATTATTGCTATAAAGTAACAAACAGGAATAGAGTCATACATTGAAAATCACACTTAACACTGAAACTGAAGGGATTAAAATATTTTTTCTTGTTAAAGGATATTGCAAAAATAAAAAAAGCACTATTTATCAACAAAATTACCTTATTACAGTTTTTATATTTATATCTATATGTACATATGCATTTATTTAAAATAAATCAATGAAACAAAAACATTCACAAGAACTTAAAGAAATTTTTTTTTAAATTTTCAATTGTTTTGAAAAACAAAACATTTGTTGAGTTTTTGGAAAATAGTCAGAAATTTTTCTTAGCGTTGTTCTTTTTGCATCAAATTGTCAACAAATTGTTCCATATCGTCCATTTTGCTTCTTATTCCACCACTAGATTGTGCGTCTAATTAACTACGCATACTTTTCATGACATTCTTCATTTCGAATGAGGTGAGAACAGGAGCTGCATTATTCATTTCATTTTCCTCGTCGGAATCATCATCATTATTTTTTCGCCTTTCATCAATTTCTAAAATGTCTTTGTCATAATTGGGCCTGTACACACATTATCATAATCTACTGCAATGAATGAAGTCTACTGAAATCTACAAAGATTTCTTCTGCGGCGGTTGAGAGCCTTTCTGCATCAAAGTACCTGTGTACTTGATATTCTTGGTATCTTCTTTAGTTAAAAATTATTCTTCAATCTGTTCCAATTTAAAAATTAGAAAGGGAAAGTAACATGGTACTTATACTGTTACTTAAAAATAACTTACTTAAAAGAAATATTACTTTAAATTAACGCATACAAATTTTAATATTTATCTCGATAATTTATATGATTTTTATAATTAAGGTCGTTTTGTAGATTTAGCCTCAAAATACATCATTATTGCATGCAATACATTGTTATTCCATGGGGGAGGGTGAAAATTGGGTAGCACATATTGAAAGTTGGAGAAGCACTGGATTAAATAAATTATTACTCTTTTTTTAAGCTAAAATTAAATACAATTACGATTTTCTGTTCCATGCTATATTTTGAAAATTGTTGTTTTAATTAATAAGCCCTTTAAAAGTCGAATATGAATTCAATTTTTATTCGTCACATATTTACGCAAGCTCTGTCATTTATTTTTGAAAGAACAGTAGAACATGTTTTTGTGCGGTCTTTTTATGCAATTTTCTTTTTGTGCGATTTTTTTATGGGGAGTATGAATTTCAATGGCTTTAGCGCTACTGTACCGTTTTATATCTATTTACTAGTGGCGTAACGGAGAACGTTGGGACTCCCTTCCCACTTGAAAGACAGATTTTGCCTTTAATACTTTATAAATTAGGGTATATACGTATTTAGCGTTAGTCAAGACTTGGGAGCCTAGAGTCCTCATGCCCCCCCTCACTGTGGCAGGACTCAATGGCTTTGGCTCCACTGTAATGTTTTCAATATAATTACCAGTGGTGTAATGGAGGAGAATGTTAGGACCCCCTCTGAAAGTCAAGATTTGCCTTTAATATTTTATAAATTGGGTAAATACGTTTTTAGCGTAAGTCAGGCCTTGGGTCCCTAGAGTCCCCCCCCCGTGATGCAGGGCTGTACGTTACGCAACTGAAGTGTAGACACTTCAAGACGCTCTGTTCATTTGTTATCAACAGTCTCCCGATAATGCGTATTCAGGTTCTTTCTCTCAACGTTCCAGCAGCCCGCGCATGATTGAAGACGAAACTTTCAACGACAGTGACATTA
Organism: Trichonephila clavipes; assembly: GCA_019973935.1. NCBI lineage: Eukaryota > Metazoa > Arthropoda > Arachnida > Araneae > Nephilidae > Trichonephila > Trichonephila clavipes. The sequence goes on along the minus strand of BMAU01014337.1, from coordinate 1,615,085 downwards.
TGAATAATTTGACAGATTATGAAGACGGAATAGAAGAACCGGGTTCTTAAAGAGTGGATAAAAATATGCAAACATCCAGCTTTCCAACACATTGTAAAAGCATTTTCTTAAAATAGATACCAATTAAGAAAGGAGTATAAAATTCCAAAAAGGGCTTTAATCATGTACATCTGGTTATCGTAACATTTACAAGCAACTGACCACCCGACCTTCGTCACAAAAACTTATCGCTTGCTTTATGTTGCCAAAAAATAAATCAATTGAAGTTGTATCTTCAAGTGATGAAAGCAATTTTGAACTTATTCATCGCAGGACTTTGGACTACGATGAGTAGCAATGAAAACTGCATTTTGAAAACTTATCCGTGTACACAATGAGAAACTATATGTTTTAAAAATGTTTCCATGAGTAATAATTAATTATTTTTTTTTATTCTGTTATGGAAATATTCTTACATAAATTTCGTAAATAATTGGCATATTTTATAAATGCGACTTTTTTTATGCGGTCCCTATCCACAGAATAAAAATAGTTATTTTGTAGTATTTTCACGAATAAGTATATTATATGTAAGAATTTATGAAATTTTTGAATATTTTTTGTGCGTTTTTTTATGCGGTCCCTATCTACCGCACAAAAACAGGTACAACTGTGTACATTTTTCTATTCATGTTGACGAATCTTTTAATGTGCATGCAATGATTCTCCATATTCAAGCATCTACATCCTACACATATATAAGAAACTTATTCACTCCAATAGTGATTTGAATTTGTTTTCCATTCACCAGATTTAATTAATTAATTAGTCGATAATCATGAAGGGCTTCGTTATGGAAGTGATACTTCGTGTAAACTTAGAGATTTATGTATATACCCCCGCTTTTATATTTAATCTCCTACCATATTATTTCAATATGTCTGAAATAAATTTTGATAAAATTAATAAATTTAAGGCCTTGATTTTTCTATAATGACCCTCCTCTTCATTCTGAAAATGTCACGTATCCACTAACTGGAGTTAATTAACAGAAAATTACTTTAAAATTTACAAGTAAAATTTGTTCCACTAATTATATCGTAATTTGTTGAATAAATGCATTCGAAATATCTAATGTATGAAACCTGAGAAAATGCTAATGTGTGAGATTATGTAAAAAAAAGACTCTATTTAACACGACACAATTTTTTACTTCTAATTAACTTGTATCCTAAGTATTATATGGATTCATAAGCCGATACGTAGTTAAAATATCATAGGGAAACATATACATAAGCCTCTGAAAAACTTTCCTGATAATATATTGTTCCCTTTGAGGAGTTACTCATTAATAAGTAGAAGCTTAGAAAAAAAAATTCTTATAGTTCAGACAGCTGGGAAAATACTAAGAAGATAATCGTGAAGACTCAATTATAACAATGTAATTCCTAAAAATTTCTTTAAAAAATGATATTTTCGTACATAACACAAATATATAAATTTATAATATATTATTAAATAACATTTTAGAAGATTTTAATGCATAGACTAATTGCGTTTACTGCAAGCAATTACATCATTGGTTTCCATGGGAATTTATTAGTTTCTTTGAAGTTCAAGCAAAATTGCATGTCTGATTTTGCCAGTCTAGACAACACACTTGCCAATTTTGGAAAAAAAGTACAGTAATAACCCCAACTTACGCGATCGGTGGAACTGAGTTATAACCGCGTAAGTCGGGGGGTAAGACTTCGCATATAAATATGCATAAATTATTTTTGATTGGGGCAGGAGATGAAAGAAAAAAAGTAATATAAAAAAATTTCATTCAATTCCAGCTTAGGTCAACAAAGAAAAAATTTTTATTTATATATAAGTTACTTTTTATTAAGTAATCACAATTAATAAAAATATATGTATATACATATGACAGAATCACACTATTAAGTGGCAAAACACGAAACGATTTTCCATTCTATATAGGGGGTTGGAGTATTTTTTTTCTTTGGGGTGTGTCACTATTTATTTTCATTATCCAAATTTAATTATTACAATAAAGTAGAATATAGTAAAAGTAAAACACTTTCTCAGAAACTAGGCCATCCTAGGTGGGATTCGAACGCACGATCTTCAGATTACAGGCCAAACGAGCTACTCATTGCGCTGCAGGGACAAAGCCAGCAACTTTCCTTTTTATATAGGGTGTGTGTGATGAGCTATTATTTTTATTTGTCACTCTTTTTTCATTAATTAATAAATGAATATTTGAAAAAGCTGTATTAACATCAAATGTCATCCACTACAAGTTTAAAAAAATGTATTTGAAGTTGAATGGATGAATAGAAAGTATTTTATTAACAATTGAAAATTTGAATAAGACATATTATAATGTATATATATATATATATTATGTATATATATATATATATATATATATATATATATATATATATATATATATATATTATGTATATATATATATATTATGTATATATATATATATTATGTATATATATATATTATGTATATATATATATATTATGTATATATATATATATATATATATATATATATATATATATATATATATATATATATATATATATATATATATATATACATATAGAGAGAGTGAATTAATAGTAGAAGTTGAAAATAATTTAGAAAAGAAAGTTTGATAAAATCTTAGGTAACAAAAATAGAAAATTGAAAACCGTAGTTACTTTGTTGTAGAAGGTTTCATAAAATATAACCAAATAGTCAGTCGGCTGAAAATTTTTTCCCTTCTGCAGAATTTTCTCGTAACCTTCTACTAAGAATTTTTTATTTCTTGTTTTGTTGAAAATATGCGCTCATTGTTGGAGTCTATATTTTCTAAAATTCGTAACCACTTGTCAATGATAATGAGAACCTCTGTCAAATTCCTAAAAGAATAGTGAATTTGTATTTATCTTAGATTCAGTATTTACCTAATTTTTCTTGCACTTGCTTAATTTGAAGATAATAGCATCTAAGCAAATTCTATGTAACGAGACATAATGATATTAGTATAACTGACTCATTTCCACTGTGAACCCAATGACACTGCATTCAAGATCAAATAAATGTGCGGTATTGCTTTTGTATATTTATAAATTGTATTGGTGTCGAAACGACACCAGCGAACGTTCCAGGTATATTTTGTTGTAAAATCTCTCCTTATTAACCTATAACCACAAAACATTTTCTGCGTAATCACTATGTAAAATGATTAAAAGTCACGGAAAATTTTCACAATTCCTGCATTCCAGAGAATCGGGCATTTAAATTTTCATGATACATTGCGCTCTGGATGTCTGTTTGTACTCTAAGTTGGTAAATGATGGAAAGCTTATTATTTTATTGGGCATCAGACATTCATAATAATAGTTTCAGTAGTTGTTTTATTTATTGTTTGTATTTGCAACAATAATTTTAATTATCAAAGACATTAAAAAAAGCAGATCTTCATAGGACAAAAACACGATGACTCATTTTTAGCGAAAAATAATCGTTTGTTCTTTTTTTTACTGTGTGTGTGACTCAGTTTAAATTCAGTAAGAACAAACGATTCTCTTCATCGTTGATATTGCAATCAGAGTAGCCATAACCATAAAACAGGAAACATAATTCTAATGTGATACTAGAAAACTATTATATATATGTATATATATATAGAAATATAAAGACTAATTAAAAATAAAAAACGTTATATTAGCTGCTACTTAAAAGATTTGCATCAGTTCAATATACAACAAGTTTATGCGAGAGTAAATTTATTGTTTGGGGTTTGCCAGGAAGTATTTTGTAAGTTTTACGTCTATTTTATTTTAACTATTATGATGAAAAGAGTGAAAGAATACATTTTTTTATTAAAATGAAGACATTTTGTTTAAACTTCGCAATTGTTTTGTTAAATGTAGGCTGCATTTTTGAACTGTATATTCAGACATTATCATCAGTGATGGTAAGTTGTAAAATTTAGCGCATTTGATTACATTTAAGAATTTTTTTTATATTTAACCCCTCAATATTCTTAAAATTCGAAAAATATTAGGAAAACTACATGATTATATTACTTTAGAAAAATAACATAATGCCTCATGCATGCGCACATACTACGTAATACATTAAACTTAAAAATATTGTGCAATGTACTTATGATTTAATGAAAAATCCGCAAATTATATATATATATATATATATTCAATATTTTTGCTGACATTCAATCGCAAGCGATACTTATTTAGTAGATTAATCAAAACTGGGGGGAACTAAATATTTATTCCATACGAATTTCAGTTTTTTACGGATTTCATTTTATGTTCTACTAGCTGGTATACCCGTTCTTTGTACAGGTGAATGGAAAAATTAAACAATACAGATTGAAAGATAAAGAAGTTTTTAATGAGTTAATTTTACGTGAATAACAAACTAAGCAAAACAGAAAAAAAAGCTTTTTGCATATCTTAACTGAACAAAAAACCATGTTTTTAAATTTAAAGTCTGTAGATATAAAGCAGATAAAAAAATAATTTTTTAATTTATAATGCCCCGTAACTCTCTTGTGGGTCGATTTTTGAAAACACCTTCCTTCTGCTCATCAAAAGTAACTCATTGTTACAAATTTTGTGTAATAAGCGCTTAAAATAGTATAAATAATGTATATCTGGATGTGTAATACGTTAATATTACATTCTGTCGCATTTATTTAATGTTAAAATTGTAATATTCGCAAGCAACGCCGTTCCTTACATTTTAATGGCGATTCAACGGAAGCATAGCGAAATATTAGCGATAGAGCTAAGTTGGCATCATTTTTGGCAACTATGTTGGCAACTTGGCGATTGATTGAACGGTGCAGAAGTTATACTGTATCGCCACCTAGTGAGAGCTGCAGCAACGAGGATAGCACAAAACCCTTCTCCACAAAAATATTAATATACGTGCCAATTTTCATAGTAATCGGTTGAACGGTGTTAGAGAGATGCTATTTCATCTAGTATACAAACATCCATTTATATATGCATAAATTATAAGAAGCCAATTACACATATTTTAACTTTATAAGACTTCTATGAATTCTTGTTTTCATTCAAATATGAATGCATTCAACTTTGATGAGCTTCCTCAAAGTTGAAAGTTAGCTAAATGTGATTTGTCTATGATTTCAGGCAGTAGCGCACACAGGAATTTTTCAAGGAGGAGGGGGTCCAAGGTCGAAAGTTCACCATCCTTGTATCATGCTCCTTTTGATTTTGTCGATTTTCTTCAACAAAACACGGTAAAAAACTAATTATTGAATAAATAATTAGCATTAATTAATCAAATTAATCATTAATAATAAATACTTAATTAAATTTTACGTACTATATACTTAGAATTATAATCAATCGGAAAAAAAATCAAGTGCTTTGGGGGGGATCCGGACCCCCAGGACTCTCCCCCTCCCCTTGTGTGCGCCACTGATTCTAGGAATTTTAACAAAGGATTTACCTTTCTTTTAATTGCGATCATCTAGACAAGTAAACCACACACATCTTAAGTGGGTGAAATTAAGAGCAGGGTGAGTTAAAATTAAAAAAAAATGCCCTTACATTGTTCTAAAAGTTAGTTTGCTGTTTCCTAATGTATGATGGCTATACGTGTTTTGGAAGCCCCCTTCACAGTCCCGGATGTTGATATTTACGAATTTAGGGAATGAGAGCTTATGTAAATGTTACTGGAGCAGGAATTATTCAGATACTGCTATTCATTATTCTGTCACTGATACTTTAATCCGGCCGAAGCACCGAGCGGTCACTTCCTTTCGGTGTCGTGGTAAAATGGGTCAGAGGAACTTAGGAATAAATGGTGTATGAAATGTAAGTAACTTGAAATAGATGATAGTGCGTTCTATACCAACTATACGTTTACTATTTTTTATGAGATACAAAAAGTGCCTTTAAATTATACACTAAGTAAAAGAAAAGGTATGATGAACAGTAATAAACAAATCGTATTTTTTTAAAAGGAAGCATAGGTCAATTTTAATTGACAAAAATCGGTAAGAAAAATTAAATCTAATTTCTTTTAGCCTAAATTATTTGTCATATACTTTTTTAGAATCTCACAAGCTAAGGTTTATTTTCTGTTGAGCCGAATGCTTTAATATTTTATTCAAACTATTGTTAATAATACAGGAAACAAAAATGAATAGGCATTTTTGAATCAAAACAATACTTACCTTTTTGAAAAATTATTTAAATTAACTTTTTATACGTGTTTTTTTTCTATAAGTATTCATAAAAAGAAGTATTGCACGAATACCAATTATATTATCATAAAACCCATATCAGCTTTGGATAGGTATAGTTTGACGTACTTGTAAATCAAATTTCATGTGTGTGCGCAACATTTTGTAGGAGTAACATTTTAAAATGACTTCATAACTTTTTTCCGTAAAAAATTAAATGATTAGCTTTTCATGAAATTTCGAGTACACAATCGGTGTTACATAATACATACCCATAACAAGTACCCCCCTTCCTAAAAAAACTGAAAATAGTTCTTTGCTCTCATAGAACAAAAAGTACTTGGTATAACTACATTATTGCCAGCTCAGTTGTTGTCCTCGTTACTTGACCGTGGTTCAAAGTTACTAGGTCCATTTCCAATATAGCTCTTATGTTGTTATGCATTTCGACGTTAATTAACCTTTACTCACAGTCACAATCATGTAATGTAGCAGAACTGAATCTATTATGTTTCTTATTTAATTACAACTTTAATTTATTTATATTAATTATGGTTATTCACGTTTTTCCATTTATTCATTAGATAATTTTTTAAACATGGAGCACATTTTCCCAAACTTTAATCCGAATAATTCAATATCGTGAAATTATAATCCTTTTTCAAAACATTGTATTAAAGTATAAATGATATTGTATTTATTAATAGATTTCTAGTAAAATTTATGCAAGACTTGAATATATAAAAGGTATATAAAACAATCGAATGTTTAACATCATTATTATTGTATTAAATTTAGTTTACATTTTAAGAGGAATCAAACCACAACGAGAATGATCTGAAAAGAAGTTCTAATTATACACATGGAAAATTTTTTAACAAATGTGGTTGAATTTCTACACAAAATTGGTGCGGTAAGTGAAAGGAAATTACATTTAATAATTCACTAAGCTTTGACTAAGTTATAAGATTTTCATCAATACTAAATCAATTTTGATCCAATTTATTACCATATTTCATTTTAAGATGAAAAAAAAAGAAATATATCTTTTCCTTTTAAGGTATCCGACAACGTTCGGAACCGTGATTTTAAAAGAGCGCATCAATGGATAATTTTCTTGATATTTTGTATCGCTTGGATTAGAATACATGTATAAAATTGTTTAAGGACATTTTGACAAAAAAATTATTTAAATACAATATTTTGGCAAACAATTAACTTAGAATAACCTTTTTTCAAAATGTTCTCCTTTTATAAAAAATGCTTCTAAAATAATAATATTTTGTTTATATAAAGTAATGACTTCTCTCCACAGAGTCTGACTTATTTTTTTTATAAAATTGACATATTATTTTCAGAGTTACAGCCAATTGAAATAATTATCGTCATTTTTTTCTTAAAATTTCTTCCCTCTGTTGTAGTAAAATATGGATAAATCCACTTCTAAGTTATATATTTCAAAAAATTTAGTTTAGTCTCTGTACAGAGGTTTGAACTATATACAGGCAAAATATTATTATAATAGAAGCATTTTTCATAAAAAGAGAACGTTTTGAAAATTGGTCTTTCTATGTTCCTTTTTCGTCAAAATATTGTACTTAAATAATTTTTTATTGTAGTAATATTCTTAAAGTAATTTTATATACCTCTTCTAATCTAAGTGACATTAAATATCATAAATATTACCCATTTATACGCTTTTGCAAAATCACGGTTCCGAACGTAGTCGGATACCTTAAATATAAATCAGTTGTTAGTACTAAGTTGTAAAAAGAAAACCTGAAAATTAGAATTATTTAAAATAATTAAAAGTATAAGGTACATATGAAAACAAAAATTATACATCTAATGTTTAAATTTTCAGAATAACATTTACTCTGAAAACATACATTAGTCAAAGTACAACATTGCAACGTTTCCATAAAAATTCTTTGAATATGTTGACAGTGAACATTTCAGACATCCCATCTATTTTCTTGCTTCTTTCAGATTTTTTTTAGCAGGACGTCTCAGAAAAGTTTTTCGAAGATCCTATTTTTTATTAAATTCACAAAAATCCCATCAATTATTTATCATATCTTCGATTTCTTTTTTTTTTTTTTTTGTGAGGGGTAAAAGGGAATCTCCCTATTTTTCTGCCAGGATTGATTTTCATTTCTCAGTTGTTTTTTTAGCATTGATATCAATTAGTTTTAAATGAATTTTCTACTTTCCTCTTATTTATTTTTTGTTATTCTTGGAATGTCATTGAATTATCTGTAAAATTAGTTATTTTATTATGACTAACTTACTTAAAATGTTGATATATGATGGTGGTTTGATGGCCTACTTGTGAGCCGATTTGAACTGAGCTTTCAATGCACACACTTTCATAACACGGAAAATAAATTTACAATAAACATTATAAATATACTAGCTGAATGGTCTGGCTTTGCACGGGCTTCTTCAATTGTACAGCTTTATACATTGGAAAATTCCCCTTCCCTTTCAGTGTCAGCCCTTCCTAGTGTGTGTGTGGGATTTCTATATTAATGTCATTAAACTACTCTTTTTCAAAGTTTCTTCCACATCTTTGTCCTGTCCGGCGGGTCAATTTTCTCGTCGCTTAGCTCGGCGTTGCAAGGGCTTTTCCCGTGGGTACAATTTTATCCCTATAGAAATTTTCACTTTCTATCTGGACACCAGTACTTCTGTGTGTGTGTTACTGAGCGATGTGAGTGATTTATATATTTATGTCATTTAAGTCCCCTTTTCAGGAATTTCTTTGTATAAAAAAGATTTAAAAGAAAATAGTACTATTTAATAAAAACAGGGCAGCATTTTTCTATATATTTTAAGGTTTTTCAGTAAATTATTTCTCTAAAAGAAAACTATCAGTTGCGATGTATTATTAAAAACTAAGATCGTATTAATTATTTTATACATGAAAAAATGAATACTTTCCCAAAATTCAAACTAATAAATTGGATTTGGAAAATTACTGGAAAATTCATTATTTACACTCATTACAAAAGAAAAAAACATTCAAAAAGAAAACATCTTTTTATCTGACAGAAAAATATTTTATCTGCTTACATACTCTCCATGAGTTGTTTAATGCTGTTGCTTAAAATGTTGACACATCATGGTGGTTTGATGACCTACTTGTGAACCAATTTGAACAGATTCAATGCACACTTTCATAACACAGAAAATAAATTTACAAAAAAAAATTATAAATATATATTTGATAAATTATTTTCAGCAGAGTAAAAAAGAAAATCTTTATTGTTTACGAGATTTTATTAGATTCACCTATATGTAAGGGCATCTTTGAACTCTGTTTTTAGCCACTTTAAAAGCTCCGATTAATTCGAAATTTTGCACACTTGTCAATAACTGATGACAATACAATAATTTAATAATTTTGTTCCAATGTTTTGATCAGTATCATCAGGATTAACAATTTCCCATTTCATGATTTAGTGACTAAAAGTTTATCATAACTCTAAAGCGAAAACGCACATGGTTAATACAAATAGGGAAAAATATCATTCATTTTACACCTTCTTCTACATTAAATATTTCAAACTTAGCTCTTCCAGATTTCCTTCAGTTGGCTGATCCTACATTTTCAAAAAAAAAAAAAGGCCGTATCAAAGCACTGATAGGATACCAATGGGTATTCCAGATTCTAAAAACATGACCCATTTAAAATTAGTTCATCCATGAATAAATGATAGTATCAAAAACTAAAAAAACACTCTTTTTTTGTAGGTCGATTTAGAAAAATAAATCGTAGTTTAAAAAAACTAAGAAGCACGATTTTTTAGTGAATCAAACTAAAAAGTAAAAAATAATTCTTAATATATTAATAAAATAATTAAAGAAAAATTAATGTCTGTCTGTAAAAGCGGGGGGATTGCTCGATATTAATTGTTATTATTTTTTCTAGCTCTACTCCGAAACGCGGAATTAGTGTAAAAATATAGTTCAAAACACACACACAGTCTACACTTTTACCGCAATGACATTAATTTTCTCGTTAATCATTTCATTCTTATATTAAAAATTATTTTTTTACTTTTTAGTTTGGTTAACTATAAAAAAGCATGTTTTCTAGTTTTTTTTAAAATTATAACTTATATATATTAAACGTTCACACACACTTATAAATTCACATGTTGTACACATTACAGCAAATAAGTTTTATGACTCGTCCAAGAGCATATGCTGTATGGGCATCATGAGTGCAAATACGCATGCGTCATAATGTCCATGGTCTTCTGACACACTGCGAACAAGTTGAATGCATTTAGTAAAGGTACCCGATTACGTTAGGAACCGAGATTTTAAAAAAGTGCATAAATGGATAATTTTCCTGATATTTAGTGTCACTCAGATTAGAAGACATGCATAAAATTGTTTTAAGGACATTTTGATAAACAAAATTATTTAAATATTATATTTTGGCAAAATATTAACTTAGAATAATCTTTTTTTTTTCAAATGTTCTCTTTTCGTGAAAAATGGTTCGATTATAATAATATTCTGCCTGTATACCGCTCAGAGCTCTCTACAGAGGCTCAACTACAATTTTTGAAAAATTCATGTTATTTTCAGAGTTACCACCAATTGAAATAGTTATTCGCGTTTTTTTCTTAAAATTGCTCCCCTCTGTTATCGCAAAATATGAATAAACCCACTTCTAAGTTACATATTTCAAAAATTCTAGTTGAGCCTCTGTAGAGAGGTTTGAGCTATATACAGGCAAAATATTATTATAACAGAAGCATTTTTCACAAAAGGAAAACATTTAGAGAAAAAACATTATTCTAAGCTAATTTTTTGCCAAAATATTGTATTTAAATAATTTTTTTGTCAAAATGTCCTTAAAACAATTTTATGCATATATTCTAATCTAAGTGACACTAAATATCATGAAAATTATTCATTTATGCGCTTTTGCAAAATCACTGTTCCGAACGTAGTCGGATACCTTAAGTAGCTGAAACAAGACGAACGTTCATTGCAGAAGTGAATTTTTTTCATGATAATTTTTAAAGACGGAGAAAAGAGCTGTAAACAAATTTTACGCCAAACTTGGTAAAAGTTCTTGAAAACATACCAACTCTTGAAACAAGTTTACGGTGACTCTTGTTTAAGTAGATCAAAAGTTTTTGTGTGGCACAAACGTTTTTTGGATGGAAGAGAGGCAGCAGAAGATGATCAGGGTAGTAGAAGACCAATTTACTCTAGAACACCTGGAATTATTGAGAAAGTACGAAATTTCGTGCAAAAGATCGATGTGCGTCATTAAGAATGATGGTAGACTCTTTAAACATCAATATAGAAACAATTCGAACCATCCTGCAAAAAGATTTGGGTAAAACAAAAGTGTGCGCTAAATTTGTACCACACACTTTATCCCCTAAGCAAAATCAATGAGAAATGCACATTGCAAGAGACATCATTTTAGCCGCTGAAACGATCCAAACTTCTTAAAGAATTCCATTGTTACAGATGACCCTGAAACAAAACGACAAAATGTGGAATAAAAGCCAGAAAATCCACAGCAAGCCAAAAAAAAAAAAAAAAAAAAAAAAGGAAAATTCTATCCAAAATCAAAACAATGCTTATTGCATTCTTCGATGCTAGTAGTATTATGCTATCTATTATGATGCCAGGAACTGGGACTAAAATTTCGAAGTGTATCCCCAATAGCCGTGGTGTGGCTTCAAAGTGCACGTAAATTAAAATTAAAAGCAAGCAACTCCAAGGAAACTAATTCTCAACAAATCTGGTAATGTTAAACTTCTGTCAACGTTTACTATGGTACTTCGAAACCATCTAAAACTCAAAATGTCATAAGAGCGTAGAGTTGGATCTCCAACTTAAACGATTTCAACACATAAAAAAAAAAAATTTAACGATATCATAAGTTGCATTCCATGTCTATCAAGAAATCGTTTCGAACGATGTTATCACTGTAATAATATGAAGTATTGGGGTTGTGACGATTTTAAAGTCGTTTTCTTCGTCTGCTTTTTGACTGAGTTCTTGAAGATCCAATCACCCGTAATTGAGGATACTGTTTCTTTTATGGTTTGCCTCTGGGTCATTCTCGAAACTGAATGGAATGGATTGCGTAACCTATGATTTTTTCAACATTCTCATTCCAAATACATTCTTATCGATTTACACACTGTTCTATTACTCTCAGTTAATATTATCTAATGTTTAAATATTTGTTTTGAATCCTCGTATTTTGTTAAAATTGTTTATGAACGCATTGTATAGTATACTCAATTGTGAGGACATATTTAAAAACGTGCTTTTTATCCAATCTACATCACAAGCAGTTATATATATATATATATATATATATATATATATATATATATATATATATATATAAATCACAATTTCATAATCAATTAAAAAATTGAAACTATGTGAATATTATAATACTAAATCCTATTTCAAATATCAATGGCGAATGAAAATAAAATCCCAACATTTTCAAATAAAATTTAAAAATTATAAAACAAAAATTTATAAAATATCCAAGTGCAACCTCGGTCTTAGGACCGATAAGTAGGGTTAAACTAATTTGATGGCGTCAACCTCCCCTCTATTGCAACTTGTTAAGTTAATCGGGAAATATCCGATTCTCAAAAATTTAAAAAGTTAAAACTAAACCATTAAACTCGAAAAATTAAACTATTCGCCATCGCAAACTGAAAGATATTATAACATTAAAACGTTAAAATTCTAAAACAATTAAGTGCATAATATAAGTGAACCATCGTACACCAAAGATGAAGCACCCATCTTTAAAATAGTTGTATAGGAAGAAAAATATCTAAAATCCAAAAGTTCAAATTAAAAAAAAAAACCAGTATATTCACAAATGAATAGCGTAAATCATTAAACACTCACCCAAGAGCATCCTATCAATAATTCAATTCTCAATTTTTGAACGATTTCTCATATTTCCTACAACAATTACCACTCCTATATTTTGCTCATAACTTCCACTAATGCCATGTCAATCGAAATGTTTCATAATATCACATTAGAGTTTAACTATTTGGTATTAGATGCAAATCAGATTGCATGCAAAAAACTTGCTTGGTTGGTCATAAACGTTTAATTGGTCAAAAATAATTTTAAAGTGTAGTCGCGTAAATATTGGTCTATGTGTGTATTAAAATGTATCCTGTGTATGGAATGCACACATTCTTCACAGCTGGACCACCAACAAGCTGACTTTGTGGACTTAATGTTGTGTGGTGGATTTGTGCTATTCCTAAAGCCATCATAACCCATCACAAATTTGCCAATTTTATGAGTTTAAAAAGATTTTTAAGAAATATTTTTGATCTATGTATTTTCTCAAGAAGTTGATGGAATAATCATTCTGTATGCAACCAAATGTAAATTTATGGATGTTCATGAATTTATCAATATTGTGTGTAGTTAAAATATTATTTTTCGTCAAAAAATTTAAAATTATATTTCTAAATATTGATATATGTAAACAAATATTGAAGTTCGGTATCTTTATGACATTGAAGTTAAATGTGCTTCCCTCTTATCATAGATATTGCTATATAGTTTGTTGTCAGTAATATTTAATTCTAAATCTAAAAATTCAACTTTGTTCGAGTTAAAATTTGTCTGTATTAATTTCAGGTATTCCGGATAAAAATTAATGCTAGGTTTAAATTCCCTGTCGCGACCTATAACAATTAAATCATCATCTATGTATCTTAATAAGAGGCAAGATGGTTCATTTCTTCGATTTGATGCATAGTGGTGTAAATACCATGAAGTGTAGTAGACAGTTAGCGTGACTAATACTGGCTGGGCTTCCCTGAGGCAATCCTTTGATTTGTTTGTAAAGCTTGTTATCAAAAATAATGAAGTTCTCCTGTATTAAAAAACGAATTAATGTATTGAAAATTTCAAAACTAATGTAACCATTCAAATCATATTTCTCATATGCATCTGAAAGTACCTCAATTATGTCTTCTATTTTGATGGAGTTAAATAAATCTTCGAAATCAAATCCATGCACTTAAAATACCTCTTGTTGCTCAACCTTTTTTATTACATCATGGCTGTTTTTTATAATAGAAGTATCATTAAATTTGTCTATTGTTTCTTATATAATGGTCTGCAAAATTCTTCCCGATTTGGAATATATAAGTATTGAACCATTTGTTACACTGCGGAATTTGACTGGATCTTTATAAAATTTAGGAGTCAAAAATATATGGGCATAATTAGTTTTATTGCTAGAAGTATTTAATTGTTTACAAAACGACAATAATCTATTGTTAGAGAGTTTTTTTCATACTAAATTTACTTACTTCATATGCATCATTATTTTATATGAACATTTATTAACTTACTATAGTAATATTTACATATAATTGCATAATTTCCTGGGATTTTATCAACATGCACTATCACAAAATGTTTCTGTAAGTTTTCTATTCGTCTTTTAATTTCTCTATAAGAAACATCATTTTTTGTTCTAAAAATAAAATTCATGAAATCTATTAAGACAAAAAAACCATATTCCTTAAAGGCCTTAGTAGGTAATTTATATTTTATTGCAACATTGAGAATAAATTTATTAGTATCTTCTGATAGCTGTTTTTTTACATTTAAATTGTTATTTGAAATAGTTAATCGATAACCAGTGCCTTTGCACATAATTTCTCTTCTTTCTCTCTTTCTGATCTTGATCTATTTCTAGGTTGCCTGTTACTACGTGCCCATGATATCCGTCCACGTATTTCATCTAATCATTGCATCTACATTTTTTTTTATCTACCAATTCCTTAATATTATTGGGCGCGGTAGCCGAGTGCTATAGGTATTGGATCGTGGCTTGCCTTGTCACGAGTTTGAGCCCAGTACCACTAAAGACCCGCCGTGTAGGGCAGCAATGCACGTTAAATCTGTCGAGAGCTGAAACGTCCTCCCGTTGGTGTGGTGTGGTAATTAGAAGAGGGGGTGCCAGCTCAGGTGTCATCCACGTCACTTGACCATGGTTCAAAATTACGTGGTCCGTCGCCAAAAGCCCTCATGTAGCTGAACAGTGTGACGTTAATATTCAATCAATCAATCCTTAATATCATTATAGTTAAAAATTGATCTACCAATTTTTTTACTATACCTGAATGCTCGCTTTATCAACGTATTTCTTACCGGGAATAAATCCATGTGTTTCTTAAATATTTCACAGAAAATTGTATTCCATTATATATGATTTGTTCATACATAGCAAAGTGCAATATTCTATTGTTACGAATTTTGTGTAAATAGTGTAAATAATTTGTATTTGGGTGTTTAATGCATTTATATTACTCTATGTTATATTTATTTCATGTTAAAAATGTACCATTAACAAGCAATGCCGCCCCTTACGTTATAATGTCAATTCAATGAGAGCTTGGCGAAATCTTGGTGGTAGAGCCAAGTTGGCATCATTTTTGGCAACCAAGTTGGCGGCAAATTTGACGACCATTTTGGCGTCATTGGGGACCATCTTGGCGAGTTCGGAACCCTCTGGATTCTCCAAGAAAGTAGTGGATCTCTCCATTAACGTCACGCTTGATGACGCGAGTGGTTATATTTCTGGTAGCTTCTGCCGCGCCTATAAATAGGAGTGCCACCCACAACCAGTCAGTCATGATTAAACCAACGAGTAGTGATGATTGTTTTGACTAGCGAGATTAGTTTGGCTGTGCTTGTGAATAATCTTTACTTACAAGTATTTTTAAACACTGGTGATTATGTTTGATTGCTGTTGAAGATGTGAAGACCTTCTGATATTTACCCTGTGAATATTGCCGCTGAATCCTATATTTAAAGGATTGGAATTTTGATAATAAATTCTCATCTCTCTTAAAGAACTGTTTATTTTCTTTGTGATAGTTTTGCATAAAATCCTACAATCTGGATATACGTAACACTATATTATAAGCATCTTTAGAGTCTATCTTTATTTTTAATTTATTAGCAATATAATAGCATAGATCCATGACCAAGTGTTATCCGTGTTTATCTGTTAATCCAATACATTTTAATAAACTTAAAACTATTATTATTTCCTTTTTATTAAGTTCAAATAAGAAATATTTTATTTATCCAACACTGAAATCATTCTAGAAGTCTTGTAATAATTTATTTAATTCTTTTTTTAATTATATCCCTTCCTCTATTTCCTCGCTTTTTGCGTCCCCCTTTTCCAACCCTTTTAGTCTTATTATCATTATTTCTATCATTACATATAAACTCCTTATCATTTTGTTTCAAAGCCTGGAGTAAATTTTTGATGTTCCATATTACATTTAATTCGTAAGGATATATAGCGTTATAAAGACCTATGTAAAAATGTTCATACCATAGTCTTTTTATCTTATTTGGAATAATCTTAATAATATTCAACACAGCACCTTCAAAAGCATGTTTATTTAAGTGATGTATCTCTTTCCTACCTATATTTTTTGTTGGTGTATTTTTAATAATGTCTGATCTATGTTGATTTATTCTTAGGTTCATAGTTCCTGAGGTTTGACCTACAAATTTTAAAGCCGCAGACACCGCATGTCAACATATATATGCAGTTCAATGTTTTACGGAACTTTATGGTTTATATATATATATATCAATTAATTTTATCTTATTATCTTATTGTCACCCCAAACAACCGTGTATAGAAAATTTAATCTGAAAAATGAGTGCTTTAAAATGTCAGAAAAAAACCTTTTAATGTTTTGATGCAAGTCGCCAAAAGGGTTGCTAAGTCGCCGAAAAAGATGCCATCGTGGCTGTATTTCTAATTCTTCCAAAAATTTGATTTAATCAATTAATTTTTTTAATTATAGTTAAATTACTGTATTGTCATCCAAAATAATCATGTATATGAAATTTAAGCTCAATTGAGCGCTTTAAAATGTATATTATTAAGGATGGAAAATTCCGCCAAGATAAATAAATATATAGAGAGTGTAAGCTAATAGTAGGAATTGAATAAAAAGTAACTAAAATAAAATTTTTCTTTGTTGACCTACATAGGAATTGACTTAAGCACATATTTTTTTATATATATATATTACTTGTCATATAGCAAGTAAATGGACAAAATGTTTTAGATTGATTTTTGCCTTAATAAGGTTGATTCATGTGACGTCATGATCACGTGGTGAGGAGAACACGTGTCTATGTTTTGGTTTGTTTCCCGGGTAATTTTAGCCTAACACTTCGTTGCTCGTTCTTGAAATTCAATTTTACATTTAAAATATTCTTATTAAAATGTCTCATTGCGCTGCATATGGCTGCACGAATTATAGGAAGAAGGAAGAATGCAAAAGCAAGTCATTCTTTAAGTTTCCGGTGAAAAATCCTGGTCTTCTGAAAGCATGGTTGAAAATGATCAGGCGTGAAAATGTCAAGCCATCTGCTCACTCTCTGATATGTTCTGATCACTTCGAAGAGACATGCTTTGAGTATCAACCATTTACTAATCGTCGGCAGTTAAAACGGGGCTCTATCCCAACTATCTTCGTTTTTAAAAAGAAAGCCTCATCTCGAAGGATTTTGGACAGATGTAAGCCATCCACTTCAGTAATGTAAGTACTTAAAAGCATATTTTTAGTTAAATTATACAGAGAATGTACATACAAGTCTAAAATATGTTAGTTAACTTAAAACTGTAAAGCAAACTTTGGTTTATATTAAATTAAATTATATAGAGGTCATTTATAAACAGGTAAAATATATATTTATGTAACCTAAATTTTACTTGTTTTACATATCTTGACAGTAAACAACAAAGATAATTCTGTATTTAATTATCTAAAATTAGAACACAAGAATATGATATTCAATATATGTAAAATATATATATATGCATAAAATTTATTACTACATGATTTTACATACTTATTGAAAAAAACAACATTTGTGTGAAGCATTCACTAGAGAAATAGAATCTGATATATAGGAAGAAATAACATAGACATATATATATTTTCAATGAAGTACATACATAAATATTATATAAATTGTTATTAAAAAATATTATACTAATGTAAACGTGGTTTTTTTTTATGAAAAAAATAGATTTGAACCATCTTTGACAGAAACAGTACAAACAGAAGAAGTCCAGTCAGAAATGTAAAAATTTTTACTAATATGTTTTTCTTGTTAAAGTGGAATTAGTTTAATTTAAATTTAGTTTAATTTTTTTTGCCTCAAGCTATATGTACTTTATGTACTAAAAAGGCATGTATTGTAAGGTTTTCTGAAAAATATCAAATTTATAATAGTATTAACTTTTTAAAAAATGTTTATGAATAGATACAAATTTCAATATGTTATTTTAATCCTAGGGAAATGGAGCCCAGTACTACCAGTGCTGGTACCCAAACAGATACTTTTGGTGAAGTGATAGATATGCTATCTCAAAAGGACATAGCTATTGAAAAATTAATATCAACAAAAGAAATTAATTTTATCCCTGAGAACATCCGTGATGATACTCAAATGAAATGCGTAACAAGTTTTACCATAAAAGAATTTTACTGTATTTACAGATTCCTCCAGATTGAGGATGATTTATCAATGGGTACAAAAAAGAAGACCCATTGATAGGTATTTTCTGTTTTTGGTAAAACTGAGAACTGGAATTTCAAATGAATTTTTAGCAATTTTATTTGGAATTTCAGATTCTACTTTTCGCGTGATTTCAATTTCGTCACGGATGTTCTGTATGAGAAATTAAAATTGCAGGATGTCTTCCCATCCAAGGATCAGGTGATTCGGTACATGCCACCACCGTTCCGAATGTATTGTAAAAATGTACGAATAATTGTAGATTGCACCGAGATTGAGGTTCAGAAACCCAGTAGTCCAATGGAGCAACAAATGACTTTCAGTCGTTACAAAAATGCTAATACCTTTAAAGGTATGATTGGCATTACTCTAACGGAGCTATAAGCTTCATATCAGAATTATTCACAGGTAGTAGATCTGATAAAGAGGTTTTTATAAGAAGTAAACTGATGGATCGTTTAGAGCCAAATGATGTTGTAATGGCTGATAAGGGTTTTTTGATTGCCAATGAATTGGAGAAAATTGGATGCAAGCTATATCGCCCAATATTCCTAGAAGACAAAATCCAGTTTGACATATCTGAAATGGTCAGTAACTGCCAGTTGTCGAACAAGCGAGTTACAGTGGAAAGGGCGATATCAAAAATAAAGATTTTTAAATACTTTCAAGGGGTTTTACCATATCATAGTTTCCATAATGCTAACAAAGTTTTCTTTATTGCATGCATGTTGTGTAATTTTCACAAACCTTTGATGCAAGTTAAAGGTTTCAATAATTTAATTTAATAAATAATTTAATTTTTTTAAAAAGTTATCATATAAATTTTTATTTTTAGTATTCTGTTTTCATAACTTGTGATCTAAACATCATTTTCTTTAAATTGTTATTTTGGAATGGTGGGGCTGGGATACATATTCAATTATTTCATTTGTATATCAGAATTAATGCAAATTTATCGCTTAAAATGAATAATGTAGTACAATTTGTGTTTTTGTATGTTTGAAATTCTATCTATTTATTAATGGTTCCGAGTGTTTTTGATGAAAGTTGATATTACACTAGCACTCTGACGTAGTTTCTGGTTACTTGTGATCTAAATATCATTTTCTTTAAATTGTTATTTTGGAATGGTGGGGCTGGAATACATATTCAATTATTTCATTTGTATATTAGAATTAATGCAAATTTATCGCTTAAAATGAATAATGTAATACAATTTGTTTTTGTATGTTTGAAATTCTATCTATTTATTAATGGTTCTGAGTGTTTTTGATGAAAGTTGATATTACACTAGCACTCTGATGTAGTTTCTGGTTACTTGTGACCTAAATATCATTTTCTTTAAATTATTCTTGAATGGTGGGGCTGGAATACGTATTCAATTATTTCATTTGTATATTAGGATTAATGCAAATTAACTTAATTTTGTTGAATATATTTTTTTTTGTATTCTTAAACATGAAAAAATTTTTAAGTTCCCAGTTGTGTGTTAAATATAGTTTTCACTGTATATACATTTTGTACTGACTGAGTGGTTTTGATAAAAGCATTCTATGTCCTTGATCCTTGTATCATTTTCTTTAAATTCTAATTTTGGAATGGTAGAAATGAAAGAAATGCCACTTATGCCTTTTCCCATTGAATATTAAAATACATTTAAGATATTTTCATCAATATCTTCATGTAAAATGATTTTAATGCTTATAGTGTATTCACGTAATGTTATAATTAAATGTCAATAAATGATGTGTAATGAAGTAAAACTGTATGAAGAATTTTCTGTGTTCATATAGCATGGGTTAATCTTGTAAAATATACAATTTAGTTCTACTAAAAGAAACTTCATTTCTATCGCAGAAGAATTTTTAATCGTTTACCTACTCGGTTATTTTATACACTCTGGTCTCAAAGTCAATAGTACCGTAAAATTCAGCATATAACGTGCCCTTGAACACAAAAAATAAAATCGAAAGTTAATGTGTGCATTATACCCCTGGTATAAAAACAATAGCTTAAAAATAACAAAAAGAGATGAGCATAAAAAATTACTTCTACATGTACCTAAACACCGTTTACTTAAAAGAATCTACTCCTTATGAACTAAAAGAGTTTAGTTCTAGAATATAGTAGTTTTTTCAAAAGTCTTGGGTAATACCTCGAATAAATGACTTAAAAAATAAAAGCAATGTATATTAATATTTCAGATTTCTTCGTTATACGGCGAATTCACCTAAAAATTAAAAATTCAGATTGAAAGTATAGGTGCGCGTTATATGCCGGATTTTACAGTATATGAAATATACTATTTCCCAGTGCAAGATTTTCATTTTAGGTAACTATGATAAAAAATAAAGAGGCTTGATTGTGATCACATCATTTATTTTGTTGAAAAGTTTAAATCATAAAATATATGTATTAAAAAGTCAATTTAGTGGTATATAACCAAAAAATGTACATTTTAAATCAATATAATGAATAATAAGTACAATCTACGTAAAAGAGGATTCAAATTTGTTATACAATTGGCAAAATGTGTATTTGTATACTTAAAATTTCGTATGTTTTTCAAAAATAAATTAAGTAATATAACAAAGTTATTGAGATACATTTAAATTGTTTTAAAAATAATATTCCTTCACAATAAAAATAAATTAAGCATTTATTTCAAAGAAGGAATTTTTTTAAAAAAAAAAATTATACTCAAAAGATTATTTGTACACTTGCTTAGTAAACATTAAAACATATGCAACAATGTAATGAAATTTCAATACTTTGTGTACAGCTAAAACATTCATTTTGTTGTCAATAAATGCTACGTTACTCGCTCCATTATTGGCTACACATCTCCACACCATAACATTTCCACCACCGTGTTTTAAAGTGGGAACTACATTTTTCAGTTCAAGAGCTGTTTTATTTTTTCGAATACTTGGAGGTGTAAAAATCTCAGACTTGCTCTCATCAGAAAAAATAACCTTTTTCCAAAAATCCATGGGCTTATTTTTGTAATTCATGGCAAACTCTAGACATCTTTTCCTGGTTACTGAATAACTATAGAATTTTTATTTAAAGTTCCTTCCTTAGAAAACCATACATAAAATACTGAAATTATAAGTTCATCCAAGTTTTAAAAAGAATATTTTCTTTCTAGAAATAAAGACCAATACATTAAATTACAGATTGTGTATTTAAATTTGTTTTCATAAACTGAAATTTTATTATGAATAATTTAGTTTAAGACTGCTTTTTGTTATACCATTTTTGAAATTTCAAATGATACTTAAGCTTCTCTACCACGTCAAGGTAGCAGCCATAGAGAAGTGAATACAGTGGGATCTCTACAAAGGGGTATCTTTAGGATAGAGAACAAAATCAACTTCTGAAAAAATATATTGAAGTTTTTGTTTGTAAATCACTTGCAATATTTAGAATTAAACATGACTGAACTTTATTATGTCAACAATTTTAATGGGGAAGTGATAGCAAATAAGATACGAGTTTATTCAGTTAAATTTTTACTTTAAGTTGTTTCAATATTATTACTATTGAGACTTTAAATTTATGCATATAACCAGGTTATTTTTTACAATTACCCATTTGTAAAAATTCAAATGTATTCTTTTTTTATTTATTTAAATCAACTATTATAAAGAATACCTACCATAAAGAATTCCTTCAACTATTCTTTGATACTGAAAAAAAGACACATTACATTTTATTTTACAAAAAAAAAAAAAATATTCATTATTCTGCAAAAAGCAATACGGAATTAATTTTTTTTAAACAATGTTGATGTAAAATAATAATCGTTAAATAATGAAAAACAAATTACTTACCGCTAACCAAAGAAAATTTACTTTTCAAATAAAAACTTTTCAAAAAATTTTACTTTTCAAATGATATCATCCCCCTGAAAAATATTTTACTTGAAAAAATGACTTTTTAAAATTAATAATTTATAAATTAATAATTTGTGGAAGGTAAAAATCAAAGAAAAAGTTCCTTAATTTTTCTAAGCATTCCTCCCACAATTTAGCATCAAATTGTATAATTTCAGTATAATAATTTTCTATTGAATTAAAGTTTTTATTTAACAGAACTACAAACAGACAACTTGTTAAATTACTGACAGCTAATTGGCATTGAATTTGATAATAATATTTGTGAGTTTTTTTCAAGGCAATTATACCATTGGAATTCATTAAACAAAAAAATCAGGTCTATTACATATTAATTCTTGTACAGAATGACCCTTTGTATTAAAAATGCATTTGATCTCCATTAACATGTAGTCCTCACCTGATCTAATTAATCCATCCGGAGAGGCAGCAATATACTGCTCTAAAGGATGTATAACTAGACCAGTTTGTCGGACTACATTTTGTGGATTGCGTTGTTGGACAATATACCGGATGTAATCTTCATGTTCCAACCCGTACTTTACAGCTGGTATAAAATCCAACGAATCATCCTTTTTTTTTCAAAATTTGAGAGGCTAATGTTTTAAAATCAGCTACTCTTGAAATAATTAATTTGGTGTCGCTTGCAGTGAGGCGTAGCTTTCTTTCTAGATGCCATTCACTGCAATTTTGTCCCATAGTCCTTCTTTCTAATGCTAATATTTCATCCATGTTCCTATAATAATTTTTATGGAAAAAAAGTGTTGCATCAATGTCTAATGCAGGCAAATTATCCACACACTTTTGACTGCATACAGCAGCTGGCAAAAGGATAGATTTTTCAAAAATCACTTCACTTTCATTCCTCATTACTTCCATAAAAGGGCAAACATTTATTGTATCGTAGTCAAAATTTGTATTCAAAAGCCTTCTTTTCGAAGATTCACCCTTAAAAATTTTGCTAGTTTCTTGTGGAACAGTTTTAGAAGGCTTTGGATGGTGCCAAGTTTGTAGCCGTTCAGTCGATGCATAAAATAACTCATTTCTGACGTAATCTTCAATTGCATGAAGCAAAGCAAAGACATGTTTACAATATGCAGGAGCACTCCCTGCAGGACAAGTGCATTTTGCAGTGATTATCTGAAATTAGAAAGAAAAAGCATTTATATTTTAAACAAATAAATTGTAAAATTAAAAATTTTAAGCATGCATAAGGTGTTTCATATTTACATACCATTCCGCTGAACAATAAACTGGCAAATATGTTTTAGAATTTGTGTGAAATGATGAAATATTGTGTGTATTGTTTTTTAAAATTCCTTTTATATTACAAATTTCAAAAATATGATGTAGACTGTATCACTGTAGGTGCATCTGCCATCTAATGACATACAGAAAGTATAAGGTAGAATATACTTGGATTCAATGTTATTTTTCGTGATCAAGGAGTTTATCCATTTGACAAGTGAAAGAAAATTAGTAGTTCAAATTCAGTATTCCAATAATTTTTCTTACTGAAAAACTTCATCATATAAATATCTGTTTTATTAGATTTTAGCAAAAAATAAATAACTATTCTGTTACTGCGTATTTGTGCTGCAATTATTTGTTGAAAATTTTTCATTCATGAAACTAAAACAATTTTCAGATTTAATGCAATGGCTAAAAAGAATTAGTTGTTTAGTGAAATTGTTACTATAGAAGAAATATTCCCTTTTAATGCATTCCAATAAATTTAGAATTAAATGATAAAGAAGCAATAATTATACAATCATACATTATTTTGAAATACAATGTGTTCAATCAAACCATAAAACTGTACAAGATTAAAGCTTGATAATGCATATTCTTTAAAATAGAAAATAATGTTATTCACATCCAATGCTGTTTTAAAAAAATTATCAAGTTATGAATTTATGATAAATAATGTTTCACATATATTACTACAAAATACTAAATATTCATTTAGTAATTTACGTTTTTGAGATGTTTACAGAAGCTACTGATTTAACTTTTTAATCCATAACATTCTTTTGATTTAATGATAAAAATTTTTTTAATATTATTAAAAATTTCTTTTATTTCAAAAATAGTGAGTAAAATCAAGACAAACAGTTATCTAATAAACACAGTTTTACAGATTATATAAATAGGAACAAAAAATAATTCATAGCTCACCTGACAAGTTGTTCGAATTTCCACAGAAGGCTGGTACGTAACTCGCTTTTTCATCTCCGCACGGACTTTGCAATTAATAACAAAATTTTCGTTAGAAGCGTTGTCCGGTTCGGTGAACGATATACTACTCACAAATCCGTCATTAAACAACTTTTGACCGTTGCCCATTCTAAATAGCACGCTATTATTTCCAGTGATTTGGGAAAAAGTATCAGCGTAAGCATACATATGACGACTTTGAAAGTTTTTCAAGTTTAATGGTCGCTGTTCTATACTATGAGCCATTCTTGTGTGCAAATAAAAACGATGATAAACTAAAAAATAACGAAGAACTAAATATAAGTATATTAAAAATAACCTAAAATATTAATAATATATAAACACTGTAAGTCACCAGTATCAATAGGCTTGGCACATTAACACTAAATAACACAACTATACTGAACTACAACAAAAATTACACTAAGAACAATTATTTAAATTACTTCCTACGTAATTATTAAACTAGGATAATGCAAAAATTTAACAATAACTAATAATTGCTAAGAGAAAATGTTCGCACAAAATATATAAACAGCTCACGCATAGGCAAAAGCACACATTAAAGCAACACGCGGGAAATGTTTTTATCCTTCCCACGTGACTAAGGCTAGTCGCCCCATTGTCGCGAATCAACCTCATTGAAGTTTTTATATTTTTCATGCTTTATTTGAAGTAGTTGTGTGTAATCCTAGGAAGAAATAATGTATGTTATGAATGACCAATATTAAAAATTTGGTTTTATCGAATAAATAGTTGCCCACTTTCTATCTTCCTTACTCACACAAAATAGGGTAAGAATATAATTTTATAATGATACAAACGAAAGGAAATAGTAATAAGAAAAATGATAATAATTATAAAGGAGATAATTTTTAGGTACTTATAATAAATCCTTATATAAAAAAAGTAATATAAAAAAAATTAAAATCATTTCCTACATAGGTCAACAATAGAATTTTTCTTACTTGCCTTTTACTAAATAGTTACAATTATTATAAATATGTATATAAATATGACAGAATCACAATGTTAAGTGGCAAAATAGAAAGCGATTTTCCTTGCTATTTTTCATTTCCTTTTCTATATAGGGTGTTGGATTATTATTTTTGTTTATTAATATTTATTTTTTTAAATTTAATTAATGAATTAAAATTTGAAAAAAAAATTATTTCAACATCAAGTGTCATCCACTGTAAATTTTAAAAAAATGCATTTGGACTTGAGTGGATGATTAAAAAGTATTTTGTTAACGATTAAAAATTTGAACAAGATATATATATATATATATATATATATATATATATATATATCTTAGAAACTATATATACATATATATAATAGAAACTATATATATATATCTCTTAGAAACTATATATATATATATATATATATATATATATATATATATATATATATATATCTTAGAAACTATATATATATATATATATACACTGCTGGACAATTGCTAAGGACGGATAACACTATCATCCATAGCAACCACAAAATGAAAAGAAGCAAAATGTGGAAAATTAGAATAAGTGCGGGATATTAGTAAGAAGAAGTATGAGTATGCAAATTTTTTCCCACGTCTGTTCATCACGTGATAGCGTTCATAAGAGCTTTAAAGGTTTTGACGCGTGTGGACGGTTGTTGTTTCAAGTCAAAGTTTTACAGGAAAGATTTAATAGACGAACTTAAAATTTTTGGCATGTCTTCCCGACATCACATAGATGATTTTTATGCGTGGCCGAATTATTGGAAAGATCAAAGAAATGCGAAAAATAACAGATGTTGCCAGGGCGTTCGACATCGCTCACAGCGTTGTTTCACGGCTGTGGAAGTCGTTTAAAACTACTGGAATGTGTAGTAGACGGCACGGGGGATGTCGTGTTAGAAGTACGACGCCTGCAGAAGACAGATATATCGTCCTATCAGCAAAAAGGAACAGGCGCACCACAGCTCAGCAGGTGGCAAATCAGTTTCTTGCTGCCTCAGGAAAGCAGATCTCCCGAAAAACTGTTGCCAGACGTTTGAGGGGAGGAGGACTATACGCACGCAGACCTGTTGTGTGTGTCCCATTGACCAGACAGCACCGAACTGCCCGTTTGCAATGGTGTCGTGAGCATCACAATTGGACTGAACAGGACTGGGCATGCGTACTATTCTCAGATGAGTAGGTTCAGTCTGTCATCGGATTGTAGACGCCAACTGATCTGGCGCGAGAGTGGTACTGCTTATCGTCCAGAAAATATCCAGGAAAAGGACCGATATCCGACATGCAGTATCATGGTGTGGGCCGGCATCATGATCAATGGCCGCACGCGCCTACATGTGTTTGCGAATGGGACTATGACGGGCCAACGATACATTGATGAAGTTCTACTTACTCATGTTCGTCTTTTCCGTGGTGCTGTCGGTGATAAATTTGTTTTTATGGACGACAACGCAACATGTCATCGAACACTCGCTGTTCAGAATTGTCTAGACAGCGAGGGTATTCAACGTCTCGTATGGCCAGCGCGTTCTCCAGATCTAAACCCCATTGAAAATGTTTGGGATGCTTTGGGGAGGCAAGTTGCTGGTCGAAACTATCCTCCGACAAACAAGAACACCCTCATCCGTGCACTCACAGAGGAATGGGATAAATTGCCGCAACAGCTGCTGGATAATGTTGTGTAAAGTATGGTACGACGTGTGGAATGTTGCATCACACTCCACGGTGGACATATCCCGTACTGATACCTTATTTAAGGTGCCTGCTGACTTTTAAATGCATTGTTCCTTTTCTCCATACGCAGATCAAATGAACATTTTTTTTTCTTTCAGATGTTTCACAGTTTTTGTACTTTCCAGAACAATAAATATTCTTTATTCTAATGTCTGAACAGTGTGGCAACTATATTTTATCCTACTAGGCCTCATGTCTCGCTTAATGTTATGCTACATAGCAATTTGTGATCCGTCCTTAGCAATTGTCCAGCAGTGTATATATACATTAGAAACTATATATATATATATATATATAATAGAAACTATATATATATATATATATATATATATATATATATATATATATATATATATATATATATATATATGTGTGTGGCATGCAGCCAAAAGCAAAACACAATCTTCGCGCGCAGGCGCAGCTAATGAGAACTGAAACTGTGGAAACTTTTGAACTAGTGAAAGTAGAACAAAAACTTTTAAGAGAGAAAAGGGGAACGCGAGAGGTGCGCGAGCAGGCGTTACCTTCTGAATATCATCGTCAAACTTATCTGTAAAAACTTATCTACCTTTTTAATTAATTTTTGTTTAATGTTAAAATAAAATAGAAGATAGACCAACGTCTTGGACCCCTTGTTGTCTCCACAAATTATGGGGCTCGGCCGCGATAGATAAAATTTCGATTTTGAACCAAAGTCTGGACAATGAACAACAGCGTCCGTGAAGGAGACGCTCCGCCATTTTACGGAAACTTCGTTCAACCTGTGTAGAGGTTGAATTTTTCAACTTCATTCCGCCTGTGTAGAGGTCGGAACAAATAACAAAATAACCTGTGTAGAGGTGTATTTTTCAACGAACCATCGACAAATATTCCGCCTGTGTAGGGTTGGAAAACCCATCGACGAAAATTCCGCCTGTGTAGAGGTTGGAACCACTCACAAACACCTGCGAAGAGGTGACAAATCGAACAATTTCAAGAACTATTTTTCATCTAACGATATAACCTGCGAAAAGGTGAAATCGGTGGATTCACAACGTTTTTCTTCATTGGATACATCGTACGTGCGAGCAACAAGGGAGCCAAAAAAAAAAAAAAAAAAAGGTAGGATCTTTCCATTTCTAAAATGTATAAAAACGCTCTTAAAGAGGATCTCATAAGAGTTGTTGAGGAGCTAGACAGTTCTGTAGAAAGTACTGACACTATAGTTAAACTAAAGACTAAAATTGAGAACAGTAGTACATTTGAAAGTGATCCAGATTTCGTTAAAACTTTAATTCAAAACTGTATAGATGAGGAGTATCATGAAACGAAAGAGGTAACTTTAGAAAAACAGAAAATTGAGCTCGCGAAACTTCAGTTAGCAAAATTAGAAAAAAGAAGTCGAACTTCAAACGGCTAAAAATAAAGCATTAAGTTTAAATCCTGCAGCTAAAGTCGAAGATAAACAGTTCGAAACTAACATAGAAAATATGATAAAAAGTATAAAAACTTTATCTCTTCCTGTTCCCACCAGATCTGAAAATTTTAATCTGTTCTTCCAATCATTACAACGCGCATTTTTAACCAAGAAAATAAATGACGAATTTAAATCTGAAATTTTAATAAATCTCCTGGGCGAAAGAGCTCATA
This sequence comes from Trichonephila clavipes, assembly GCA_019973935.1. Lineage (NCBI taxonomy): Eukaryota > Metazoa > Arthropoda > Arachnida > Araneae > Nephilidae > Trichonephila > Trichonephila clavipes. The sequence continues at coordinate 1,585,762 of BMAU01014337.1, read as the reverse complement.
ACGTCTTACTGTATATTAAAGAAGAGGAATTAAATGACTATGAAAAACTAAAATTTATAGTACTCAGAGAAATCCAATTAACCCCTCGCGAGTGTTTAAACTCATTTAAAAATGCTGTAAAATCATCAGGCGAGACATACATCCAATTTGCTGCAAGATTGACGGCAAACTTCCAATATTATTGTTCGTTAAGAAAAGTTAATTCCTTTGAATCTCTATGTGATCTTATAATTTCTGATAAATTATATGAAACTTTAAATAAGGAAACTGCAACTCATATTGGCATTCGAGAAGCAGAAGATTGGGTTAGGCCTATTGATTTAGCTAAAGAGTGCGATATTTATATTTCATCTAGAAGCGGATCACGTAAAGAAATTCCTATTACTTATGGATATACCCAAGACCCCTTTAAAAATAGGTCACAAAACTTTAAACCAAAGATTAAAGAGAACTATCCCCAATATCTTGAAAAGAGAAAATAAAAATTGCTATATATGCGGTGATTCATCTCATTACGCAAGAGACTGTGAGAAGCGTTTTAAACCTAAAGAATCTAATGACCACATCCATAATAGAATAATCGTGAATACTTTGAAAGAAGGCGAAAAACAAAATAGCGATGAATGCGCAAATCTTCAATACGTAAACATTTTTTGTAGAAAATCAGCCCGTAACAGCTTTGATTGATTCAGGTTGCCAGATCCCAGTTTTAAATTCCTCACTAATTAGAGTGCAAACACCTTCCGAAGAGATCATAACATTAAGTTCATGTTTTGGCGAACAGCGTATGGTAGAAGTTAAACCCATAAATATTTCTCTTAATCAACACTCTACTAGCTTAAGTGTGCGAACGGCAATATCACCGACCTTGACCGAAGAATTTATTATACATCAGTGTATATTCTGAAATAGAGAAACTAGGCCACGCAAAGAGCGATGTTTTATTGAGTGAAAATGAATCCTCTTTAGGTGCTCATGCTTATGCTTATTCTAGTGCTATTTCTTTTCCAAATGTTTCTGTTTCAAATGTGATAGAAAACTCTAGTTATGATTTGCCATATGTTAAGAACTTTAATACTAGAAATGATTCGAGTTCTCTAATTAAGGATTATAAGTGTAATAAAATTAAGATTACTAAGTTAAAATTGAGTATTGTAAGAGAAAAATGTTCTGATATAGTATTGTGTAAGAAAGCCAATGGTGCCATGAAAACGAGTTCCGTGGAATTTATCTCCCGCTCACCTAACCCTTTACCTATGAAGAGTAAACATCATCGGTTTGTGTTGCTCCGAAGGATCTTTGAGCCTTGGCAGTGGAAACGAAGGAAAAAGAGAAATCGTTTTGAACAGACGTCCAGAACTCTACAGAGGAAAATATAGATGCGTTCAACCAAAGATCAACTCATTAAAAAAGACGTTCTCATGCCTGTGAAACACAATGTTTTCCTGTGGAACCTTCCGGATGTCGAAGAGGTGCCTTCACATGATGGAGAAACTGTCTAGTTCAACAAAATTTTGATATGTTAAATCTTTGTGTATTTGTGGTATAGTCCTTGTCTGTTCCGTTTTTTTTTTTGTATGTTTCAGATTCTCCTCTGGTCTCCATGGAAGTACCGCTGCGGACAGCGTACGGTCAGAATGGCCGTTGTGGCATGCAGCCAAAAGCAAAACACAGTCTTCGCGCGCAGGCGCAGCTAATGAGAACTGAAACTGTGGAAACTTTTGAACTAGTGAAAGTAGAACAAAAACTTTTAAGAGAGAAAAGGGGAACGCGAGAGGTGCGCGAGCAGGCGTTACCTTCTGAATATCATCGTCAAACTTATCTGTAAAAACTTATCTACCTTTTTAATTACTTTTTGTTTAATGTTAAAATAAAATAGAAGATAGACCAACGTCTTGGACCCCTTGTTGTCTCCCACATATATATAGAAACTATATATATATATATATATATATATATATATATATATATATATATATATATATATATATATAAACTAGTTTAACTCCACTTATTGGTCCCAAGTCGGAGGTGGCACTTGGATATTTTATAAATTTTTATTTTATAAAAATTCTAATTTTGTTTGAAAAAGTTGGTATTTTACTTTCTTTATTCGCCATTGATACTTTGAAATGAGATTTAATATTATAAAATTCATATAATTTCAAATTTTTAATTGATTGTGAACTTATGATTGATTTATACATGTGTGTATATATATATAAAAGAAATATGTATTATATATAAAAAAAAGAAATAATAGATAAAGAACATAACAAGAAATAGCGTAATAAAAATATAAAAGCTGAACATGAAGAACAAAATTATAGAGAAATAAAAAAACTACAAAAAAGAAGAACCTAGCGAGTCAGAAAGCAATTTCGGACTTAGGACCGAATAAGAGGGGTTAAACTAGTTTGAAGGCGCCAACCTTCCCCCTTTGCAACTCGGTAGGAAAACTAAATAAAGTAAAATAAACAAAACTTCAGAGTATGGATAACTCAGAGAGCATGATAAAACCACTCACTATTATGTAACAAATTCTCCCAAACTCTAAATGCAGAAAAATCACAAAATAATTACGTAAGAAAAGTAGAAAAATGCTAAAACAATTACATAAGAAAAGTATCTTTCAAAAAATAATTTATTAAAATTTCTTTACTCACAAAGCTTTTACGAAGAGAATCAAGCGTCTTGCCATTAATGAAAATCAATTATTCACCAAGTTAAAAATTTCGAAAATACATAAACACATCTTTTGAGCTGACTTTTAAACCAGCCAGCAAAGCCAGGTATAAAATGACGACAATCAAATATGGTAAAGTTTGAATTGGTTGATTGTCAAAAATGTAAATTTGCTAGGCTCTAAGTTGGTTGGTTGTCAACAATGTGTAAGATGTTCAAGATGTGTGTGGAAAAAATGTAAACTGTGATATGAGTGTTATGATATAATCTTCACAGCAAGACCACTAACATGCTGACTTTGAAATCCTATTGTTGTGTGGTGGTTTTAGAATTCGAAGTAGAAAGACGGTTAATGTATTTGTGATGAACATAAGTTCTTAAGAAATTAAAAGGGTATTCATGATCTAAATAACATTGAAAAAAATTTTTTATATTATTGTATTTATCTATTTTGTGGGTAGTTAAGTTATCATTTCTAAATAAAAAATTCAAACTGATATTTCTGTAAATTGATATATGTAAATTACTATTCCATACGGGAATTTTAATTATATGGAACTTAAACGAATCTCTTTTTTCAAAAATGTTACTGACTACATTATTGTTAATAAGATGCAAGTCTAAATCCAAGAATTCCACCATATTAGAGTTGAAGTTAGTTTTAAGGAGCTTGAGATAATCAGGGTAGAACGTAATATTTGGTTTGTATTCACTATTTTTACCAAAAATTATTATATCATCTATATAACGATAAATTAAGTAAGAATCATTTACAACATGATCTATTTCAAAAAAATGTAAATATAGGTTCGCTAAACAATTACTAGCTGGACCACCCTGAGGTAATCCTTTGATCTGTTTATAAAGATTCTGATCAGATGTAATGAAATTTTCTTTTAATACGAGGTTAACAAGAATATCAAATTTTTCTTTTTTCATTGAAGTATATAATTCATATTTATCATAAATTACCTGTTGAACCTTAATCATATCGTCAATATCTATAGAATTAAAAAGATCCTCGAAATCAAAACCATGCATAGAAAAAATCAACATATCCTTAGTAACTCTAGCAATCTCTAAGCTATTTTTAATTATTGCCGTATTTTGTAAATTATCAATTAGATTTTGAAGAAGAGATTGTAAGATCTTCCCAGATTCGTGATATATGTATTGTATCCATTAGTGATACTACGGAATTTTATAGGGCTTTTATGAAATTTTGGTGTTAAAAAAATACTTGGATATTTAATATTATTTAGATGAATATTCAGTCTTTTGTTCAAAGCTAAAAAACGATTATCATCTTCTCTATTATTGTGAATTGATTTTTGAAAGGAATTATTACTTAAAATGTGGTTACATAATAATTTACTGTAAAAGTATTTACAAATTATGGCATAATTAGCAGAGACCTTATCAACATATGTAATCACGAAGTCATTTTGGATATTTACTATTGATGATTTAAGATCTTTATACATAATTTCATTTTCAACAGTGAAATCTAATTCCCGAATTTCTGTTGCTACATAATGTCTAAATTGATTGAATGCTTCAATCGGCATTCCGTATTTAATTGCCATTTTAAGGTAGAATTTATCTAAATCTTTTATGATTTGTTTCATAACGTTAGATTTATTTTTTGTGATCATCAGTCTAAAACCGGTACCTTTTTCATAAAATTTCTTAACAAATCATCTTTCACGATGCTAATGTCTCCTGTGATAATCATCTGTGATGATAATCATCAATATAGTCTCGATATAGATTGCATTTACATGATTCTGAACTTAGGAGCTCCGAGATTTGATTATAATTAAATATAAATCTACCAAATTTCTTGTTGTATTTGAAAGCCTTTTTAATAATAATATTTTTAATTGGAAAAAAGGATTGATATTTTTGAAATATACTTGAAAAATTAATTTTGTTAAACGATTTATTCATAAATATATAATAATGTACATTATTATGTAGAGTAATTTTCACTTGTATCTAATTTAATATTCATTTTTTGTACTAAATAGTTATTAAGGTCTCGAATCATATGCATACCATGAGAATCTCGAAATTTATATCTGCTTAAAATATCTGTCATAATTTTAATTTCAGTTTTATTCATGCCAAACATAAACGATTTAATTAAGCCTGTGTTGTAGTTATCATCAAATTTAACAGCTAATTCTAACATAGAATTCTTGAGGGTTGACATGTCTCTAGTAACTCTTTTTCTGCGTTTAGCTTTTGAAATTCTCGCTAAACGAATATTATTACTATTATCAATAAATGTATCAAAATTCGGAATATATAATGAATCCTCGGATTTTTGTTTAAAAGCTAATAAGACACTTTCACCTTTCCATATAACATTCAAACCATAAGGATAAAATGATCTAAATGAATCTATAAAAATGTTTTCGAACCATAATCTTTGTTTATATATATATATATATATATATATATATATATATATATATATAAAGGTGACTGTGGAACTATTTGTAGGACTTGAAAAAAGACTAGAAGTACTTATAAATAAAGAAATTAAGAAATACTTGTGAATTTTTCCGGAATAGTATAGCTTAGTATTTCTTGAAATTATTAAATCATTGTGATTCGTTTTAAAGTAATTAAGAGTTTACTTAGATATTTAACACCCTTTATTGAAATATGTGCTCTTCAAAACGAGCCTATACTTTTGAAAATATATAGAAGCTAGAAAGAATTTAAAGAGTACTATTTTAATGATTTATACTTATATCTGAGAATAAAGCAGAAAAGCGAGTGCAAGAATAAAGCGAAAAGTATTAGAGCTAATTATATGAAATTTGGCAAGCATATTTCTTTTTTTGAGTAGAGATGCGCTAAGAATTGTCCGCGTGAAAATCGACTACACTCCTGGTGGAGGAGATTGCAGGATATTATAATAAAAAAATTTCAGTTTTTCAACTATTAGACTTACAGATATAAAATTTGGCAGGCATGCTTCTTTCCTTGAATACAGATTCCCTAAGTTGAGTTTTTCGAAAATCGATCCGAAAGGTATTTCATGAAGGGGGGGAGGTTCATAGATAAATATACTTCCGTATTAGAAACTCAAGTCGTTCTTTTTTTATACGAAGATGCGAAATATATAGGAATATTTTTCAATACATTTAAAGCTTTCTGATTTTGAACTACTGAGATAAATATATATATAACATATAATGTAACAAAAGTAACAATATAATGGTTAGTGCACAATAAAATAACAAAATGTCTCAAAGCAAGTACATTGTATTTTTTTGTACCTTTATATACAGAGCGATTGAAGAAGGATTACAAAATATCGCAGAATAATGCTATAAGCTGTTCTTTCTTCGAACTTTTTTTTCCATAGATTTATTATTTTCATTACTTTTCATATTCCATGTTTGCTACGTTGTATTTGCGGAAGCTCTCTTATCGTTAATTCTAAAAAGTTTTCAATGCAAAAACCGAAATAAGCAGTTCAAAATATAAATGAGTTTTCAGAATATTTCGATATGCTACCTGTACTAATTGCAATGCAACATTGTCTTCATTTTGTTTAAATTTCATTCATTTTTCGTTAAATCTGTTTAATGATAAAAACTGTAATTATTGAACAAAAAATTGTTTTTATCTACGCATACTGAAATTTTGAAACATTGGCGTCATCTGCTGCTAATTGCTCTCATTTGCCAACTTATCCGCAAATTAGATATAATGTATTAAGCTCTAAAATTAAGCTACATTTATGTACTTATAATAATGTATAGCTGTGAGAGCCATATTGACTAAATATGGAATTGATCCATCATTATAAGATTAGAGACATTTCAGACATGCAGTCAATTAAATGAGCCGCTTCCTGCAAATGGCAATCGAGATAATTGGAATACTAACATTGTGCGCAGAATTTTCAGAAAAAAAAATCCAATCCAAGATAAAAAATTATTTTACACAGCACCTTCTCTAAATATCTGTTAAATGCATACAGCTTTAATGTTATTTTTACACATGAACGAAATTTCTCGTGATATATATCACTTCTGTGTATATACACTCTGTCGCAAAAAATATATGCACCCAGAAGAAATTGAGCTACATTCACGAAATTTGGTATGCATGTAGTGTATATGAAAATAAACAAATGATTAAAAATTCAGAACAAAATATCATTTTATTAAGCGGTTACAGCTTGCAAAAAGGTTAAAAATCAGTAAGTAGTAAAGCCACCTCTGGCAGCTTTACAAGCCGAAATTCGGCGTGGCATCGATTCAATTAGATCACTTATGACCCCCTGTGGAAGATCCTGCCATAGTCTTTGCATCTGCGCAGTTAATTCTCCTGTATCTCGGGACGGCTGCAGTTGCCTTCCCAGCGCGTCCAGACATGCTCTATTGGCGAAAGATCTGGTGACCTGGCAGGCCATGGTAGGACGTCATATCCTTGAAGACATTGTTGGGAGAGTCGCGCAGTATGTGGACGAGCATTATCCTGTTGATAAATGGCACCTGGGCGACTTGATAGCATGGGTAGCACAATCGGCGTTAAAATATCGTCCACGTATCTGCGAGCTGTCAAAGTGCCTTGAAGGACCACTAAAGATGATCGTGTGTCCCAAGAAATTGCTCCCCACACTGTCACACCTTGTGAAATTGCTGTATGCCGCTCGACAATAAATGCCGGATCGGACCGCTGGCCGGTGCGCCTCCAGACACGTGTGCGGTGGTCATCAGCACTGAGACTGAATCGGGATTCATCATTCATCACTGAAGATGACACGTCTCCAGTCTGTCACACTCCAAGTTGCCCGAGGTCGGCAAAAATCCAGTCGACACTGCCTATAATGTGGGGTCAGTGGTAAGCGTCTTAGCGGACGTCGGCTCCTCAAGCCAACTTCGGTCAGTCGTCTCCTTATGGTTTCTCTTGATGGCACTGGATGTCTGGAAGGAGGTAAGTGGCGTTGAATCGATGCTAGCGACGTTGTTGGTGCCGAAGTGGCCACTCTTCTGATTGCACGATCCTCGCGATCATTTGTGTTCCTGGGACGTCCTGACCCTCCGCGACGGTACACTCTACCTTCTGTGATCCACTGTTGCCAACACCGAGCAACTACCATATCGCTCCGACCGAGGTGGCGGCCGATACGTCTATTCGACCAACCTGCTTCTCTGAGGCCTATTATACGGCTCCTATCAAAGTCCGTCAGCTGCTCGTACTGCCGCCGGTTACGTCTTAGAGGCATCCTAAGTCTCACTATCGTCTATCAAAGTCATCAGATTCGTTTGGATAGCCGTACGGCGCTCGTACTCATGCTTTTAAACTCTCCCAGTTGCGCAACTAATATGCGCATAGCACACTTAGCCTTGTCTCATTGGCTTCGAAATTTTAATCATTTGCATATCTCTTACCAGACTACATTCTTGCTGAGTTTCGTGATTGTAGCTTGAGTTTTTCTGGGTGCATATATTTTTTTGCGACAGAGTGTATTTAATTATTTATCTAATTCTGATATGCTATTTTTTCTCAAAATATATTTTAATGTTTTAAAAGAGTAATATTAATTTAGGGTAAAAGCAGTAATTCAGTAATAAGGAAATTTGGTAATAAATTAGCAAGTATATACACTGCTCAAAACAATTAAGGATATTGTAAGTTTTAAATAAAATAAAGATATAAGCGAATTTTTTTTTTTTGCCGAAAATAAAAGAAGACAATCACAAATGCAAATTTTTGTGATTTTCAAACTGTGGAGTATGCTAATTTTGAGTTCGACGTCAAAAACGTCGCCTCAGCGGCAGCGAATGAAATTTGACTTTCAACTGAAATGAAGACAAGGATGATCGGCATTCAGTGACTGCTGTGTTTCGATGAGTACGATGTCTCAGCGAAGTCATTTAACCGATTCAAACGATTGGAGAGTTGTTGTTAGGTTAGAAGGGGGCCAAATTCAAGCCGAAGTAGCGCAAGCTATTGGAGTGTCACAAACGTGATTTCCAGGATCTGGAACAGTTTTTGGGAGACTGGAAGTGCAGGCCGAAGACCAGGACAAGGTCGTAGACGGGCAACAACGCCCAATGAAGATCGTTATTTAGTGTTAACGGATCGGAGACACCGAAATATGAACGCTACTCTTCTCCAACAACACCTTCGCTCGGTTACTGGCACCACGGTTTCAACTCAGACTGTCCGAAACCGGCTCCATGGTGTAGGTCTGTATGCTCACCGACCGATGGTATGTGTTAGACTAACATCAAGTCATCGTCACGATCGCAGGAGTGGGCAACAGAGCATGTGAACTGGAGGGGAAATGAATGAAGCAATGTTCTTTTTTCTAACGAGTCCCGGTTTTTTGTTCATCCGGATAATAGGCGTATTTTCATCTGGAGGGAGTGTGGCAGTAGGAATAATCCTGCGTTCATGCACGAAAGTGTCAGATTTGGCGATGGGGGAGTGTTCGTGTATGGTGGCATCTTCATTGACGGGTGCACATATCTCTACATCATTCGAGATGGACCTCTGACTTCTCGCCGATATAGGGATGAGATCCTCAGAACTATTGTAGTCCCTTACGCTGCAGCAATTGCAGATGACTTCATTTTAATGGACGATAACTGCATGGCCACATCGTGCTAACCTGGTGGAGGATTTCCTTTTCGAGGAAAGAATCATACGAATGGAATGGACAGCGTGTTCTCCAGACATGAATCCAATAGAGCACGTTTGGGACGCTCTAGAAAGACGAGTTGCTGGCCGCCAACCACCCCCACAAACTCTCCAAGAACTGGAAAGAGCTTTTCTGGAAGAGTGGGACAGAATACCCCAACTCGTGATTAATAGCCTCATTGACTCCATGCCTCAAAGGTACTCAACGTTGTTGGCCGTTCGTGGAAACCATACCCCTTACTGAAAATGATTTCCTTTGAAGAAAACACCTATTCTTATTCTTTTTTTCTCATATGCACAAATTGTGTTTTTTTTCTTTTTGTACACAAATGCGCAATAAAATGCATTTTTTTTTTGCCAAACATGTGTAATTTATTCTCATATAACCTACTACATCTGTCGACCATGTATCAATCAGCTAAAAAGTTTCTCAGCCACAAGATCCACCTAAAACCGCAATATCCTTTAATTATTTTGAGCAGTATATTTAGAAATATACAGACTATAAAACTGTATTTTTAAAATAGATATAACATATAAAAGGAAAATTTGCCCAGTTTTTCTGTTTCATAAGTTTTGAAGAATTTTCAATATTTTTGAACTTAATATTCGTCACGTTACTGATGGAAAAAAACACTCTTTATCTGAAGGCATTTGAAACACCTTTTACGTTTTAGGATAAACTTTTTTGTGTGTCTTGTGCAGTGGCGTAACTTGCCCCACCGCAACCCCTGCATTACGGGGAGCTCAGAATTCTAGGAAAGTGATCCGCAATTTCCTGTCCGTGGATCAAATGGTGCCGGGCCGCCTAAAGAACATTACATTATTGCCATTTTATTTAAAGTGGTGCATTTCTCTCAGATTTGCGTAACTTTCCCCGGAAAACACTTTATATTCCACGTTAAATCACTTTTATTCATTTTTGGTGTAGCTGTATTTATTCTGAAGGCATATTTAAATGTAACTAAATTAAAATTGTTAAATCTAAACAGTCTAAAATATAAACAATCAACGTGCCTCACCCTCAGCGGGCCGTGGTAAAATTATCAAACGTTGACCGGTCCGCAGCGATAAAAAACACTGTTCTAGTTTGCGGAACACTGTTCTAGAGGACCCAAAGCCTGACTGATATCTACGTATTAAACTAATTTATAAGATATTAAAGGCAAAATCTGACTTTACGAGGGGAGGGGGGTATTTTTCTTTTTACGCCACTGGTCATGTGAATATACATATATATTAATAAAAATATACAGTGGCGTATGTACAATAAGAGATCAAACTTGTCTGACGAAGACTTAACTTTGAACGACAAATGAGCAGTTTTCTTTGAAAGTGGTGTAAGTGGTTTCATTTTATATGACATGAAAATATTTACCATTTTTAAAGTAATTATATTTGTAATTCATTTAACTACGTAAATTTATATTGACAAACGAAGGAAAATTTTGAAGAATTTTTTGGGGATCTGCTCATAGATAAAAAGCTCAAAGCAGATTGCATTCAATGTTACAATGACTAAATTTTAGTGAAAAATGGACTTACACCACTTTCAAAGAAAACGACTCTAATAACAAATTGATTACTAATATGTTTCAACAAATATGAAACCTTCATGTACATGGTATTATGTCTAATATGATTTTTGTGAGAAATGTTTATAAGTTTCGGAATAAATTGTAGCTTCCAATTTAAAGAAAAAAATATTGACACATTAAAATGAAAACAAAAAGGAAAGACCGCCTTTAATGGACTAAAAATAATTTTAAAATGAGATTGATAAACTTAAATGTTATTAGAAAATTCAAAACCAGTTCAACTTTAAAGCAATAATTTTATAATATGAACAAACTAATAATAATTTGTATAAAAAAATCATCTGTAAAGAGATAACAAAATCGTGGCGAACAATTTATATTTATTTTAAGTTACTTTCTGTAGAAATTTTATATCATGTTTTATTTTACTTGTAATAAATACTGAAATTTACTCAAATACGCTCCATCAGAAAATTCGAGACACATTTTACTTATTTGTAACAGTAAAGATAAAAATTCTCTAATTATATTTGTAACTATGTATTTTGTAACTACATGTTTTGTACTCAGTGTATCTTCAATGTTTCTAAAATTCAAATTTCATTTTAATTTTCTGAAAAACAGATTGTATCCGTAGATCAGCCAATTTCTTTTTGGAATTCATTAAAAATGGGATACTTTTAACAAAGCCTGAAAATAAATAATTTATATCAAATGTCTAGACTGCTTATCAATGTTACTATTTGCACTTTTATTTCTTAATCATTTTTAAAACAGTTACTACTATAATAATTAACTATATTCATATTTATTAACTATTATTTTAAAATAAATTAATAGTTTGCATCATACACATACATATTGTTGTATTGTTTGAATAATGCAAATATGCATTTCAATCTTAATACTGAAAAAAGTTTTGCATCCTTGAATGTTAGAACTATATAAAAGTGAGTTAAATTTGGACTCTGTTACACTTAAACAAGGGACTTTTGTATATTCATGAGACGGAAATCCCTTAAAAGTTTGCATAACTAGCTCCGATAAATTCAACTTTCAAAAGAGTTTGACTCGGACTCATCCGAGATGAGCGTTGATATTAATTAACGTTGCATTCTAAAGCAAAAATACGATTATTGGCAACGAACGTCATAATGTTTACCCATCATGCCATGAGAATGACACCTGAACTAACATCCCAATCTCTAAGCTTCCTGTGTGTGATAATTCCAACGTGACAATTTTGAGTCTCGATAGATTTAACGAGCACCAGCTCCTTTACAAGTGGGATATTCAGTGGTACTAAGATTCGATAATGCTGGTCACCAGTTCGTGAATAATTACCATTCAGGTACCGGGTCAATACCCGTCATGGTATTAGGTGTGGACATTATTTAGCTGGTCTCAGATTCAAACATATCCGAAAAATATTAAATGATGAATTATGTTCATGAGGAAACGATCAACTAACAAGCTATTCCTATAAAAAAATTAAATTTTGTTTATCTTATATAACTACGCCCGGTGGCTGAGTTGTAGTCTATCGCGCTTCTACGCCAAGCAAATTCAAGGTTTCAATTGCTTGAGAACTAAACACAGGGGTTTTACGTCAGACTGACAACCTGATCAGGAGATCTACTCATGCACCTCAGTGCCCAAGGTTACGAATACTGAGTTGCGCGTAGTAGGCCTAGGCCAGAGGTTGCAAACCTTTTTGGATCAGCATGCCATTTATTCTGATAAAATGTTTAATGAGGTATAGACGTGTCGTCAAATAACTTTGACTTGTGAGTATTAGGACAGATATTAAAATTGAATACTAACAACTCACACAAAACAAATTTTTTATTTACTACTAAAAAGTACATTTTGTACTATATTGTTGTAAATGATTTAGTTACACATGTAAATCAAATTAAACTAACACTAGTGTGACTGCTGTGGTTGCAGATTAGATGACAAATAATATATATTATAATTGTAATTGCGCTCTTGATAACAAATTGAAATGGACTAAACATGCTGAGCTTGTTGTTTCTAAGGCAAGAAAGCGACTCTTCCATTCTTAAAAGATTGACCGGAGTTAAAAGGGGATGCAATAGGGATACCTTAAATACAACTTACAAGACATATATTCAACCAGTTCTAAATTATTGCAATGAGGTGCTGATCTCTGCCTCAGAGAACGTTAGAAAACTTCTTGACACTTTCCATAACCAAGCCCTTCGCATGATCACTGGCGGAGTTAAAACTACTCCAGTACTTGCCATGCAGTTACTTTGCGACCTTCAGCCATTCACTAATATAATTGAGAAGAATGTTGCTATTCTCTTGAATAGACTTATTAGACTCCCAAATAATTCATTCTGGCGGGACTATGATTCCGATGGAGGACGTAATCTTAAGACTCAAAAGGGCTTTATTCAATGTGTTCGTGAGAACATTCAATATAAAGTCATTAATGATGTGCCCTTTGAATTACTGTCTTTTGCTTAACCCACTCTACTCTACAGGGCTGCGGTAGCCCAGTGGTTAAGGTATCCAACCATGGCAGGCATGTCATGAGTTTGATCCCAGTACCACTAAAGACCCGCCGTGTAATGCACGTTAAATCTGATCCTCCCGTTGGTGTGGTGTGGTAGTTAGGAGAGGGGGTGCCAGCTCAGGTGTCGTCCACGTCACTTGACCATGGTTCAAAATTACGTGGTCCGTCGCCAAAAGCCCTCGTGTAGCTGAACAGTGCGACGTTAATATTAACTCAACTCAACTTAACCCACTCTACTACGCAATACTCGACATCAGATTGGACCTTGTTCTGAATGTGAGAAAACGTGATCTAAGTCCAACTGCTCTTCATGCTATAGCTTTGGAAACTATCAATACCCGCTTCCCACCGGAGGAGTGGTTTCACATTTACACAGATGGCTCACTCTTGGACTTTGCCCAAGGCGCTGGCATTGGTGTTTTTAGTCACCTCTTCTCCTTCTATTTACACGCCGGCCCTTTGACAACTCACTTCGATGGTGAGGTTGAAGCTATACATATAGCCCTTCAGCAACTTGCTGTTCGTCTTCCTCCCATTGAAAGAGCTGTAATTCTTTCAGATTCTACTTCTGCCCTTCAGGATTTGTCCAACTATAATGAGAATAATTGTTTACGTGTGCAGAACTGTAGAGAACTCCTGGGAAAGATAAAAGGAAAGATCGTCTTTCAATGGGTACCATCCCACTGTGGTCTTTGGGGAAATGAGAGGGCAGACACTTTTTAGCAAAAAAGGGAATGGGTATCCTTCAGAACTTTCGCAGAGACCTGACACTTCATTCTGCCAAACTGGAAATTAAAAAGATTTTTATGGAATCATTTCGCCTTACAGCTTCTCGTGTTGCTCGTGATAAGCCTTGGAGTACACTATGTAAGAAATCCCACGGTATTCCAAGTTCTCCTCGTGCTGCTGCTGTGGCTAAATTTAGACTTTTAACCGGACATGACTGCCTTTGTGCTCATCTGTTTCGTTTTAATTTAGTGACTTCACCTATCTGCGTTTTGTGTGACACTGGACAATACATGACTGCCGCTCATTTGGACGAGTGATCTGCACTGAATGATCTTAACTGCATTGTAAAAAGGTATTGGAGAGCCCGTTACCTAATGACCTGATTGTCAATGGCCTGGCATTTGTAAAATAAAATAATTGTAAGACAATAAAAAATGAGTGTGCTCCCCGCCGCTTTGCGCACCACGACCAATTACTCGCGTATGCCCGTAATACTTCATAGTGAACTTTCTTATTTTGAACATAAATACAAACCGTTTTGATCAGTGGCGTGTCCAAAACATTGTGTCACGTGCCACTAATGGCGCACATGCCACTGGTTCGCCATCCCTGAACTAGGCCCCCATGGGCTGTTGCGCCACTGAGTTTAGTTATCTCATATAACCATAGAGGAATTCAGAGCACTCGTACAATATTAGTAAGCATCTGCTGAATTGGAGTAAATTTAGAAGATATTTCTTTAATTAACTAACCTGAGGCAAGACCAACGTGGTCGAAAATGTAGCCCTAAATTAGAACTATCATTGTATCGGGCTCTACTTCACACACAAATTATTTATACATTAATACACATCTGCATGTCCCTTTTCCTCTGAAAGTGGCAGTGTTAAAACCTTCAATAGAATTACAATAAAACCCCAGATTAGTTTTAAAAGTGGAAATCTCGCGGAATAATCCGTTTTACATCTTTTCCAATAAAGTATAATAATACATACAATGAAGTAAATCAAAAATATTTTCAGAAACTAATAAATAATAAATAACGCTAATTTAACTTGGTTTGCAAAGCTATACCGCGTATTTAAAATTTATCTATTTTGACACCACGATAAATTATAATTTGGGATCCTCAACCATACAAATGGATCCTCTATCAACAGCAATGTAGTTTTAGTTCCCAGTTCAATTCTACAGCTTATTTTTTTTTCAAAAAAATTCTTATTGATTAATTATTTACTTAGTAGATTAATGCCTCTCAGAAAGGAAACTTCAAAACCCCAAACAGTGATGATATAATTTTATTAAAGTTTAAGTTTTCTAAAGTATTGCAGGGGAAATAATTTATGAACTAAAATGCATTACCCTCATGTGAATACAAATTGATTTCAAATATTTTGTTTTATGGAAGAGCGTTTCCTTATTACCTGTATTTTTTAAAATTTTCGAAACTGATTGTGTGTTGTCCCAAAAAATATGTTTACAAAATTGTTTATGTTTAACTGTGTTTTAGAAATTTATTATCTATGTAAGCGAGTTTTTGAGCGTCGTATTTAACTTGGATAGAAAATTTATACAATGTTTTATTTGCAGTTTTTGGAAGTCATTGATTTTATTGAACAAATTTATTTGAGATATATATTTAAATTTGTTTAAATGAGAAGAAACTATAAGAGCAAAATTATCTCAATACATTGAAAGATTTGGATTGATACTCTTTGAAAGATTTGGATTGATATATTTGTAAGAAACTTTTTATATCACAATTTATAAAATTCTTATATTTTTTCTATTTCTTTAAAATTTCTGATATATTTCAGTATTTATAAAGCCTTTACATTTATAATTAGTTATAGAACATAACACGCATTTAATACACAACTCTCTAATAATAGTAATTCTAAGTGAAATAATCACTTTTTTTTTAAGATAAGCGTTTTCGTAAAAATTTACTTCGTCAATGAACATAATATAAAAAATACATCACAGATTTTTCCCGAATGCTATCTAGGAATAAAAATGTGCAGTTAATGTAATTTGGATCGATATATTCGCGTAAAAGGTATTTTTATCGCTTTTTACAAAAAAATTTATATTTTTCTCATTTCCTTCAAAATTACTGGAATATTTTAATATTCTAGAAATATTACATTTTTTTATATATAATTACATTATAACATATATTTAGAGAATTCTTTTAATAAAAAAAATTAATTTTGAATGCATGGATGATAATAAATATAAATAACATTACCATTTTAAAGAGACGTGCTTTTGAAAGAGCTTATTTCTTCAGAGAACCTTAAAATACGAAAAATAAGTTACAGGTGTTTTTTTTTGGATTGAGATAATTATGAGTAAAAATGAAATTTGGTTAATGTAAACAACTTTTTTAATATTTAATCCAATAAAGCTCAAAGTTAAAGGAATTGTGTGTTATATTTTTCGTGCCAAAATTTTGGTTAGTAATCAAACATGGATTTCTACAAAAAAAAAGTTTATAACATTAAAGTTGTATCTAGTACAATGAATCTCAATGTTCAAAACAATCATGAATAAATTACCACATTTTTAAATAATCTTTGTTCAAATGAAACTGACCTAAAATATGGAAACATTATCATACACTCCATGAAAATCAATCTTAAAAATATTCTCAAAGCATTTTCAACATTACATGCATTTTGAAGACAAACTGCATTATTGATTAAAGTATTCAATTGAAATTATCAAAAAATATTCTT
Source organism: Trichonephila clavipes (assembly GCA_019973935.1). Lineage (NCBI taxonomy): Eukaryota > Metazoa > Arthropoda > Arachnida > Araneae > Nephilidae > Trichonephila > Trichonephila clavipes. The sequence goes on along the minus strand of BMAU01014337.1, from coordinate 1,568,849 downwards.
TGAAAGAATCGTTTTTCAAGAGCAATTTAGTTTTAAAAAACGAGAAGAAACAATTAAGAGAAGAAGATGAGAAGAATTACAAATTTCAGACTCAATTTTCAATCCGAACAATGGATTTCTAAGCACACAATCAAAAATGGAAATAAGATTTTCTTCAATTACTTCCTTAATACTAAAAGACTCTTTTCCTTGACAATGTAATCAAAATTCCGACCATATTAAGCTTTTGATCTCTCTCATTATTTGAACTCTTCAATTAGCTTTTCAGAAGCTTTTCTCGATGTCAGTTAAGAGGCATTTTCATTTGAAGGTTTGGAACATTTAATGGAATTTCGCTGTCGACTCAATCTCAAAATCAGAGGAAGTTTTGAATGAAATCTGTTCCATTGCTGAATGAATAGAAGTAACTCGATACGAATACCTAAGTCAAAGGTATTTCTTAGAGTGGTTAAGGTATCCGACTGCGTTCCGAACCGTGATTTTGAAAAGCTTATAAATGGAAAATATTTGATATTTAGTGTCACTTAGATTATAAAACGTATATAAAATTGTTTTAAAAATGTTATTACAAATAAACATTATTTAAGTACAATATTTTGACAAAAAATTTAGAATGATCCATTTTTAAAATATTCTTTTATGAAGAATGATTCTATAATAATAGTATTTTCCCTGCATATAACTCAGACCTTTGTACAGAGACTGATCTAGAATTTTTGATATATATAACCTAGAAGTGAATTAATTCATATTTTATTACAGCACAGGAGATAAATTTTAATTAAAAAAACGCCAATAATTATTTCAATCGGTGGTAACTCTGAAAATAATGTGAATTTTTCAAAAATTCTAGTTGAGTCTCTGTAGAGAGATCTGAGCTATATAAAGGCAAAATATTATTATATTAGAAGCAATTTTCACAAAAGAAGAACATTTGGAAAAAAGATTATTCTAAGTTAATTTTTTGCCAAAATATTATATTTAAATAATTTTTTGTGTCAAAAAAAAAATCTCCTTAAAACAATTTTATGAATGTATTCTAATCTGAGTGGCACTAAATATCAGGATAATTATCCATTAATGTGCTTCTTTATAATCACGGTTCCGAACGTAGTCGGATACCTTAAGAGGAATATTTGACTAAATAAAATTAAATTGAGTGACTATGTACGGAATCGTGATTTTTAAAAAAAAGTATGAAATGATAATTTTTGATATACAGCGTCAGTTGAATTACGATATATGTATAAAATTGTTTCAATAGTATTACTGCAAGGAAAAAGTATTCAAATACAATTTTTGGGCAAAATGTGAAGACAGAATGACATATTTTCAAAACATTCTCATTTAATACTAAATAATGAAAAATACTTCTTTAATAATATTTTATCTAGGGCTTCCATACCGGGGATGAACAGAAATTTTTGAAAAAGTCGCATTATTTTTAGAGTTACAATTCATTGAAATAACAATGAGCATTTTTTTATTGTTAAAATTTCTTTAAGCTAATATAATAAAATATGAATAAAACCAATTCTAAATTATACATTTAAGAAATTTTACTTCAACCTTAATAAAGGCGTTCTAGTTATCTAGAGGCAAAGTATTATTATAGAAGCTTTGTTAACAAAAGAAGAATGTTTTGAAAATACACCATTCCATCTTAATTTTTTAACCAAAAAAAAAGTATTTAATTAATTTTAACTGTCATAATATCGGTATCGGTAAGACCATTTTATATGTATATTTTAATGAAACTGACACTAAATATAAAAAAAAAAATATCTATTTCTAAGTTGTATCAAAAGCATGGCTTCGAACGTATTTAGTTACGTTAAATAACTAATTTCGTTGCATTAGATTCTTAATTGAATTATTTCTAATTAGAGCAGTGCTGCCCAAACTTTTAATATTTGTGACTCAATTTTCCATCTTAATTTTCAACGCGCCCTCCCCCTCCCCCTTGTACAATAACAATGTATTGAAAATACAATAATAATGTACTTTGATTAAAGATACAATATAAATTTAAATATCAACTATACAAACTAACAAGATAAGTATCAAGATTTGTATATAATTTGCTTAGGAAAAGATGAAATAGAGTCATTAGTAATCAAATTTGTCTTTGACTTTATATTTTATAAATTAATGATCAGATACATCGGGTACTGATACATTTATGAGCATATTGTATGTGTTGGAAATGGTGTATTTAATTTTTTATTATGGTCGCTTGTACACTTTTTTGTTTTGCTTTCCTGCAGTAGATTAATAATTTGTTAAAAATTATCTTTTATTTCCCATTTTTCTATTTGATCACAGTTTGAGAAACGCTGAGTTAGAATCGTCTGATTTTTATCCTAATACTAAACAAAGTTTCTTCCTTTTACCTCCCACTCTCTTTTTCTCTCTCTGATTTATTGAATAACTTGACATAACTTCCAAAACGTTCCTAAAGGGAATTGATAATAGAAAGATTTTGACATCTGTAAAATCGAAAATGAAATAAATGTTATTGGCCCAAGTAAATGTTGATCGTAAATGTTGATATTTCGAATACTTTAATAGAATGCTTGAATAATATATATTCAGAGAAACGAAGAGGACTGTGTATGTGCGTTGCCAACAAGGGTTTGTCAATATCTTTGGTAGGAAGATGACTGAAGATTGTTTCATCATTACGCATATTTTTAAAAGATTCATGGAAAAATTGAGCTGTATCAGTGAAATTTGATATCTTCATATAACTACTTACTCTTTTCAAAAATATTAGTTATATATGTTATTTCAGGCGGTTTTTCTACATTGTGAAGGTCTCCTAGGACCTCACTTTGAGAACGAGAATAAATAGGAGTCATGTAAGAACCAGTAGCCATTTTTGTAAACAACTTTCTTTATTTGGTTATCTTATCCAAATAGAATCAAAGACTTATTAACAAATTTATTTAAATAATATTATGAGGTTTTAAAGATAATATCCTTTAAATTAACTTAATTAATGATCTCATTAATTAAACATTAAATAACGATCACGCAGAGATTACCACGATAAGAGATCCCAGAATTATATTTAATAATGTTCTTATTGAACACTTAACTTTAATCTCACTCCTAAAACTTTAATGAGACTTTAAATACAAATCAATAGTTACCACTCGGAATCTCAATTCTTGAGATTAAATATCTCTAACAAGAAATCTTCAATTTAAATCCACGATAACTTTCTGCTTCAATCGCTATCTCCTACTGCTCCAACTTTACTATTTCGTTTGACTTAAATACTTAATCTAATCTGCATAACAAGGAATCCTGTCCGCTTTTTGGAGTTGATTGGAAATAGGTAGGGAATTAAATTTCCCTAAAAAGGTCGACTCAGAAGGTTAGTGATAAAGTTCCGTATAGATTCGTCACAACATGTGCACCATCTTCGAAGAAAAGTAATAAATAAATGTTGTACATTTATATATTTGAATCCTTTTCATAAGGAGTGGATATAAAGGTAAACACATATTTCCTATTATGAAAATTTTTCCTTTATTTATTCAGTGTATTTTTTTGTTTCTAAATAATCGAAATATTTATCTCATTGATAAATTAAAACTTCTCTTGGCTGTAAGAATACTTACAATATATTCTAGAAATCAATAAGTAAATTTTCATTTTTTATAAAGTTTACTTATTTTCATTCATTAAACATCCGTTTATGTGTGAAACATTAACCCTCTCGCTCGCTGCTTAGTTATTTTATCAAAGTAGAATGAAAAGTGGCATCTTTCTTACTACGTATTTGAAATCTACATATTAAATCTACATTTCAAAGTTAAAATGTACAAAAAAAATTGTAAAAGAGAATTTATTTAAAATATAGGTTTAGATCATAAAAATATGAACACATAAAAACATACATGAAAGCACGGGTTGCACAGTTAAATAGTCGGAAAAAATGCATACCTGCCGAAATCCCGGATTGCGCAAATTTTGCTGCTTTTACGTTGCCCGGGGAAATCGCAAGATTCCAACGAGAGGTTTAACACGACACAACAAAAATATTTTTAAAGATATATTGTACTTTTATCAACTCATGCAAATACTTCGTAAGTGAGTGTTTATCAACACCACCCTCTAAAGCAATGTGAGGGCTACTGTTATTTTAAACCATGGTCGATTAGAATGACATCTGAATGTCTTTCCCCTCTCTCCTAACTCCTACATTACTCCACATTAGGACTTTCAGGCTCGGTAGATTTAATTTGCACCAGCCTTCTCTATACGGTGGGTCTTCAATGGCATGAGAACTCAAATCCGCAACTCGACAACGCCTCCCCTGAGTTAGTGACCATGACAACTAAGCTACAACACTCACACAAGCACTTCATAAATATTAATCAATGATTTTAGAAATATTTAAAGTGTATATGTCATAAAACAACCAATCAATTTTCAGTATAAAGAAAATGAAAAATCCCAAAATTTGTAATTTACTGAAGTTATGAAGAAGTTTTAAAGTTATGAATTCAGAGCTGAAAAATATTTAGAATTGAATTAACTAAAATGCTTTGTTTTATACACATACATTTTGAGAAGATTCAATTGTTTCGACAGACTTTGTATTAAAAATTAGATATGTTTTTAATTTGAAGAATATATATTTTTGTCCAAGTAAAACTTCAAAACTTAATAAAGATATTCACAAATAGAATTACTGAAATTTATCCTTTCCCAACGTCTTATTAGTGGGTAAATAATAAGGAGAAATGCACTTTGTAATAAAATAAAATAAAAATCTTCGTTCCTAAACAAATGAACTTTCTTCGTATCTGGTTGTGATATACAAAGTAAACGAAAACGAAAAATAACTACATAGAGCTCAGGAAACGAAATCAATTTTTCAGCCAGAACACGGTTTTCAAACATCTTCCATCTTTCCCTGTAAGAATTGTTAGAAAAGAAGAAAGAGGCCAGATTTAGCTTGTTGCGATTTCTTTAAAATCAATCTATTTTCACTTTACAGAATTCATGTCTAGTATGATAAATTCTTTTCCGAATTAGGAAATTATATATACATTCGCATATTATTTTTTTCGCACTTTCTGAAAAGTGTCCATTTAAAAGATTTCATGATCAACCTACTACCCCTTTAGCTGTAAAATGTTCCTCCCACAAACTAGATGTTTTGAAGAATGTGATTTTTCTCTTTCTTTTTATATGGGTTTCCTATTTATTTCATTTGCGTTTAACTTCATGCTTGATTCAGCGATCGTCTTTCAGAAAATTTTTCACAAAATCAAATTTTTTAAAATTTTGCTTTTTTATGTTCAAAATAGAAGTAGTGTTTATTTTTAGTTTGTTGTTTTTGTTTCATCGACGGACCAGCCACGCTTATTTCTTTTTTACTTTTTTTTTTTATTTAACCACACAACAAATATATGCTATTTACAAGCGCAGCAAATTTTAAGTAATTTTTATTGTGAGCTTTGAGTATTAGAGTCCTATATTAATGCTCACGTCTGAGTATTAAAGAGAAATTTTCTCGTCTATCTCTTTCCACAGAAAGTTCTCAACTGCCGGCACAGCGCGGCAAGGAAGAATATTTGCATTTGTGCGCATGACGTTGGCGCGCATGCGCCAACATCCCGCCCGGCCTTGCCATGTTCACATGCAAGAACTTACAAATATCATAATTAGCACAATATATATAAATTTAGCACATAATTAAATACAATGATAACAACAATTTAAATGTAATAATAAAGTTAAATCAATAATTTTACATAAATGAAATATAATATAGCAATACACATACACACAATTTACTTTGAGTTCTCTTTCTCTGATTTTTATATTTGACTAAAAAGGAACCGTATAAATCATGTCCAGCAATAGTAAATAGGCTCGATATGTTTACTCTTTCACTGGGCAAATTACCCATAATTTGTGAAGAGAGAATGGGTCTGCTTTTGAAGCATGTCACACATTGATGAACGGTTTTACGAGCGATGCTACGACCGCTGAAAGGCCAAAATTTTTGTCGTACAGAATTTAACAATATCTGCGGGCCAACGTGAAAGAGTCTTGTATGCAAGCTGTTAAAATAAAGTTTAATTAATTTTGAACCTTTTGGTAAAATCGCAGGATGCTTATGGAGATATGGCACAGAAGCATTTTCTAATCTTCCACCTACGCGAACTATTCCTTCCCCATCTACAAATGAAAATAAATTAGAAATATTACTTGGAATTTCTTTTTTATCAAACAAGGATCTTTGAGCATGCTTAATCAATTTAATTTCTGACTCCTTGAATTCGGCTACAGTTAGAGGTCCAACCCTTTTGGACTTATTCCTACAGTTGTAGTTGAATCTGAAAATATAAGATAAAATATTAATAACTTTGAAATGATTATTAGAAAGTTCATAAAGTTCACCAAGGATGCTAAAGGAATCACTATTCAGTAAGACAACCTCTTCACTTCTGTCAGCTTCAAGCAATTTTTTCCTTTCTTGAACTACAGTCTCTTTCTCATGTTCGGTGAGGTAGTCTAACTCAGGAACCACTTGCTGAAAGTTTTTAGGAAATTCCAAATCGGACAAAAATTCTGCACCTGTCCACCACCTGGAATTTGACACCAGAGAGTCAGCGCTCAGTCCACGAGAGAGGAAGTCTGCTGGGTTTTTCCTTACCAGCACAATGGTACCATGAGTGGGGATCTGTTAGGCTGGTTATTTCGTTCACTCGGTTAGCAACAAATTGCTTCAATTGGGTCTTGTTACCCTTTATCCAAAACAGAACTATTTTGGTATCAGTCCAGTGATATTGTAAACAGAATCTTTTAAGATTCACGATCTTTTTCACCTTAGATGCCAGTCGAGCAGCGACTAGAGCTCCAAGTAATTCTAGTCTTGGCAGGGTTACACAGTTTAATGGTGCTACACGGTTTTTTGAAGTCACAAGTTTAACAGAAATTCCATTCCTTGACTTTGTTCTCAAATATATGGCTGCGCCATATGCCTTTTTGCTGGCGTCGCAAAAGCTATGCAACTCTACATCATCTTCCAGCAAAGGAGAATCTAGAACTAGTCGAGGTATTTTTAGATTTCGTATAAGTGGGGTAGCTCCTCACACCATTTTTTCCACTCCTTTCAATATGTGTCGGCAAAGGGTCATCCCATTAAATTTCTTCTTTCCAGAGATCTTGAAGGAGGCATTTCATTCTAACGGTGAAAGGAGAAATTAACCCTAATGGGTCAAAGATCTTTCCAACTGCTTGCAGTATGAAGCGTTTAGTATTTTTATCTAAGAAAACAAATTCCAATAGACTTTTAGTATCTGTAATCAAGTAATCTTCATTAGTGTTCCATGATAGTCCTGGGACCTTTGTTCATTTGCTCCTAAACTTACAGTTTCATGTACAGGATGTACATTAAAATTTTCTTTCTTCCACTGCTTCATTAAATTAGAATCATTAGTAATCCATTTTCTGAGGTCCATTCCAGCAGCTTCCATAATATTTTTTGCTCTTCGTGAAGTTTGAAGAGCTTCTTCAAATTCGTTACCACCAGAAATAAGATCGTCAACGTAGAAACTTCTATCTAAAAGTTCTACAGTGTCACGGTATACCTGTAGTTTAGGCCTTTTATGAACACACGGTTCGTCATCACTCCAGAGAAATCGAACGGCATCTTTGTGTTCGTCAGCAAAACAAATTTGTAAGAAAGCTTGTTTAATATCAGAACAAAAGGCTACTGCATTCAATCTAAAATTAATTAATATGTCTAAGAGAAAGAGATTGGGATTTAAATTAATTCCTGGCCATAAACAATCATTTAATGAGAGCTCATTATTTTGATGACTTCCAGCGTCAAATACAATTCTTGTTTTTGATGTTAAGCGACCGTCCTTTTTTATGGCCTGATGAGGTAAATAATATACAGGTCTTTTTAACTTGTTATCTGTAATTTCGGTTTTAACTTCTTATATAATACCCTGTTCTGTGTAATCGCGAATGATTTCACGGTATTGCTGATATAATTCCGAATCATGAGCAAATCTTCTCCATAAATTTTGGAAACGTTGTTTAGCTAGGGAATAATTATCGGACAATTCATTATAGGATTTTCTAAAGGGAAGTTGCACGATATAACGGCCTTTTCCGAATTCAACAGTTTCTTTAGAAATTTCTATAGCTTGATCCCTTTCATGAAGAACTGGATCATCTCGTATCCCAAACCCTCTAAACCAAAAAATAATTTTAAAGTATCTTGAATAGAGTCATTGTTTTCTAAAAAACACTGTCCTTGTTTATTAATTTGTCTTTCTTCAAGTTTACCACACGCAATCCACCCAAATTCGCTTTCTTTGAAAAACAACTCTTCATTTACTTTATACGTATTCTGTTTTAAAACTTTAAAAATATATCAGCGCTTATCAAAGCGTGAACTTCGTTTGCTTCATAAAATGATTTGTCAGCTAACGTCAAAAACTTTGGAATTTCCACATTAGAAATATCTAAACTTGAGGAGGGTGTAAATTCAGTTATTTTGTCTACAATCAAGAAATCTACTGTTTCAGCAAAACTGCTATCTTCGTTTGAAATAATTGTTTTTAATTTCCATTTTATGTTCTGTGATAATCCATTTAAACCGGATACTGGTGATTTTATTTTTTCCTTTTTTATTCCTAAGCAATTATTCATTCTTTCTGTAAGTACACAAATATTGCTCGCGGAATCGAGTATAGCTCTTAATTTTATTTTTTGATTATTTGCTCTGCGAACATATATTTCTGCTGTTGAAAACAGAACATTTTTTTTTATTTATTTGATTGGGCCATGTGTTATTACTCAACACTGATGCCGGATTATTCGGATTAGAATTCTTGTTAACTGTTTCGCAATATTCTTTTTCATTTCCGTTATCTAAAGGGTTTTTTATTTTCGATTTATTAGAATTTCGAGTACAAATCAAATAACTGTGTGAATCCCCGCATTTGCATCGATATTTGGAAAGGCAATTAATTTGAATATATGGTTAGATTTTAAACACAAATTACAAAGTTTGTGTTTGCGAATGAATTTTAGTCTTTCGTCAATACTGAATTTTAAAAAAGTAGGACATTTATATATTGGATGTTGTGTCTTACACACTATACAATTTTTGTTTTTATTTTCGTTTACTATAAAAGCTTTTGGCTTAGAATTGTTGGCATACATTTTATTTGGGTTCACTTTAGCATTTCTATCAACAGACACAGACAATAAAACGGATTCCCTCTGTTCTAAGAGAATTCAATAAACTCTTGAAATGTAGGGACGGTTTTGGATTTATGTGATAATTCAAAATTTCTTCTCGATTCTCTATCAAGTTTTTCAACTAGAATATTAAGTAAAACATCGGATAATTTATTTGGCTCATATTTAAGTACTTTTAATGCTCGTAATTTTTTTTGAATGCAATCAATCATATTTCTAATTTCTGTGGAATTTTCATTTTGTATTTTTTCAAGCTTCAAAATATTTTGAATATGAATATTGATTATTAATCGTTCATTTTCGTATCTATTTTCTAAAAATTCATATAGGGAATTAAAATTATCAAAATTACTGCATAAATAATTAACTTCATGAGTTAAACAAGATCTGAGGTAGTAGAGAGCTGCTGAGATTCACTCAGTAGTATGTTATTTGTGATCAGATCGTCAAATTGGATTTTAAATGAACTAAATTCTTCGTATTTTCCCGAGAACTCGGGTAAAACTAAAGGAGGTATTTTAGTTTTTATTTCGAATTTATCATTTGTTTTCATTACTGCCCCAGAACTTGATTTCTTAGAGGAATTAAGAATAGTTTCAATTCTTACCTCTAATGACTCAAGGTGGACTTCAAGAAGATGGAGATCTTCGTCGACGGCAGTTAATTCTGCAACTTTCACATTCGGAATGGCGTAATAGTTGTTGCGAAGTTCCTCCACGTTTTTTTTTTTTTGCAGTTAAATCAGACTTCTTAGCTTTACTTTTATTTCAACCGAATCGGTTTCTTCGTTGGTACTTTCAATGAACGTTTCAATTCTGCTAATTTTACCTTCCAAGGTACTTTTTAATCTGTTTTGTATATCCATATTCCACTGATCGCTCCTGGCACGAGCGGAACCAGAATGTTTATTTTTAGTTTGTTGTTTTTGTTTCATCGACGGGCCAGCCACACTTATTTCTTTTTTACTTTTTTTTTATTTAACCACACAACATATATCACACAACATATATATGCTATTTACAAGCGCAGCAAATTTTAAGTAATTTTTATTGTGAGCTTCGAGTATTAGAGTCCTATATTAATGCTCACGTCTGAGTATTAAAGAGAAATTTTCTCGTCTATCTCGTTCCACAGAAAGTTTCTCAACTGCCGGCACAGCGCGGCAAGGAAGAATATTTGCATTTGTGCGCATGACGTTGGTGCGCATGCCCCAACAAGTAGTGTGTTCTCTTGTTTGTTCTGCCTCTGCTCCTAGAAATCCAGCTGAAAGTGAATCGAAAGAACTAAGGATCATATGAAACTGCATTTTATTCAATTCCTACTTTTAGTTCACCATCTCCATATATACATATATTTTGATCAAATTTGCAATCGTTAATAAAATACTTTCTATTCATCCATTCAATACATTTTTTACATTTCAATACATATTTTACATTTCAATACATTCTTTCATCAATGTATTTTTCATCAAATACATTTTTGTAAAACTTTTAGGGATGGCACTTGATATTACTACATTTTTTCAAATATTAATTCATAAGTTAAATTTAATTAATGAATAAATAGTAGCAAACAAAAATAATAGTCCAACATCATACATAAAAATAGAAAAGTTCTTATGTCCCTGTAGCGCAATGGGTAGCGCGTTGAACTATTGATCTAAAGTTCGTGGAATCGAATCCTACCTGGTTTGGTCTAATTTCTGAGAAGAATGTGATTCACACACACATTATGAATGAATAAATAGTAGCAAACGAAAATAATAGTCCTACGCCATATATAGAAAGGAAAATCGCTTTCTTTTTTGCCATTTAATATTGTGATTCTGTCATATGTGTATATATATATATTTTGTGTTAATCGTAACTATTTGATAAAAAGCAATTAAAATAAAAATTTTCTTTCTTGACTTTTTTAGTAGGAACTAACTTTTTATATTACTTATTTTTTCATCTTGGTCGTGAGTTGTAAGGTCCAAATATAGATAATTTGTGCAAAACAACTAGATCGCATTCTTCCAGCAGTATTTCAGCCGCACACACACGTCAGCATTTTATTTTGCAATTATTGTTTCACTTACAAAAGGGATTTTAATAATGAGTTTTACGAATGTTACCAATTGATTGGTCTTTCAGAGCCTTTCATTTGATACTTCATATGATAACTTCACAAAAGCTTCGAATTTAGTTCTAATTGTTATTAATGGGTGCGATCTGAGGTTCATTTTTTGCTCTTTTACAAATTAATGCATATATGGAAAAATAATGGTTAACTCCTTGAAATAGATTTAAAGTATTAGTAAAACATATCTCCTAAAAATGTGTAAATAAATGTTTCTGTCTTCATGTTTTAACATAATTTATTATTAATAATAAAATTGAAGTAAATTATTATTAATATAGTTCCATATGATTTTTAACTACTTGTAAACTCTTAAACGCGTAAATAATGTGACAAGGTAATGTCAAAAGAAATGATTCTACTAAAAAAATATTTAGAATAAATTCAGAAACATTTACCTCACAATTAAGCACATAGTTGTAAAAAAAAATCTTAAATTTATAAAATTTACTAAGCAAAACAAGTGCATAAAAGTTAAGTACACAAACATCACTGAAACAATTTTGAAACATTTTTATTAAAAAATATTACAAATCATTATTAAATTTCGTTTCGTAATCGGTTTAAATATTCATTTCATATTGTTAAATAAAAAGTTGGAATGGAAATAGATCGGAAAATTAGGATTAAATTGTATTGCTTTCGAACAAACAATAATTAAATTTGCACAAATTATAAAATTAAATTTCCAGTCCTACACATACATACACATATACTACTACTACTATTACTACTACTACTAATATATGTGCTTTATTAACCAGAATTCTAAAATCAATTGAAAAAAAATTATAGATATAAGAAAAAAAACCACAAAGTGAACCTCATAGTTCCCATGATTTGTATAATATATATATATTAAAATACTAAAGATGATAAAAGAAAACTAGGAAAATTGGACTTGCTGATATTAGTGTTATGAAAAAAGATTTTACCAGACAGCCAAACTTGTTCGGTTTATGTAATTGGTTTTGGATCAAAAGTAAAATAACGGTTTGAGTAAGTTATAAGAATCATATTACCGGCGTTAATAATATTTTTCCTATAAACTGTATCTGAAACATTAATTCCTCGTCACTTTTTTTAAAATGATATTTTTGGAATCAAAAAAGCTTTAAGTATTAATCGATTCATTTGTATGTTCAAAACACTTGCAGCATCCGGCTTCTTAAATTGTATCCTGAAATTAAAAAAAAAATGTTTGAAATCTCCAGGAATCATTCGAATATCGCTGCTGGATTCTCGTAACAAGACACAATTTGTAATTTAAATTGTTTTACAATCAGGATAGTGTAGCTTTGCTCTAACAGAAATATTTGAAATTATTATATATTACAAAACCCATTAAATGAATCAACGAAATCGAAATAGACAACTTAAAGAATCTAATCACTGAAATTTTTAAAGTGTTTTGAGGAAAGTGCGAACTATTCATTCCGGAAATCATTCGCATTGGGACTGAAGACGTCGTAACAGCACATTTTGAGCTTAATAACATGACTACGAAATTAGTGCGTTGTCTTATAAATGTACTGTTACAAAAATAAAGTCCAACAATAAATAGTAACGCAAATCTTTGTAAATGTATCGATATAAAATTCATTATTAACCGTTGAAAGTACTATGGTATTCGAAAAATAGGGACAAGCATCTTTTTTCCTGTTTAAGTTTGTATGTGATTTCCAGTGTGATGCCTCGAATCACCTCAAATAAATTATAATTGTCACGGAGTTGTGTGAAGGATCGACATCTACTAAAATTTACTTCTTTGATTGGTTTTAGTGTACGGGTAGCTCAGTTGTGAGATGGTCGTTATAATTTTGCGTTCGGTGTAATAAGTGTTACTTTTGTTGTTTGTTCAAAGATAGACATAACTCCGAGGAAGTGTTCCAAAGTAATCGCTCTTAATAAACACGCTTCTATAACTGTGAGAGATATAGCTACTGCAGTTGTGGGCAAATCAAGTGTTTCAAAAATTTTAAGAACGTTTAAGGATTTCGGATCATCGTCTTTGAAAAGAAAAGTGAAAATGTGGGCACAAACGGAAAACCACTAAAAAAACTAATAAAATTCTAATAAGAAATGGAATAATAAAACGAAAAAAGACAATCACAAACCTTCGAAGGGGTTTATTGCTTTATGGCGTTAAAATAAGTATATGAACTGTACGGAAAATGCTTATGGAAGTTCTCCGTAAGGCAACAAGACCGAGTAAAAATAAATTTCTGACTTAAAAAATGATGAAAAAACTTTTAGTGTGATTCAACAAAAACCGATCATGGACTGTTAATGACTGTGGATGAGGATTTTTAATCATAAAATATATTAATTTGTCCAGGGATGCAAATCAAGTGTAGTCAGAAGAATTGTTGAAACTGTGTTACACACCAGATCACACATCCAATGGACTGTAAAACACCCTTCTATGAAGCTGTTTTGGGAATCTTTTCGCAATAAATGTTATTGGATGCTTAGTTCTTCTTAAAGTCATGATGAATTCTGTCAAATACATATAAATGTTAGGCAGTAGATTGCTTCATTCATGGAAACATTTTACAGAACATTTAAACATGACTTGGCCACTTGTCAATGGAGCTGCGGTAGCACAGTGACCAAGGTATGGAATCGTGGCAGGCATATCATGAGTTCGAGCCCAGTACCACTAAAAACCCGCCGTGTAAGGCAGCGATGCACGTTAAATCTGTAGAGAGCTGAAACGTCCTTCTGTTGGTGTAGTGTGATAGTTAGCTCTGGTGTCGTTCACATCGCTTGACAATGGTTCAAAATTACGTGGTCTGTCGCCAAAAGTCCTCGTGTAGCTGAACAGTGCGACATTAATATTCACTCACTTGCCCCTTGTCAATCCTTGAAATTATTCTACATTTTTAGGCAGGAAAATAAAATATAAGTGCTTTATTTGCACTAAGAACTAAATCCTCATTTCAGCTACATGAAGACATTTTATATAATGTAGAGATTGTTTAGCCTTCTTTAGGTATGTAATGTGCTTAAAAGCGAAGGGTTTTGAAAAAATCGTTTTTCTTCCATTTGTCTCAATATTCAAACAGACTGACATATGTACTGATAAGCATATGTGTGTGACGCATTTGACATGCAGTCACTAAAAAAAAAGGTATATATTATTGACTTAAAGAACTATCCCAAAAATTTGTGTAAATATGATTGCCTCTAAATGATTCCAACTATGGTTTTAAGCGATTAATAAAGTAACTAATTTTATATGTTTAATAACTTTTAAAAACAAATTTTTTTTATTATGGATGTTGATTTTCTTAATGTATTTGGTATTACCTCGTATTTAACCCAGATTTCAAATTTCAAAAACTTACGTTTGAAATTCTCTGATTTAATGTAAAGAGTGTTTTTTTTCCAGGTATAGAAGTTTAAGTTGGCATTACTTTCCAAGATGGCGACCAATTTAATAGCTGTCAAGTGATTTATTCTCAGTTTTGTTTGGCAATTCATCAAAACGATCATCAAGCAAGGCGTAGATTCGTCGAATGGGCCCAAAACGAGATTGCCGTTGTTCCCGATTTTCATAAGCGAATTTTGTTTAGCGATGAAGCGCACTTCTGGTTGAGTGGCTACGTCAACAAACAAAACTGCCGCATTTGGAGTGAAGCTAATCCACAAGTGTATGTCGAAACACCGTTACATCCAGAAAAACTGACTGTTTGGTGCGCTTTATGGGCTGGTGGAATCCTTCTTCAAAAACGATGAAGGCCACAACGTTACAGTCAATGGTGATCGGTATAGAGGCCATGATTACTAACTTTTTCATTCCTGAATTGAACAATCATGATGTCCAGGAGCTGTGGTTCCAACAAGACGGCGCAACATGTCACACAGCTCGTGCCACAATCGATTGATTGAAAGACACGTTTGGTGACCGCCTAATTTCACGTTTTGGACCTGTGAATTGGCCTCCAAGATCTTGGGATTAACCACCGCTAGACTATTTTCTGTGGGTCTATGTAATGTCATTGGTCTATGCGGATAAGCCACAAACGCTTGACCATTTGGAAGACAACATTCACCGTGTTATTGCCGATATACGGCCACAAATGTTGGAAAAAGTCATCGAAAATTGGACGTCCAGATTGGACTACATCCGAGCCAGCCGTGGCAGTCCTATGCCAGAAATCATATTTTAGATGTAATGCCACAAGATTATCTTTCGAATAAAAAAAATTCGTGTCAATCGAATAATACGTCGTTGTTTTATTGCAATTCAAAGTTCTAAACCTCTAAAAAACACCCTTTACTTGCAGAATTGGTATTCCAAACTCGATAGAATGTTTCAAGCATTTGACAATGAAATATTTTCAGTCAACATTTTTTCAAGCTACTTGCTACAAACGATTCTAAAAGGCATGTAAAAATTGAAAGAAAAATATTATATTGAAAAAAATTGCACTATTAAGTACAGCAATGGAAAAAAAAAATGTTCCGTTAATTTTTATACGTCTGGATTCTTCACGTTGTAAATTTCCTAAAATCTAACATTTTTTACGGATCCTTTTAACAGCTGAGGAAACCATCCCTTCTCAGAAACTGAAAAAAAAAATTTTAGTAGCATTTTTGCATTTGTATTCGTTATTATTGGTCTGTTCCTCAACTGGTATTAAAAAGAAAGGGAAAAAAAACATGAATTACTTTGCCCAATTAATAATTTTCTTAGAATGTATTTGTCTCTAAATGAAATATGGAACACAAAGCATTTAATTCCTTTTTTTAAAGTAATTAAACATTTTATAGAACTTTATATTTTAGAATTGAAGCAATGGAATTGAAGCAATTCAATTAAAATTAAATTGAATCATTAACCCATGAAAAATCATAATTTAGTTTAATTCAACAAATTATATTGACACAAATTTGATATAACACGATGAGAGATGGGTGAGTATTTAAAAAAGAGTGTTCTTTTTAACGATTTTACCGTTGTTGTTGTCTTGTCCTTTCCGAAAGGAAGGAAGGAAAGTTGCCAGAGCCTGAGACGGATAGGATTTCTAGATGTACACCAGTCGCTGGACGTAGGTTTCAGCACCATACAGTACAATTTAGCTGGGTTAGAGGGATAACATACTGGGGAGGGGTCAGGGGCCTCCTACCTCTCTTCCCCTTCTACCAACCTCATGAGAGGACTTGCGTCTCGAAGGCTATTTAGAGTACTCTATGCTACGAAGGCACTATATACAAAAACTATACACAATATTACAAACACTCATGTCTTCTGCAGGATTCGAGTCCAGACCCTACAGCATGATAACCACTATGCCAGATGAATGACCTGATTTTACCGTAAATGATGCAAGTTATCATTGGAACAATCTGCTGAGGAAGGAGGATTACTTTCCTTCTGATGAGAGATTTTGACACCTGAACAAAGAAAATCTCTTTCACTAATATCATCACATACCACACTACTATATATTTCAAAGCTATCTATTTAAAAATGTTTTTGCTGCAAAATATGCAAATCATGCCAGTTTTAAATAGCATAACACTTCAAAGAAGAAATGCCTGCTTAATTATGTACAGCATTTTAAAGGAATGTGAAATAATTCATTATTATGCAAGTATAACAAATCCTGGTTACCTCTTTCATGTACTTAATTTTAATATAATACACCCGAAGGAAATAATTACAAATATTTTACAAAGACCTCACAAAACTATAATTATTGAAAAAAAGTTAAAATATATTAATAAAATTAAACACTTTTTTTAATAAAGGGTGTCCAAAGTTTTAAAAATAGGTGGTTCATATTTTTTTCCACCACGCTTCAAGCAGCATGATAGTCTTCGAAACATGTTTTCCTCCCTAGGCACAATGGTAGCTTTAGCTAGTCATTTTATAGTTGAAAAATAAATAAATACACTCCTTCATCTTATACTGTTATTCATCCTATACATTAAAACATTTTCAGTTTTTCCTAATCTAATGGTCTAAGCTTAAATTTAGTTTACTTATTGTTAGTTTTAATTTTTAATATTCTATTTTACACATTTTATTTTACCTAGTTTTTATTTAGTCAGCATATATAATAAGTATATTAAATGTATATTTATTTTTTACTGAGCATGAACTATATAGCTCATTCAGGACATATGCGTAATTGTTTGAGTATGTATCATTATTTTATAAATATCATAATTAATTTTAAAAAAATGTAACTAACATCAAATCTAACTGGCACAATAAGCATGTGCATTATTGTGAAAAAGTAAGTTGAATGCGTTTTGTATTTGTAAAGAAGATGACCATGAAAAACGTGGTGTTACATTTTTTGGACTTTTATATTTTTATTCTAGAAATGCACATGAATTATTAATTATTGTAATATTGACCTATTTAGTTACATAATATCTGTACTTACCTGATTTGTATCAAATATCACAGGAATCACTTTCATTTAAACTTAAAAATACACAACACAGTCACTTCTAAAAAAATACGAAGGCTATTTCTTAAGTAAGGTCCATTGGCGCGTATAGTTTCCCAGCTCGCGTGCACTCAGCAACGAGTCCCTGCATCACTGACCAACATCTTTTGAGAACACACTCGCACCATTTCCAGCTCTGTAGCAGTGATGTAAGATTCGCTGTGCGACTTTAAAATGTTTAAGGTGATTGAATCGCACGCCAAGAGTGAGATACGGTCTGTTATCCGTTTATTGACTGAGAGAAACACGTCGACCACAGACATTCATCTCCAGGTAACAGACGATTATGGCAATGAAGTAATGAATGGTATCAAAGGGCGAAAATGGGTCAGGAAGTTTAAAGACGAACGAACAAACGTCCACGACGAAGAACGCTCAGGCGAATCATCTGTAATTACGGATGATTTGATGCAAGCAATTGAAACAGCAATTCGCGAGAACAAGAGATTCACGATAACCACTCTTTCATTGGAAATTTCCGACGTTTCTTGGTCGGTGGGGAACAAAACTGTGACTGAAGACCACAATTTTGAAAAAAAAGTGTTTTCTCTGTGGGTACCCATACTACTCACAGCGGAACACAAAGAGAAGAGGTTTGCCAATTCACTGGACTTTTTGATTCGTTACGATGAAGAAGGGGATGCCATGTTGAGTCCGATAGTTACTGGAAATGAAACATGGGTATCCCATATCAAACCCCAGAATCAAAGCAACAGTCGATGAAGTGTCAAAACACATCCTTTCTCGTCAAGGTCAATGCCAAACAAACGTTGTCAAAGCGCAAGATTATGGTAACAGTGTTCTGGTACCAGCGTGGTGTTTTGCTGGTGGACTTTATGCCACAAGGAACAACGATCAAAGATGCCTACTGTGCAATTCTACGGAAGATCCGAAGAGCATTGCAAAACAAACGGCGCGGCATGCTGTTAAAAGATGTTTTTCTCCTCCACGATAACGCAAGGCCTCGAACGAATCGGGACTTAATCGAAGTTTTTGGCTGGGAGGTTTTAGACCATGCACCATACAACCCCAACCTTACTCCCAGCGATTTCCATCTTTTCCGGTAACTCAAACATAGTCTTGGCGGGAAGTGCTTCAGTGACAACGAAGAGGTGGCAGGCTTCTTTGAAGAGGTTTTCAAAACTTAGATCTAAGGTATGACAAGTGCCTTAATAAATTTGGCAACTATGTAGAAAAATGGAAAAAAGTATGTACAATCCTAAGATTGAAACAAAATATTGTCGTTATTTTTTAAAAAAGAAATGGACTTTACTTAAAAAGCAGCCCTCGTACCACTCAACAGACTCACAGCAGATCAAAGAATGAACTACTGTATAAACACATTGCACACCAGTATTAGCTTCTGACACCTGTAGGAAACTTGAGTAACTGCTACGAGTTGACCTCTGTCGTGGTTCAGAAAATGGACCCTCTAGCATCAATTTATGAGGTACTTAAACAAGTGGCACGTTTTATGTACCACCACACAATAAACGAATAAGTGTTGGTGGTACAACATATGTACCACTAAGCATGAAAGGGTTACAAAAATGTGAAACAATTCATTATGTTGCAAGTACAAAAAAACCCTGGTTATACGTTATCTTGATAAGATTCCATATTTAACTTCCAGTTATACAGTTAGTAGGGCATTATTATTTGTTTTAAATATTTGATAACATTTGGATTATTGATCCCAGTCTAGGAGCCAGATCTGAGATTGTGTGTGTGTGTGCATAAGGATATCTAATAAGTTTTATAATCTAAAGATGTAATATAAAAATATTGATTTTTGGTGTTTATGAGTATCTTCATTATTTTGTGCACAATTTCACCATAAATTCATAAAGTAATTTGTATCTTTCACAGAGAAATCATTTCATTGAATTATTTCGGTTCTAGGAAATGCTCGTAAAGTACCAATGAAAATTTAATTTTGTTCCTACATATTCAAAAAGTATACTAAGCAAATTTAACTTTGTTGTGAGTTATGATATTTTCTATATGAAGTTCTTATATGTAATAGTAGATTTTCTATAACTATTAATAACTTGATAAAGCTTAATATAATTCAATATTTTAAATTGATATTCGTTTTATTTCGTTTATTTTCTGTCTATGAAGATGTGATGTATTCAATGAAATGAATTGGTTTTATAGACTGAAAGAGTAAAATGTAATATTTTGATCAGGGAATTATTTTCGGAAAGTAAGAAATAAAAAATTATTAACTTTTACATTCCATTTAGTGATAGAATTATTACTTTGTGATTTTACTATTTTCTAAAATATATGTTGATTTCAATCTGGTTATTAAACTTTGAATGCAAACTATAAATAATTTCTTCGGAGTTAAATTTTGAAGTTGCAATTCTCGTGACTTTTCAAAGATGCCAATATATTCAAAAATTATCGGAAAAGAGAATCAAATTAAATATTTTCTGTGTAGTCAACAAATAAATGTAATAGACTGTAGTACTTTTGAACTCAAAATTGCAGTTTAATCTTATTTATTTTAGGGTACCAGGAGATGCTCGAAAGAGCAAAATGCAAAAAATAAGACTCTTTGTTTGCGGAACATGAATCTTTAAAAGCTTCCAATAAAGTTGATATATTTTTTTGTGATCTTAATAAAATTATTTTAATCATTCTGTAGAAATAAAAAGTTTAAAAAAAAAGGTTTTCTGTTTGATTTACGTTGGACATAACTTTTGAGATCTATAATGCATGCTATGTTTAGGTACTATTTTTTAAATTAGTATCTCTTAAATATGCAAACTATTTTTACACATGCATAAAACAATACACAAAACCCAGTGAACCTATTTTTTAGTAAAATATTTAGATAGTTTCTTTAAAATTATTATAAAACTTTGTAAATTCGAAAATTTTTCTTTTTCTTTTAGTTTTTTTAAAAACTATGTGCTACTTCACCCAAAAAAACAGGTTCACTATATGCATGGGTATTCTATATAGAAGCATAAAAAGTTTGGAATCATGTAGTGCAATAGTTTTTTTTAAAAAAGTGTAAAATACAAACAAATATGTTTTGGTAGAAAAATGAAAAAACTAAACATTTGGAAACGTTTGTTTACATTTTTATCAATTACTTTTTTTCCTATTTCAAGGTTATTTTATCAACGAACATCTAAGCGGTATGCGTTTTTAGTATCAGAAAAATATGTACTATTTTTAATACTAAAATTGAAAACCAGATTTTTGAATGTATACGATGTCCTGGTTCTCTTAATATTGTAATATAGTGCTTAAAATCAACTACATCTAAAAAAAATTCAAAGTAATTTGGATAACGAATTTTTTCTAGTACACTTATAGTGTCTAAATTTTGGAAATTTTCAAATTACATTTCTTTTTTTTATCATTAAAACGTGATCCTCATAGTGAAAAAAAAACATCTTTGAAATGAGTTGTTCAGAATTTGTAACACAATGAATGGAGACACACTAGGCAGAATCTAATAAATACAGAATGAATTGTAAGGCAAACAGTTTTATGTTTCTCTCACAAAATGACAGTTCATGTCCACTTCTATGAATAGATGGTGTTATATGGTAATTTTTTAACGTGATGATCATGTTTAGAAATATGTTATCCAAGTTTAAGTGTATACCACTGCAACTTGTACCAAGTGAAAAGAAATTTGTTGAATCTCACTTATGATAGAATCTTACCCATTCAATGAAGTTTACCTATTTCAGGTAAATATTTGTATTTATTGTATTTTAACCGTTTTTAAAAGTCCTTGGAATGTGATCGTATGTCCTTGGTCATCACGGGAACATGGAATAGTTAGGGATAACTTAGTCACAAAAGTGTTGTGTTATAGCACACATACGTTTTACAAAATACTCTTCAAGTAGAGTGGCGTCATCTTGATTCCACACGACGTCAGAGTATTTCATTATTGCAAAGTGTGATCGACGTACTTGATCAACACTTATTCCAAAAGAATACTTGTTACCGTGCACATTCCTGGACTAGTTTGGCAATAATCTCTAAAAAGTAAGGACCAAGGATGAGGATGCTTGTTCTCCTGCAATACACTCACTTACTTTTGCATCATATTAAAAAAGTAAGAATGCGTTATATTGATTAGTGTCAGTCCAGTTCAATGTACGCAATTCTTCAAATCCAGTACTCTTAGATCAGTATTTATCAAAACGATTTCTGAATGAATTCATGTCTTAGCCTATTGAAACATAGATCCGGAAAGCAATGAAATAAAGACAAACACAACGACACAGACTATCATCAAGGTACTTTCGCGCTATTGTAAATTGAATATATAATGACAGAAGGATCTGTTATAAAATTAGATTGCCCTCAGGAGTATTTTCTAAGTATTTCAGATTTATAACCATGCCAAACGCGATAGCGTACCCTCTATTTACAAGGCCGGAAGTCTTGCAGGGGATAAACGAGAGGGATTGGGACAGAGCTTCTGAAATTTTCAATACATTTGCGACCCAATTTTCAATCATAAATTTCATTGAGGCCTCCCTTATACAATAACAATATATTGCATGAAATAATAATGTACTTTGATACTGAATCTTAAAAACTACCTTAATTATAAATCGTATACAAGTAATCATATTGCCAAGATAAATATGTGACGAATCTACACGGCACTTTATCACTAATACTCATGGGCGTCTTTCGGGATTGTAAATTCACGTATATTTCCAACCAGCTCTAAAAGGAGGAAACGAGATATGAAAATGAATCAAAGTATATAAGGAGAGTGTTGTAGGTATGCGGAGAAGGCTATTGAGCCAAGAGATACATAGACGAACGCTAAGAAGATTCAAGTTAATTGTGTGATTAGTTTCTAGCTGACGATCCGGCAGCGCCGACTGGAAAGGAGTGAAGTGGTAAAAGTCAGGTGATAATTAAACTTCATTTATAGGATAATAAGAGTAAATAAATAATAGAGTTCCTGTAAAATTAATGATCGCTAGTAATTCAAATTGCGTATATCTCTCGGTCCTCTTATTCCGGTAAATCCTTTCGATATTGAGTTTAATAGTTGATTAGTATCATATTTCGTGATTTAATTTAATAGTAAAGTTCAATCCCATTGACGTAGACATAATAAAAATGATTCATTCTCTTCAATCACAGTTTCCCGCAAATATTAAATGATGTTACTCTTAACACTGGAATAGATTACAAAATAATTTTTTAATTAAAGGAGAAACGAAGAAAAATTATAAATAAATCCCTGGAGGGGATGATGAATTTTCTACATGAAGAACAAAGGTGTTTCGCATATAGTATTACCATTTCTAACTCTAGCTTATTAAACTGTTAATAATATTCTTATACATTTATAAGTTCATAAATGTGTACATAAGTAATAATAAGCTCATATTAGTGTAAATGTGCCTTTTTTGTTTTTTTATCCTTCTAAATTGATCATTTGTAAAACAATCTGTTATTTTAGATTTTTCAATAGACTTTCTTTTGGAGAGAGAAAAAGATAAGCCCTGGTAGTCCTTAAGAGCTAAGTGTGGATAATTTCTGTTCAATTCAAAGCAGGATTAATCCCTTTAAGCACTTTTGCTCTAGTCAGTCTGATTAGAAATCCACAACATAGTAAACTTTCTTATGACACTTGTTAAAATCATATTGTAGCTTTATCGTCAAATTATAGGATTATTTAATTCAATACAGTGTTGTTATATAAAGAAGGTGCGATGAAAATTATGATTGATATTGGGTCGCATATATTGAAAGTTTGAGAAACACTGAATTAACTTATTTACATAAATTTAACGCTTTCAGGATGAGTAAGTGAACCGGTTGATCCCAAATTTATGTATAATTTACAAAATTATACAATTATACATAACATTGTTTATAACCATTCACATTTATATGAATAAGTGAATTAATGGCGTATCCATTTCCATTTACAAAAGTTTCAATAAACCGAAACAATTAATTGGAGTATTCATGAAGTAGCCCATGAAGTTGAAAGTTACCTTTCCCTTAATCGTGACAATAAACTAGGATATACGGTCAACGTGATAGGCAAATAACCTTAAGTAGATAAAGTTAAATTTACTAGTGACTGCTATAAAATTAATGCCACCACAGTACTTTGAGTGTGTACAGTGTCTCCTAATGTACGATGGCCGTAATTAGAGCAATGACAATTTCGGAAGCCTCAGTCACATTTCCGGATACTAATATTTACGAATGGAGACGTCGAAAGGCTTATGCAAACCTCATAGGACCGGTAATGGTGCTATTCATTTAAAATGACGGCATTCATTATTCTGTCACAGAAACATTAATCTAAGTAATGCATCGAGAAGTCAATCCCATGTCATTTCTTTCGGATGCCGCGAGTAAATGGGTCAAGAAAATAGTATGGATTCATGGTACATGAGATTGATAAATGAAGCGTAACAAAGTCGTTTTTTTTTGTAAGTAATACCAGTGAGAAAAATCATTAATTGTAATTTTCAAGAAAGTATTACTCCTAAATTATGCTTTTTTATGCCTAATTCAGTAAAATGGTATAAGTACATATATGAGTTTTATTGTTATATTTAAGAAAAAAAACACTTAAGTATGTGATTAAAGTTTTTCTTACAGAATGTGTAGCCACATCGGCTAATATTTCTTGCATTATACAGGGAAAAAATGCTCTCAAAAACATCATTTGTTATAAATTAATTAATACATTTAATAATTGCATCTTGTATGCATGATTTTATGCTAATTTTGCTCATTGTACTTATTTTACTTTTATTTACTTATTACTTTACTTCATTTTACTTTTATTTACTTATTACTTTACTTCATTTTACTTTTATTTACTTATTACTTTACTTCATTTTACTTTTATTTACTTATTACTTTACTTCATTTTACTTACTTACTTATTACTTTACTTCGTTTTGCTTATTTCCTTTCAATTTACTTCATTTTGCTTATTTTCTAGTAAATTTACTTTCAATTTTTGATGTTGTAAATGGTACTATTCGGGTTCTTCTAGTAGTTTTCCCAAGAGGATCTTGAGGAAACTGTTACTTAAGTTTAACAACCACTTTCCATAGAATTGACTAGATTTTATGCAAATGTAACTACTATTTAAAACCTGACATTGGGTTTGCATGGTTAATGGTTAACCGTGAAATCTAAGCATAAGAGAAGGTGAATTGCGACTGAGAGGTTACGCATCCGGAAATTAATATTCATCGTAGCATTCACCAGGTTTTGTGAAATAAAATATCATTGGAACTGAGACCTAACTATCGGGATTTGAGAAGGATCGTCACAAGGAGCTCCGACTGAGGCTAAGTGATTTTCAATAACTTTATATATCAGATTAAATGTTAGGATTTCACATTGCTCCCAGTAGTAACACTAAGTAGTTAATTCAATTATGAAAACAACAGAAACAAAGTGCAACATTGTACATATTCAAAGTTTTTAAAAGTAATCAAGAAGAAAAAGGGCTTATTCAATTGGAATTTTTTACCTAAGCGAATTAGCCACTAAGCAGCATTCGAGGTTTATGTAAATTATGTTTTTAAAATTTCTTTTGGGGTGCATTTTTATTTGAAATGGAATAAGAATGGTCAACTATACCACTGCAGCTTCTTCGATGATTTAACATGTCATATATTGATTATAGATTTAAGATTATACTGTAGAAAGTTTAAGTGCAAAGCGTATTTTAGTTTTTGTCTGCTTAGTATTCTTTTTACTTAATGTTCAAGCTCATTTTCGCGTGAACCTTTATTTACTATTAAATCATGTCGTCCCTTTTTCAGCAAAGCTAATCCTTTAGTTCAGAAATGGATCTTAAACGTGGAATGTAAATTGCAATTGCCCTCCACAAAATATCGAAATATGCTCTATATTGCTCGACTTAGATCTGAAACAATGTTGTCATCTCTAAAATTTAAATCATGGCAACTGCGTTCTTAAAAGGCAAACATAAGGCTACAAATTGTATCCATATAACATTCCGTCCGGTAAAAGACAAGAAGGTCAATTCGCTTGTACAACACAATGGTTATCTCGACCAGGTGACGGCAACCTATAGCACACTTATCTGATTGGGCACATGGTACAATTTTCAGAGGCACTCTCCACACTACATTACAAAATTATAAAGTTAAATTGCCCCGTCTCTCCTCCGTGCCTCACGTATTTCTTCTCCTTTCGTTCGGTTCTTCACATATTTCTTAACCTGCTGTATCCTAATATGTTAGTACATTTGTCTGACACACCATAGCTTCCAGTCTGCAAATCCTGGCTTAGATCATCAAACTTCTGTAAACTGGTCCGTCCTTTTTTCAGTTGTTCGGAGACTTGTAATTGACCCATGTGGTTGCAGTCCCTTCTGGACCAGCGGAAGGAGCAAAAAGCGCTTCTCCAGGCCCGTACTTTCGGAGAGGTTACGCACGCACGGGACCTGTAGAATTTCCTAATTTCCTGCCTAATTTCCTTTAAACAATTCATAAAAACTTTTAAATGCAATCAAATACTCTAAAACTTACAATTTACTATCATTGATAATATTTGAACACGGAGTACAAGTTTTTCGCTGTGTTTAAAAAAAACAATTGCGAATTTTAAAGAAAATGTTTTCATTATAATAAAAAAAATTGCATACGCAATCAAAAAAATTACGAAAATCCTATACATTTAAATACGAATATAGAAAATATTAGAAAACTAAACCAACTAATTCAAAATATAAATATAAATCCATTGATCACGAAGCTCTAAATGTCTGATTCTCTCGAAAAATAAACATGTACAGTTGCTTATATTCATAAATATCTTGGATCTACTTAAAACAAAACACGGAGCTGAAAGCCTAAATTGAAGTTAAAGGTTTATGAAACATTATTCATAAACCATCTAGTGCTTGTAAAAATTAATAAAAAACGTTCCTAACTCTGATCATACCGGTGTGAGCATGGGCCTACGAGGAGGAAAGCTCAATCACATATATGATACCGTGGGCCGTGGAGGAGAAACGCGTGATCACATATATGTGATCATAGTCCTGAACGGGTTAAAGTTATTTCAAGAGCAAATCAAAAAGTTGAATCTGGACTCATGAGTAAACAAAATAATCTACCACTAATCTCTGCCACACTGTCCATGCTTATGCGCCATACTAAATGATGTTCTACTTTGAAAATAGCAGGACTTCTCGCATACAGACCTTTCTTGACTGTTAACGTCTTTCTTGAGCGTAACGTAACTTTCCTTACTTTAAGCTTTAACGTTCCCTGAAGTTTACTTCAGGGAACGTTAACGCTTAAAACTCGTGTTCTTGTGGCTGCAGGAAAATCACGAGACAACTGAAAAGCTGTTGCATTCCTATTACTCCTGTTTTAGATAAATATCGATTTTTACTGGTAATCTTTTCTTTTGGGAATGGATCGATGAATCTTCTCTCAATAGATATGGTCACAACAAACTGCTCATAACGCTGAGTATCATAATAAGTTTCCAGCAAATTTTGTAGTTGAGAATGCTTTATTTACCAAAAGAATTACTCCCTCATCCTACTATGCATATACCGGTGCTTATTCATCTGAACTATAAACCTTTTGAGTTTCTACGAATATTGGAAAAATTCTATTCATAGGTTCGAAGTTTTTAAATGATTTCCTCTACTTGTCTTTGCAAATAAAATCAGAGTATTTTATAGTGATCAACTTTTTATTTTTTAAATAATAACGCCACACTCCACATAAAACAGTACCCTACAGTTGAAAAATTAATACTATGTACATTAATTTTCGTTTCACACCGTTTTGTCTCAGTCCCACCCTTCGTTGACATTTTCCGCCTCTCTCCTCTCGTCAAGCTATTTCTTTCTTCTATTCAGCTGGTAGAGCGACCTATACAGTTTTTGGAGTAAATGGAACTTTGCAATCCCATTGTTCATAAATCGATGCTTGTTCATCTGAACTGTTAACCTTTTGAATTTCATCAAAAGTTGGGAAAAATACCGTGTGTGTAAACGAACGAAGCGCTAAAATTAACACGAGCAGAAAAGCAGCTGTTTTGCAAAAGGCAAGCTGGCCATCAGGTTGTGGCGGTGCGACATCTAGATGAACTAGTACCAACATCACGCGAAGACGGTCGTCTTGGCGTGATCAGTAAAGTACTCGCATTCATTCGGAATGGAAGGTATTCAGATCTAGCCCTCCTTCCTTCATTGGTGACCCTAGCCGTGATATGAACCGAACCCTTCACGCGCCGCAGTCGTGGCGCCATCTATCCACTTCAAAAGCAACCAAACCGTCACACGAATGATGCAATTCTCAAGCCGTCTCATACAAATGACGCGATTCTCAAGCAGTCTCATACAAATGACGCAATTCTCAAGCCGTCTCACACAAATGACGCAATACTCAAGCCGTCACGCACGAATGAAGCAAGCCACCAAGTGACGCAACTACTTACATGCTCGCCACGAATAGGGTATCGTTCGTTCACCTATTCGCCGAAACACTGGCAGGGGAGTGTGTGGCGGTGTGATATCTAGATGAACTAGTACCAACATCACGCGATCGTTTTGGCGTGATCGTTTAAGTACTCGCATTCGTTCGGAACGGAAGGTACCCAGAATGAACCTTTCTTCCGACAATGTGTTATGGTATGGATGGGAATGTCTTCTCCAGACTTAACAAAAACAATTTTTTTGTACAGCCAAAGGCTAAAATTGAAGCTAAATACTATCAGAGAATTTCCCTCTGTATTTCGGGTCTTCAGCGGCACTAGGGCTCGAAATTATGACACGCCGACCACGAGTTCACGAATAACTGCGGCAACTCTGTAAAGAACAGTCCACCTACAAGTATACGCTTATATACGTAATTTCGACGCTGCAAAAATTATAATTTAGGGAAACATGAGTTTTAAATTTCTCTCAGAACTTTTCCAGAAATTAGATTAGTTGTGTACATTTGCTTATAGGCTTTAATATACTTCAGGGTAGCTTTTATAATTAGTTAATAAGAAAGTTATTTAGTTTTTTTCTTAATATCAAGGTAATGCATTATGTTACAGAATGTAACCGTAGTTAAATTTCCATATTATCATACTTATTTCATTTTGCTTTATAATCTTCTGTAACAATTGTATTTCTTTATATGTTGCAACAAAAAGTCCTTTCACAATTTTTTGAATAATTAATTTCTTATTGAAATGAAAAAATATATTGAAGTATTAAATCCTTTAGTAAATTTTAACTTCATGGTTGTTGTCTAATTTTTAATCTATATCATTCTTTAGACCAATCCTTTTTCACAAATTACATCCTCTGCAACGAAATTTCTTTTTAGATACCAATATTCTTATTTGACAAATATATCCTGCGCTTTTCTGCGGGATTGTAAGTAAAATATCTAAAAACCATGCTTTGTTTGGTGATCCAATTTCCTTATACTTATGGCTTCACTCTTTCTATATCCAGTGGTCATCTCATCTTATTGAACAAGCTCTTTGTTGCAAACAATATGTGTGTGTGCTCTAAGCCTCTTTCACAATCCAGTGAGGATACCGAAAATAGATTCTTAGAAACAATCCTCAAAAGATTTACTCACTATTGCTAAAGCCTTGGGTTCACTTACCTCCAGTTCATTGTTCTTTGTCCAGAAATATAATTTGAATCCATTTTCTTCAAACATCTTTTAAGTATTCTTCAAAATATTAACATTTTTCTTGAACCTGGGACCATAAAATAATTACAAAATACATTTATTTCTTAAACCAAAGAATAGTGTGATAATTCATCGTCAGGTAGATTTTTGTCGGATTTGAAGAATAAAATAATACCAGTTTTAGATTATTTTAATGACTAAACTAAAAAGTATATAAGAAGAGTCATTGTATTGATCTAGCATAAGATATTGATTGAAGTTACAGCGATAACAGAATATAGTAGGGAATGCCATCTTTAAGATTTTCTCAAACATCCACATTTTCTTTCCACATTTATCTATCTAAAATTGATAAAATGTTCTTGGAAACAATTTATAATAACTTTTCACAATCACATTCACACAAGTTTTTGAAACTATTATCAGTTAGGAGTGATGCAAATAGTCATTTGTCTTCGCATTCATATAATTTCAGAACCCTTTTAAAAAGCTCTTTGTATTTATAGAGAGCTATATAAATATTTATACATGAATATATTAGAACAGCTTTATACCACAGTAATATCAACTGGTCAACTACTCTGTAATTCGTATACAAAATTCCTTTCTCAAATTCACTGCTTAAAAAATTTGGACAGCACATGGATTTAACGAATTTACTTAAATATACCATCTGATAAGTAATGAAAAACTTAACAAGGGCAGCAGAAAACGGGAGAAGAAAACTTTATATGCAAATCAACGTTTATGACGTCATAAACCAAAAAAAGTATATTAGATGCAAAAATCGTGATTTCTTAGAAGCTGTTGTTTTTCGTTATCTCAATGGTGAAATTCAATATTTTGGCTTTGTTTTGAGAAAAAATTATTGGAAAATGTCACGAGAACGTGATCTATCGGAATCCATGGCTTAGTGTATTATTATGAGATTGGGATCTGGGTAAACGCAAAGAAATGTAGCGGCCACAGTTGGAATAGTAAGAAGTGGCATTGCAAAATTGTGGAATTGATTTCAAGAAATGGGACATGTTCGACGTTAGCCAGGACAAAGTCGTCCATAAGTAATACCTGATATATCATGTAAACAGCTCGTTGAGACAGAAGAACAAATTCTGTACATATTCAGAGACAGTTTCTTTTGACAGCATAGCCAAACATTCCGAAATTGGTTTCAGGGCTAATAAATCTGCCAAAATATAGGTTTTAATTCTTAGTGAGAGATACAATGAGACGTGTTTTGAAATAAAGTATAAGGAATTATGATTTAGATTAAATGAATAAGATTCGAGTTTTTAGTAAATACTAATTTAATTATTACATATAAATATCGAGAGACATACATTTATTTTTTTAAAAAAAGGAATCATATTTCTAACGTATTACCATTTTAATATACTTAAGTTATTGTATAATCAGCTGATCGATGTAACATTTCAAGCTCTGATGAAACAACAATAATGTACTTGTTGTAATTAATTGTTTCCTTGTAGCATCGCTACGCTCAATATGTCATTAATGTATGTGGAGAGGAATGTGTTTATTTACACATACTCATCCTGTAAAGGACAGTTGTGTTGCTCAAGCGGTAGTACTATACGCTTCTGAATGCTACTATGAATGATACAATGAATTGCTACTGTTTCCACTTATTATTGCTTATTTCATATTTTTATCAATTGCTGTAAGTTCTGGAATGTATGATAAAACGACGGTACAGTAAGCTGCGATAAAAATGTTCTTATTCACATTATTAAATTACGTACAACCTAATATTGTAATATCCGAGTGCGTACGAAACACTGTTTTTTTTTTTAAAGTTATGAAGACTTTTTGGTAGTTTTTTTTCTGATTTATTGCATACATTATATAAGAAAAAATGATGTTGAACTGATTTATAAGTACATCATAAAAAAACCATAATACATACACCCCCACACACACACACTCTTTACTTTCACCCTACCTCATAATTTCGAGAGCAAACACGATTTTTTTTAATTTGCCAAATGTCACGAATAATATAGAAAAATACTTAAGTACACTTTTGATCTCATTTATATTTTCTAATTGAAACTCATTCGAAGTTCAGAAAAAGGTAGTAGAACAATAACATAAAAAGTCAAAATAGCAAGTGTAAGCCATGATTGTATAAAAATTTAGGATGAATGTTTTTATTTAAATCTTTTTTAAGTGAATTTTAAATTTAAAACGATTTAGTAGTCATAGTATTTATCTAGAAATACTGTTAAAAACTATTTAATGTTTCTTTGAACGCAAACATTATTTATTCTATGCAAAATATATGATTTCAGCTTACATAACTTGTGAAAAGGCAATTATTTAAATATTTTTTTTTAAATAATGGCAAATAAAACCTGTCTATACAAGTTAAAAAAATGTATACAAATACTTTGCATAATTGTTCCAATCCACAGTAAAAAAAATTATTTTAAACTGAAAAAATGTAGCAGTTATTTCTATTTTTGCATTTTTAAATATTTATGCTTAAGTTTTACCGTTAAATTTTACTCATTGGAGTATTTCAAATTTAAAGTTGTTGCGAATATCTTTCTCTATTAAAGTCATCTTAGAAAGCCTTTAACTTAATACGAAAGAAACTTTTCTTTCATTAAAACGAGAGAAAAAAATGCTATTTTAAAGTAAAACTCTAAAGCAAGTAAAATAGAGAGAAAATTTGTGAAATTCCACTTAATACAACATTCTAACTTCTATAAGTATGAAAATAAAACTCTATCCCCTAATGTTATACCAAGAAATAGCAAGCATACCAGACATAAGGCTAGATATTGTGAATTACATAAAATAAAAACAATCTCTAGTTCATTTTAAGGATTTTAAAATACCTTCTTTTAAGTCAGTTTATGGGAGAGAAAGTTTCTATTAAAAGGAAAGAAGTATAAAATAAAAGATTAAGGTGGAAAAAAATATAATATAATTTCGTAGTTTGGTAGCATAAATAAGAAAAAAAAGAAACATTAAATAAATTTAAATTGTAAATATCTTGTTTACTACCAACTATATAGCTATTTATTTTAGTCTATGAATGCACTCTGCCAATAATTGACATTGGCTTTTGAAATCTATAGCTTAAAAAACAAAACTATATTTCGAAAAAATGCATATTTATTGAACAATATTTTCTTTGAAGGTTTTCCTATGACATTTTATAGTTTTTACACATTTGCTATCATGTATGAATTTTTAAAAAAATATTTTATAGAATATGTACGTACCTGTGTAATGATAAAATACATCTTAGGTTGCGGTTGTAAGAAAGAAAAGAAAATAATAAAAAGAAAATCACGATTAGTCACCATAGAAAATTATAATACCTTTCTCACTGTCTTTCTCTATGAAATTAAAATTTATCTTTTCTTTATGGAGAATGAGATTTTAAAATTCAATTTATTTCGGTCATTTATCGGAAATACTCGCATAAAAGGATTTGAGTGTACCGGTAACCTAGTAGGGGTGGCGACCGATTTGAGATCGATTCATCGAAGAATCGATTTCTTCGGCCAAAAAAATCGATCTTTCAAATCGATTCAGTTAATTGATATTTCATCCTAGAAAATCGATTTTCAATTTTTTTATGTTTTGGTAAAAATCATAAAATTATTTACAATTATTTCCATGTACAACCTTCAAAAACCCGTTATATTACGGTGTTGGTGGTTAAAGTATTAATTTATTGGCCACAACAAAAAAATCTATTTATCATCACGTTCATTCAATGGCCATGATGTATATGAGTATCGTTAGATCATAGGTTCCTTGTGAGAGCATTTTTTCTATTGCCAGCATCATCGCAAGTGATGAGCGGAACCGCTGAGATCCTGGTAGACTTGACTTTTTTACTGATAAGAGATCGTTCTTGTTTTTCATAAAATTGATTTATATTTACATCGTAAATGCAGACTTTAAAAGAAAATCGATTTTTTATAAATCTATCATTTAGACCTCGATTATTTTGTGAATCGATTCATCAGGTTAAGATTCGAATCGATTTAAAAATCGATCTTTTTCGGTAGGAATCGCAATCCCTATAACCTAGTAACTTAGTGGTCATGGTCACGAAATCGTGAGCCAATGCCACAGTTTTGAGTCCTGAAGATCAGCCGTGCAGATAGGCTGAGGTGAGCTAAATCTATTAGGGCTCTAACTCCTCACATTGGTGTGGTGTGGAAGTTTGCAGAGGGGCGTCTGAGATGCTCTCTTATATGTCCTCATCAGTTGACTATGGTAGAGTTTCTCAAACTGTGGTGCGTGCCTCCCTAGGAGTAGCATATTGAAAAGTCGAAAAAAAATTACTGAAAAAAGTTATTAATTTACTGAAAGTAAACAAATAAAATACATTCTGATAAAATAAAAAATAAAACACCAATTTACATTGATATAATACACTTCTAAATGTATCAGTACAGCACAATGTATTTTATAATCAATTTAACAATTCTAAGTTAAAAACAACAGTAGTGATTATCAATGATCTCATGAGCTTGTCATGTTTCAAATTATATGCAGAAATTAACACTTATCTTGATAATTTGTACGGTTTAAAATTAATCCTTAACTGCCAATTAAAAGTTACGGGATTCGCTGCCCAATGCGTCCGTTTTCTGTATTTGAAGTAAGTATTGGAGGAGGGGGAAGGAAAATTAATTAATAAGCAAATTTTCTGAAATAAGTAAATTCTTCGCAAGCATTGTTAAGGTTCTTTTATTGCATTTCAAAGCCGGAATAATTTTATGGACAGCAGTGCATAGGAAAAATTGTACTTCAGAAAGACGTATATATACGACCGGGGCAATTAACGCTTTGGCTGAGCGAGGTGTTTATATCCTCCGTACGCACGTAAGAGGTCTAAGTTGTATTGTAGCTTTAGCGTCAAATTATGGTTTGGGGGAATTAAATACATTATTATATTGTATGGAGAGGGCGCGATGGAAATTATGATTAAATATTAGGTTACAAAAATTGAAACTTTGAGAAGCACTAGACTAGGCTTAAAATTGCGAGGTTAACTGTCCTTACATTGTGTTAAAAAGAGCAAAATTAATAAACATTCTTTGACTCACGCGTACAGAATTTCTTTGGAATATTTCCTTTTACTCACTTGAAATGCACAAGAATATCAATATATTAATAATTTAAAAAAAAAAAAAACTTTATCTACTTACAATTTTAAGTATTTTTAACAAAAATTTAATTTGAATCAAATTAAAAAAGAAGTCAGAAATTATTTTTATTAGATTACAATACACATAAGAACCAGAATAATAAAATATACTGTTGTTACAGAATTTATAAAGGAAAGGAAATAAAAAAGATTTAATGTATTCGTTGAAGCTCATAATTAACGACTTTTTTCAATATTGTTCAGTTAAGAAACGAGAAAATACCCATTTAAAATATATATTCCTTTCTATCTTTTGTAACCTTAATTAATTACTTTTGTATTTAATGAATGATTCAAGGTCAGGAGAACTTTGTTACAGAGAAAATATTGTTTAAGTTATACTGTAAACTCTTATATCTCTGGTTAAAGTAATAACGAAAATATTAAGTAAGTAAGTATCATGAGTATTCTAGCAGAAGTAATTCTATAATTAATAATTCTGAGGAATGTATTTTCTGAGATATTCTTCACTACACACACAGCCATTAATATTTATGCAACTTACAAATAAGAAAACCGTTAAATATGTACAAGGGTTGTTAAAAGGAATTTCAAACATTAAACAGTGCTTCCGGATTGCTAATACAAATTTATTCAAACAGCTAGCTCACTTCTCGAACAAGACTTTTCGAGTCTTTTTTACTATTTTAGGTTATTTTAAAGAGGTACATGTGATCAAAAGTACAAATACAATTTTTTAAAAAAATTATTTATGAATGCACAGGTAAAATTATGATGCATTGAAATTTATCGTAAAATGAATATTCATGATTATTTTTTTTTATAAATTTAGTAAAATAATTGCATTTAATTTCTGAAATGTTACATTGTGACTGTAATCACTTTTATTTGGATGAATAAAACCTAGTACAAATATTTTTTTATTATTTTCATTTACGTATAGCTTATGTGGAAAAAATTACACAGTAAAACCTATTTTTGTGCGGTAAATAGGGATCGCATAAAAGAAACCACACATAAAAAAAATGGAAATTTGTAAATACTTAAACCTAAAATATAGTAAGACACATTAAAGATTTTTTTTTTATTCGATGGAGAGGGCCCGCATAAAAAAAGTCGCTCTAAGAAAAGGCGTCAACTATTTAACGAAATGTTTTAACAACCCACGTTAGGAAATGCACCTTCAGATAAATGTGGGATCAAAAGCGATGTAGACGAGATAATTAAATATTTAAATATGAATCGAATCACTTACTCTTGGCTTTTCCTAGCAGTGCACTTTCTAAATGGAAATAACGCTTTTTAAGTTAATCAATCTACTTCAATCTGACACTACTCCTATTTAAACAGCTAGTTGACCAAGTCGTCCATCTTTAATATTATGCAAATAATCTACGAATAACTTTCGACTAACTTCGAGTTGATCACTATCTTTTAGCTTCTAACCCCTTCTCGAAAGTTAATCCTTAAATATAAGCCTTGATTTGCATAATTCGCGTCTTCTTCTTCGGGAGAAAGTTTTCAATAGAATAATATTTAAATAAAGTTTTTCCACAAGATAATTAGTAGGAGGTACGCGAATAGACCCGTTAGCAACTAACACACAAACGTTTTTTTTATTATTATTATTTACTATTTTTAGACTCCGCGTCCCTTTATTCATCATAATATTTCATTTGTTATTAGAACAGTGCTTCTCAAACGTTCAGTACTGGCGACCCAATTTTCAATCATAATTTTTATAGTCTGGGCAACCTATCGGACCTCTGAGCAAAACATGTAAAAAAGCTGTATCTGGTACAATTCTATTCAGTTTTGGTCGTGTCGATACTTCTACATATAGCTACCGAATCTGTCTTGCATGTACATTATATAATTTAAGCGTTAGTTGCAAATCACGGTATTAAGTATTTACGGCAGTAGATTAAAACAAAAACATAGATATATTTTTAATGCATCCAACTACGTTCGAAACCGTGATTTTAAAAAACCCCTAAATGGATAATTTTCATGATATTTAGTATCACTTAGATTAGAATACATGTATAAAATTGTTTTAAGGATATTTTGTCAAAAAGAATTATTTAAATACAATATTTCAGCAAAAAATTAACTTATAGAAAAACCTTTATTCAAAATGTTCTCCTTTTGTAAAAAGTGCTTCTATTATAATAATATTTTGCCTGTATATAGGCTCAGACCTTTGTACAGAGGTTCAACTAAGATTTTTGAAAAACTCACATTATTTTCAGAGTTACAACCCATTTAAATAATTATCGGCGTTTTTTTCTTAAAATTTATCTCCTCTGTTGTCGTAAAACATGGAGATAAACCCACTTCTAAGTTATATACTTCAAAAATTCTAGTTGAGCCCTTCTGTGCAGAGGTCTGAGCTATATACTTGTAAAATATTATTATAACAGAAGCAGGTTTCACAAAAGGAGAATATTTTGAAAATAGGTCATTCTATGTTCATTTTTTTGTGAAAATATTGCACTTAAATATTTTTTTTGTTGTAATACCATTCTTAAAACAATTTTATATACATTTTTTAATCTAGGTGAAACTAAATATCATAAATATTATCAATTTAAACGCTTTTGCAAAATCACGGTTCCAAACGTAGTCGGATGCCTTAAGTCGTAGAGAACATTCGATGACAATAAAGTATCAACAAGTACACAGAAGAGCATGGTTCCGAAAACTAAATCAAGGATATGTTTTAAATAATACTTAAATTTTGGATTTACTATTACTATTGTTGAAAACCCATGGGTAAAACTTATATGTGTACTTACTATGTGTTAAAACTTACAAATCTGAAGAACAACATGCAGAAGCTATTTTTAAAACCATAGAAAATCTTTTATTCATGTTGGCATGGAATTTTAGAAAGTATTTCCTTGTTGAGGACAACATGATAGCAAGTTACGAGTGGATTAGGGATTCATTTCACAATACTTTAGAAGGGCTCTCAACTACCGAAGATGAAATCTTTATAGATTTCACATCCAGTGACATAGTTAAAAGGCAATTTTGAAATAAATAGCCTTTTGAATTTTGGGCAGAGGTGGATGATACATTTTCTGCACTGAAAACAAAAGCATTTTGTATACTATTACCATTTTCAACATCCTACCTTTATGAATCCTAAATATACAAACAAAACTCAGAGTATCAATTTCTAATATTAAGCCTTCCTTTGAAAAACTTTGCTCTGCAAGACAAGCCCTTGGAAGTCACTTATAATTATTAAACTTGTTCTTATACTGGTTGAAGTACCCACTTTTCACACGAGTTTATTTTTTTAAAAAAATAATAATACATTATTCTGGATATAATAGCTTAATTATAAGGAGAGTAAAACCATGTTTATGAAAATGTATACAAAAATGTAAAATGATTTTTTGAAATGAATGCTCATATTATAAATAGCTTTGAACGAACTGTTATTTTAAGCGTCACAGAATTAGCATTTAGAATTAATGTTAAATAATGAAAAAGAATGTAAAATTTCTATAAAGAATAATTGCGTTATTTTTAATATTTAAAGCAATAAAACTTCAAAATGTTTTACCCCGGGATCAAGTGTGCATTCGATACTAACGTTAATGTTCTCACGGAGTGTGACTCATCCCAATCTCCTTTTTTTATATAATTATTTTTACAATATACAATAAAAATCACAATTTCAGTCAATAATTTAACTAAGAGAAAATATACTTACCTATTTCAAGGATTTTTCAATTTGTCTTCAAAAATTTGAGAAATCCAATAAAACTGAACTACATTGTTTCATATGTTCTTGGCTTTAATAAAAGACTCAAATCACAGACACTTTTCGCTAACATTCAATTCGGTGTATTCAATATCAAAATATGGATATTCGTTCTAAAAAAGAATTGTGTTCAACGTTTTTCATTATGCATTATATGTTTCAGAATACTCATAAAAATAAACCTTGGCTAAATAATTCTTCAACTTGCTCTACATGTTTATCCATCTATCATAAAACTCTTTCACATGGAAAAAGGCGAAACAGAAATATATTATTTGCAACTTCCCTAAAAAGAGTAACGGAGATAACCCTACCAGCAAGTTCGAAGGTCAGCTAAAGTAATATTTTAGGTTAAAATAAACGTATTAAAATTTTCTTGCATCAAAGCAAACAAAATATTTCTTTTAAATTTGGTTGTAAGATCAAAAGATAGCTAATGAGCGTTTGAAGTAGAATCTTTTATTTTTGATGACGTGATGTTTTCAGATGATATATATATAAATCATATCAGTGTAAATCTGCATTTTTTTATTATGTCAGAAGGTATTTTGTCGTGTTTAATTCCAGTAAATTAATTTTTTAACCTTTTATTTTCGATATGCTCGCGCCCCCAAGGGAGGGGGGTGCCCCACAGTTTGAGAAACACTGTATTAGAATGAAATAACTACTACAATTAACCCTCTAAGCGGTCTGCATGTAAATTCTTGCCATTCTAGAGATGCTTCGAAAATCCACCTCACGTATTTTTTTGCCTTTAAATAAGATTCTCAACTTTTAAAAATACAGCTCAACTGCTTTTGAGAATCTCATTTGAAGGCAAAAAAAGCATCTCTAGAATGGCACGATTTTACATGCAGACCGCTTGGAAGGCTTATGAATACATCTCAACTTCTTTTTAACATTCACTTTGTTAAAATTTACATATAAATCCACTCTATAACATAAGCTATGCACAAAGTACGAGTTATCCAAATGCGATGAAAAAATAGCTCTAACGCGCCAGTATTGAAAACAAAACATTAAAGAATACCTCAATAATTGGATATTTCATTCAGGATATGCAGCGACTAGAAAATTAAGCATAGCTTGAGCGTTTTCTGACCTCGATGCAAGCTATTATCCAGGTTAACACTGACTTGTACTTTTGTGAATGTTTGACAATGAAATTGAAAGCAACAACAAATACAATTGAAAAGCTATAAGAACGAGATCCAGGTGCATTTGAAGAGAATTCTTCACTGAAATTACAAACGTACAGTATTGGAAATAAATCTGAGAACAGCACCAGCCCGGGAAGTATAGAAGGACAAAGACAAGCTTTCTCAGCTGCATGCCACGTGCAGCTGAGAATTATATTGTTCAAATGTAGTTCTGGAGATTCAAGAAAAAAAGGCCAACATTATATTACACGTAAACTCGTCGACGTAACTGAGTACTGTAGAGTGCCATGGATGGTAACGAAAAACTTTCGGCTAACTTGTACAACAGTACCTGGTGCCGTTGGTTGAGTTCGAATAATAGCCAGAGATGGAGATAGTACTTAAATTTATATTACAAGAAAATAAATATTTACAGTTAAAGTTTACACTAAAAGGTAATAATGCGGTTAAATGAAAATTACACCCTTGAAGGTGCTGCGGATTGACGCGAACAAGACCTTGCGTCCGTCCGTTGCGTTTCAGTTTACAGAATAGTCCCCGTACCGGGGTTCCAAAAAGTTTCCGTTGGGGTAGAAAAGCGGGAAAATCTCGCGCACTCAGTTACAGTTAAGTGAGGAGTGGAAAGTCTGGCGCACTCAGTTGCAGTTAAGTGAGGAGTGTGGGAAACATACTCCCACCCTATATTCGAACTAGTTCGGATATATGGGAAGTTTATGAACAGGTCGTTTAAACACTGAGTCTTGGGTTTTCACAGTTGCAACACGAACCAATCCGTCGTTGCCTGGATGCACTTGAAGAACTCGAGCCATTGGCCATGTACCAGGAGGACCCTCCTCTTTGATCAATACGATGTCATCTTCCTTCAAGTTTGGTTGTGCGTCCTGCCATTTCTTGCGAGGTTGTAAGGAGGAGATAAATTCGGAACTCCACTTCTTCCAAAGGCCCCGTTTGATGTTCTGTAGCAACTCCCAACGATCTCTGTGGTTGGAGGTTGAAGGAAGCTCCTCTGGAACTGAAAGAAGAACATCACCTGTAAGAAAATGTGAAGGTGTGAGCGTAGATATGCATTCTATGTCAGAGTCATTAACGTAGGAGAGAGGCCTGGAATTTAGTAATCCTTCGATTTGTGTGAGCAAGGTTGTTAACTCTTCAAAAGTTAATATGGTTTCTCCCAATACTCTCTTCAGATGAAATTTGACGGATCGAATTCCTGATTCCCAAATACCTCCAAAATGTGGTGATGAGGGTGGAATACAGTGCCAATCTATTGAAGATTTGGATAAGTAGTAAGAGATGGCTTCATTAGTTGGTAAAGAAAGCCATAACTTCCGTATTTCGTCAAGTTTTCGACGAGATCCAACAAAATTGGTTCCATTGTCACTATAAATGTGGCGGGGAGCACCACGACGAGCACTAAAACGACGAATGGCAGCTATGAAGGAATCAGTTGTTAAGTCTCCGACTGCTTCAATATGAACAGCTTTAGTTGCTAAGCATACAAATAAAGCAATGTAACCCTTTGTAGATTTAGTCCCTCGACCTTTGTTGCATTTAATCAGTACAGGACCAGCATAATCAATACCGCAACTGAAGAAAGGTCTCTCCAGCGTGGCACGGTGT
This sequence comes from Trichonephila clavipes, assembly GCA_019973935.1. NCBI lineage: Eukaryota > Metazoa > Arthropoda > Arachnida > Araneae > Nephilidae > Trichonephila > Trichonephila clavipes. The sequence goes on along the minus strand of BMAU01014337.1, from coordinate 1,527,615 downwards.
TTTGGTAAATTGCCCATCAGTTGTGGTGTTGTGGTGGATGTTTTGAATTTGTTACACTTTAAGCATTTTCTAATACATTTGTTAATTAATTTTCTACTTCCTACGATCCAATGGGACTGTCGAAGAACGTGAGCTAACAAAGTCGGCCCAGCATGTAAATGAGCAATGTGTTGTTCCTTGATAAGGAGTTCACTAATACTGTGCTGAGAAGGAAGTATGATAGGATGCTTGGAATTGAATGGAAGCTGGGAATTTTGCAATCTCCTCCCACCCGTACTAAACCATGTTCATCTATGAATGGATGGAGGGAACGTAATGGACTTTTGGGTGGCAGAGAAATCTGTTTTTTAATGCTTCGTATTTCTTCCTGAAAGTAAAAACCTTGAACCCAACGAATGATGGTTTCTTCAGCGGTTTTGGTTTCCGAAAAGGTAAGTGAAGTAGTATTAATATGGGATGAACTGATCGATGATCCTTGAGATGCTATCTTTTTACAGTTTTTAATAAATCTTTGGCAATAAGCAAAAATGCGAATTACTTTGGTGAGTGAAGAGTAATGTTCGAATAAACCATGAATTACATCATTTGATGTGTGAGTAAACAGATTGAAGATGGAGACTGATTTTTGTTCCGCTTTTACCTCATCCGAAGCCTCATCGCAACTGGATTCAGCCTTGGGCCAACTAGAAGTTTCTAGCCTTAGCCAGGGTGGTCCTTGCCACCATAACTTGCAATCAGGTAAGCATTTAGGATCAATACCTCTAGATGCAATATCTGCGGGATTTTCCTTAGAAGGCACATGTCTCCAATGCTTTGTAGGTAGAACTTCTATAATTTCAGATGTTCTATTTGCTACGAAAGTTTTCCATTGGCGAGGATGACCAGACAGCCAGGAGAGAACTATTTTAGAATCCGTCCAAGCGAATACATCAAAGGTATAATATTTTAATGTCCGTAAGACCGATTTAAATAGCTTGGATAGTAAATGTGCACCGCACAACTCCAATCGAGGAATGGAAACTTGTTTGACAGGGGCTACTTTAGTTTTTGATACAAGTAGTTGAACCTTTATTTTGCCGTTGTGTTTCTGCCGACAGTAGATTGCAGCAGCATAAGCTAATGAAGAAGCATCTGCAAAACCATGCAATTCTACTATGTTGTCTGCTGTAAGGATGACCCATCTGGGAACAGTGAGGTAGTTGATGGCATTAAAGGCCTTTTGAAACCTAAGCCAATCCTCTGTTAATTGTTGTGGAATGGGAGAATCCCAATCTGTTTTTGTAAGCCAAAGTTTTTGATAAAAAATCTTCATGAATACTGTACAAGGTGAAAAAGTCCTAAAGGATCGAAAATTTTGGAAGATTCAGATAAAATACGTCTCTTTGTGAGTGGTGGTGTAAGTTCAAGCGATGGTTGGAAACCAAAAGTGTCATTGGATGAATTCCAAAATAAGCCTAATACTTTAGAACTTTCATTAGAATCTTTGGAAAATTCAACTCGTGCATCATGAGAACTATGTTCTGAAAATTGAGCGAGAAATACGGTGGAATTAGAATTCCATTTTCTTAAATGAAATCCGCGAGTACTCAAAACATGAGCAATGTCCTTGCAAATGGAGATTGCGTTATTTGGCGTATCTGCTCCTGATAGTAAATCATCCATATAAATATCTTCCTGTAAAACTCGGGAGAGGTTGGGATTATCTTTATCATCGAGAGCGATTTGCTTAATACACCTAGTGGCCAAAAGGAAGCTGAGGCTAAACCGTAGGTGACAGTTTTTAGCTTGTTTGTGCGAATGTTTTCACTAGAGTTATTTCTCCACAGAATTTGTTGGTATTTCTGATCTTCATCAGCTACTAAAATTTGACGGTACATTTTTTCAATGTCCGCTGTAAATACAATTCTAGGAATTCTAAAATTAAGCAATATTTCAAAAATATCCCTTTGTAATTTGGGACCTACTCCTAGCAGAGAATTTAATGACGTACCATTTGTAGTTTTGCAAGATGCGTCAAAAACTACTCTTAACTTTGTTGTAAGGCTGGATGGCTTGATAACGGCGTGATGCGGTAAAAAATTCTGATCTTTGGAAGTATGGGATCTGGAATTTACTAAGCTCATGTGACCTAGCGATTCGTATTCGTTCATGAATTCTTTGTATTGTTTTTCAAAATCTGGGTTATTTTTAAATTTCCGCTCCATTGCTAATAAGCGAGAAATTGCTGCGGGTTTTGAGTCTCCCAATTCTGAATTTGATTTATAAAATGGAAGTTTTACAACAAAGCGTCCATCGGAATTACATGCATAAGTATTTTGAAAATGTGTTTCCACAAATTGCTCTTCAGAAGTTAATAATTTATCTTTACGTTAGGAATTTCTTCTAATTCCCAAAATTGCTTTAATTGATTGTCAATATTTGTACCATTAATGTGAAGATTTAGCATTGAATTTGAGTTTAAAGACTCAGTTAATTTGCCTGAAATTAGGAAACCAAAAATGGAATTTTGAGCGATTAAATTACTTTGAGAGCAAGTAATTTGCCCAGGAAGCAAAATAGAAAAAAGTAGTCAGATCCGAGAATCATATCGATATTGTTTGAGATAAAAATTTCGGATCCGCTAAGCAGGCATTTTTAAATGAGAGAAATGTGTTTCGTTTATTTTTTCGTTGGTAACGGAGCAGTTAGTTTTTCCAAAACATATGCTTTAACTGGTAGTTTGACCTTGGGGTCATGTAACGATACTAAATCTATTTCAACACACCCTCTAGTCATCGCGATTTTAGAATTTTGCAATCCTTTAATTTGAAATCTAGCGTTTTTTCTTTTCAGGCCTAGCAGTTTTAAACATTTTTCCGAAATGAATGTTGATTCACTTCCGCTGTCCGCCATAACTCGAACTTGACAGTTCTCCCCCAAAATATTTTTAATGTTAACGCTTAAAGTTGGTAATAAAGAAAAACATGTTTGTATAGAGTTCACGGAAGCTGCAACTTCTTTGCTTTGATTAGTATCATTTCCTGTCTGGTTTTGACCTTCAGCACGATGAGATTTATTTGCTGACATTGCGAAATTTTTAAAATTATTATCATGTAATAGCGAATGATGCTTTTTCTTACAATAGTGGCAAGTAAAAGTTGAATTACAATGTGACTCAGTTTGCCTATCAGATAAACAGTTCATACATAATTTTTGTTTATTAACAAGTTGTATACGCTCTTTAACAGACATTTCTTTAAATTTAGAACATTTGAAAACAAGATGATTCATTTTACAACAAGAACATTTTAAACTATTGTTAAATTTCGATTTATTAATATAAGGTTGTTTTTCATAAGTAACATTTTCATTATATACATATGTTCTCACAGATAAATTTTCTAAAATATTCTGTAGCTTGGCTTTGGTTTCGTAATATTTTGTTTCGAATTCTTCCATTTCAGAGGATTCGATAGGTAAAGCAGCATCCGCTTTATCAAATTTCGTATAAGTTAATTCAAGTTTCTCTAACTTGTTGCGTATATCATTTTTGTCAAAAGTTTGATCATTTTTATCAATGAAATTTATAGTTCTTGTAAGTGCAGCTTTCGCTCTGCCGCGAAGCACTGTAGCCGTTTCGGCATCCATTGTTGATAAAACGAAATATGGATGGAATGTATCAGTAAGAGAAACCAAAGTCAAACGTTGAATGAAAATATAAAATAGTACTTATCTCTTGTTTCTCTGAATCGTTGACGAATCTCGTCGGTGCCTCCATATGGTGCCGTTGGTTGAGTTCGAATAATAGCCAGAGATGGAGATAGTACTTAAATTTATATTACAAGAAAATAAATATTTACAGTTAAAGTTTACACTAAAAAGGTAATAATGCGGTTAAATGAAAATTACACCCTTGAAGGTGCTGCGGATTGACGCGAACAAGACCTTGCGTCCGTCCGTTGCGTTTCAGTTTACAGAATAGTCCCCGTACCGGGGTTCTAAAAAGTTTCCGTTGGGGTAGAAAAGCGGGAAAATCTCGCGCACTCAGTTACAGTTAAGTGAGGAGTGGAAAGTCTGGCGCACTCAGTTGCAGTTAAGTGAGGAGTGTGGGAAACAGTACCAATACATCGAATGGTTGCCAGATTTTTTGACAGATGGCAGTTGGTTCACGTTCAACTGGACATTTACCTGATCCAAGATTGGTATCCTGTACTTTGAAGCGGGACTCATTGCTGAAAACAATTCTACTCTATTCCCCGTATGGTGATGTTCAACAATCAGCAGTCAGAGCAATGGCCTCCGAAACCATAGTCCCTTCCTCAGAGCTATTTTTCGAGGATCTTTGTAGTCACTAGTGTTTCAGTTACACATCAGAAAGTTGATAAGGAAGTACCAGAGGTTGTGAAGACCGATTAGACGATTACTCTGTCATTGTAATTTCTCAACGATCTCAATCTATCCCGGCTTCTATCTCTGTATGGCTATGGTTCACCCATTCCTAACAAAATCGTCTAAGGCTAGCATGAAACAAGAATCGTATTGAAAATTTACGAAGCCAAGTAGTAAAAAGACTCAATGTCCGCTATCAAATAAAATGGTGCCACATACCATAACTTTTGATTGTCTGGCAGTGTAGAAGACAGCAGTCACAGGAATATGAGACGACGAAAACACATTCAAGCTTATATTACGCATTCACATTGAAATGTTGTCTGTTTTGTACATCATACAGATGCTTTCTTATATAGCTCCAATTTGTTAGCTGTTTGCTGCCGGGTGTTAAACATTTGTAGACATAAATGTGTCCCTTTCGGTTGATTGATTGATTGAATATTAACGTCGCACTGTTCAGCTACACGAGGGCTTTTGGCGACGGACCACGTAATTTTGAATCATGGTCAAGTGACGTGGACGACACCTGAGCTTGTCCCTTTCGGATAGTTTGATCTTGATGCGTCGCTTGTTATACTATAGAATGTACAGTAGAGCTTCTTTTACTAGAACGTTTATTATCCAGAGCGTCAAATATCCGGATAAGTGTTTCTTTTTTGTCAACTACATGGTACTGTATATGAATACATTTTCGAACAGTGCAATGCTCAACAGTTGTTTCGCGCGGGGACAAAAGTGACGAGAAAATCTAAGGTAGGGATATTTGGAGAATTTCAGTTGTGTTATTTGGTGCGTGATCTGCGCGGAGTATTATATCAGTTTGTTTCCAAGTGAGGGGGTGTATACGTGCTCTTTTGGTGAGTTGTGAACAAGATATGTGTTTTAAATGTACAACAGCAACGAAAGTAGCAAGGGTCCATCAAATGCTGACGCGTTTTCTGCGTTAGAGACAGCTATGGAGTGGTATGAACAGTAATCAGAGTGCTGTCCTACTCAACTATTGCTGCTCAAGAAAATCAGATACCTTGTAGCGGAACACGAAGGTGTACAGTGGTAGAGTGAAAATTAAGTAACTATTTTCCACAATAAAGGTAAACTTGTGACATTTTGCACCTATTTTACTTTCTCTTCACGCACATTTCCCGCATGTGATAATTTTCAATGTTCGTAGAGTGTCCAGTTACATATACTGCATGGAACGATTTTGGTTTCCGGTTAATCGAATATTCACGTATTCGAACGGTGACCGGTACCAATTTAATCGAAAAAATGACGTTCTACTGTAATTGAAGTTAAAAAAAATTAAAAGATACCTTATAGCATGGAGCAATTTAGAATTGTGACAAGGGGCCAAGACATGTTGAAATGTTCCATCAAAGGTTTCTATGAATGGAACAATCTTACTACATAATATTTCTATATATTTGACAGAATTCATCATGTATTTAAGAAGAACTAAGCTTCCAGGGTCATTTGCTGTGAAAAACTCCCAAACATTTGTTCAGTAGGGTGTTTTACAATCAGTTGTATATGATCTAGTAACAAAGTTTCAACATCACTTCGTCTAATTACACTTGACTTGTATCTCTGTCCAAACAAATGTTTCATAACTCAAAATCACCGTCTTCCTGTCGTTAACAGTCCATAATCGGTATTTTTCGGCCCAAGCGAAACGTTTTTTCATCATTTTCTGAGTTACAAATAGTTTTTTTCTTCAGTCTTGTTGCCTTAAGGCCACCTTCCAGAAGCCTTTTCGATGCAGTACAGGTACTAATTTTAAAACCATTATCCAATAAATCCCTTCAAAGATCTATGTTTGCTTTTTTTGGATTCATTTTGCTACTTTTAATTGAAATTTTATCAATTCTTTGAGTAGTTTTCCACTTGCGTCCACGTTTTACTTTTTTTTTTTTGGAGACGATGATCCAGAATTTTGAAATTTTCTTAAAACACTTAATTCGATTACATCAACTACCATAGTTATACTCTCATGGTCATAAAATTTTGTTCATTGAGAGCGTTTTATTTTAGAACAGTTCCTCGAAGTAATATTCATCTTTGAACAAGTAAAAGTAACACGGTTTTTACAGAACAGAAAATTGAAATTACCAGCTGCCCCACTGAAAGACTCACAACTGAGCTGTTGATACATTAAAATGAACAAATTGTAGTCAAAGTCGATCTGTCACACTACCTAAAGGTAGATATAACGGGTGTGAGGTGGTTCAGGACATCACTAGTAATCACGTACCTACTCAAACATGAAAAGCATGTTTGTCCCAATTAATTCACAAACAGTATATATATATTCATTCAATTACACAAATCATAAAAATTATACTTGTTTCTAAGAATTTAGAAGTGTTATTGGTAATCCGTATCGAACACTAATAATGGAAGTACAAAGATTTAAGAATACATATTTAACGCGATTTGATTATTACTTTCCAAAGCAGTGATTCGCAAGTTTAGATTTTTACAATGAAACACACACCCTCACACATGTATATTTAATCCTTTCCACATTAAACCTTTTTCTTACAATCCTTACAAAAGGGTACATTTTTCTCTCAAAACACTTCAAAACTTATGTATTGATCTAAGGTAAATTGTTCTGTAGTGTTCTGGACGATCGATTAAAATTGCCATTATCTTTATCCATTATCTTTTCGAATAGCCTTACCGAAATACTTTTATTTCCTAATACTGAAAGAAACTTATAGGCTTGATTTAATATTCAGAAAGAATAATATAGATTTCTGATCACTTGATTTAAATTGAAACTAACACTTCCTTTTATCGCTGCATTTATTTTCTTTGAAGTCTTAACAATGCAATCAAATGCGATGGAAGCGTAAGAATAAGAAGCTTTTAAGACAATATTTGATCTCTGAAATTACTTTTCAGATACATTTTTTGAAAGGAGTAATTTCCATCGATGTCTGCAGAAGTTGAGATTTTTCAGGTTTTTCAAATGGCTTCAAATTCCCAAATAAGTGAAATTAAAAAACGTATTTATTAGACTCAATATTTAAAGAAAAAAATTGGAACAATGTTTCTTTTTTTTAAAATAAGCTGGAATATATATGCCCAACTTCCATTTTAGCAACTGTAAACTAATATGGAAAAAACTGAAATTTTGCACGGAAAATAAAATTTTAAAGTACCTTGTTACACCAGAATTGTTGACCATAATCGATATAAGCAACTTTTTTAGATCGTACCAATCGCTAGAGTAGTGATGCACCACCAACGACCACTACAATGCCAAGTGTGGAAAAGTTCACATACTATATAAATGCCAGCGGAGGCACTGGAAACACATTTCAGGCAGTGTTTTTCAAACTTTCAACATTTTCCACCCAATATTCGATCATAATTTTTGTCGCTCCCCTCCATTTAATAACATTGTATGGAATTCCATAGTACAATACTTGACACTAAAGCAGCAAAACAATTTTAACCTCTTAAGTGCCCCCAGCGTATATAACATCTCACTTAGCCAACGCATTAAACTTTCCCGCGGACGTATATATCCATCTTTTCGAAGTACAATCCTCTTTGTGTAGCACTGTTTCCATAAAATTATTCTGCAGGTTTTGGAATGCAATAAATTGATCTTAACAGTGTTTACGAAGGATTTACTTATTTATTCCTTTCCATCCCCCACCCTCATACATCACATATGCACCCCCACGTAGAAACCGGTGGTATTAGGCTCCCTATCATGTAACTTTTAATTGACAGTTAAGATATTAATTATAAACAGTACAAATTACCAAGACAAGTTTTAATTTTTACAAAACTTTTATGTATTGTAAGCCCTTGAGGTCGTTGGTAATTATTAAACTTGTTCTTAACTTTGTATTGTAAAATTAATTATAAAATACACTGTGCAGTACTGATACATTAATAAGAGTATTATATCAGTGCAAATGTGTATTTTATGTTTTATTATGTCAGAATGTATTTTGTTTGCCTTTCCCCTCGTAGAGTTATTACGCCCCCTAGGGTGGTGCGTCTCACAGTTTGGGAACACAGATGTAAGAAGATGATGGAGCAACGCGACGTGTGAATCGTGATTGAGCCCGAGTTGGGACATTCGATGGCCGAAACAGTGATCAACGATAACAAAGCATAGGGGGCGGGCACGACGAGTTAGCGGATGAATATAACGGCTTCTAAAATAAACAGATTATCCATTAAACACACACTTCGCTAGGCATTTCGTGACATAAGAATACATTCTTTTTATGTTATTTTTTTCTAAACCTTAGAAATAAGTCTTCGAGTGTATAGAAAAAATATTCTTATAGCACTTACCAGTTGATTTATAAAAAGGCTGGAGATATTTCTAAAGCAGAAGCACGTTTTTTATTTATACCCCTATACGGAGTCACTTCCTCCACGTCAATTTTAATGTATCTTTAATTAAAAGAAACATGCTTGTTAAATTCCTATTTTTCGTGTCCAATTGCTCAAAAACAGGTATATTTCTTTAGTTATAACTCTCCGTAACAACTCCATAAACCCCGTCCACAAAACCCGTCCTTATCGGATACTTACTAAACAAGGGAAACATACTTACAGAATATCAAGTTTGTAAAACAACTAGAAAAAATTGAATTTTTTTACATGCATTTTTTCCCTCTTTTTTGAAAGTCATTTTTCACAAAACTCGTTCTTACCAGATCTCTACTCAATAGCACAAAAGTGTTTCCCAAGTTTCATGTTTGTAAAGTACGACAGTACAAAAGCGGAAAAATTTTACCTATCACACATCTATACCCCCCGAAATTTTATTTGGGAACCAATTTCCATAAAACTCTTTCTTAGCCGACTCAACAGAAGAAAAAAGCTCACAAAATTTCATATATGTAGGCCTAATAGTTCAAAAACGAGAATTTTGGTCTGCAACGCCCCTGCAATTCTTCTTTAAAGTCTTAGTGGATCTCTGCTCATTAAAAAGAATATTCCTGTCAAATTTCAAGACAGTTCATCTAATAGTTCCGGAGATCTTTTGATGAGTGAGTGGGAATCACATTTTACATACATTATATATATATATATATATATATATATATATATATATATATATATATATATATATATATATATATATATATATAAGTGAATATTATCGTCACACTATTCAACTACTCGAGGGCTTTTGTCGATGAACCTCGAAATTTTGAACCATGGTCAAGTGACGTGTTGGATGACACTTGAGCTGGCCTCCTCTCTCCTAATTTCCTTACCACACCAACAGGAGGATGTTTGAGCATCAAAATTTTTAACGCGCATCGGCCCCTCCTCAGGGTGGATCTTCAGCGGTACTAGGCTAGAACGCACGGCACGCCAGCCGGACGTCCGTTACTCTTTGACCACTAGACTACCACACCATATATATATATATATACAGTTTGTAGCAATAGCCAGCACTTTTTCAATTCCTACTCCATTATCTCACACTCTCTATATATTTGTATAATTTTTTTAAACTTGTAGTGGATGGCACTGGATGTTAATAAAGTTTTTCAAATATTAATTCATTACTTAAATTTTATATTTTAATTTTAAATTTGTTTTGCGTTATTTCTTTCTCTTGCAGTTAAAATGAACTGCAACAGATGGAGTCGTACGTTTTTTGTAAAAAAGTAGGAGTTGGCGTTATTTTTTTATATAACTTGTTATTTATACAGTTCTTGAAGTAGATATAATATTGCCTAGTTCATTTCACTGATTATAAAAAGTACTTATTTTTTAATTAAAAGTAGCTAAAAATATTTTAATTAAGTAGACTGTTGAAATTAAGAATTACTCTTTTTATTAGTTTGAAATTAGCTAATTGAAAGACCTGTAGCGATCCTAACATAGGCTTGCGTAAAATTTCTCTTAATTTACACAAACACACAATTTAGTTAATTGTTAACTGTAATGCCTAAAATGCTCTTTTTATTTAAATTTTTTATGCCCTATTATTGTATATTTCAAAAGGTTTTAAAATAGATTCAGATATTATAACATTTAGTCTAAAAAAAGGAGATGCGTTTAATAAAAATAGCTTACAGTAACTCAAAAATTAAAAGAAGGACATTTTTATCAACATAAAAGGAATGATAATTACTCTGTTACTCTAAAGAAGTAGTTACTAGGCAATCGATTCCTTGAAAATCATTTAGAAAAGTCATTAAAAATAAATTTGAGGTAGTATTGTTTCTTTTTCTTAACATTTAAAGAAAGTATCCGAAGAAGGGATAGGAGAAAAGCTATTTTATTTCAAATTAATGATGTAAAAGAACCTTTTTAATTGTTTCATAGAATTTCGAATTACTTTTGGACAATATTATTTCTTTCTCAGTGGGAAAACATTTTCTCTCATTACTAATAATTGAATAGATTTGTAAGATTTCTAGATATTACTATTACAAAATAAATTTTACTCTAATGTAAACTATTTCATAAAGCACTTTCGATTACTCAATCAATTGCATTTTTTTGTGAACTGAAGATAATAAATTAGTTTGTTTAAGAAATACAGAGTGTTTTTTTTTCAGGTATAGAGGTTTAAGTTGGCATTACTTTCCTAGAGGGCGACCGATTTAACAGCTGTCAAGTGATTTATTTTCAGTTTGGTTTGGCAATTCATCATGAATAGACTCACGCCTGAACAACGCTTTCAAATTGTGCAATTTTATTTCGAAAATAATGGTCGATTTTCATAAGTGAATTTTGTTTAGCGATGAAGCGCACTTCTGGTTGAATGGCTACGTCAACAAACAAAACTGCCGCATTTGGAGTGAAGCTATTCCACAAGTGTATGTCAAAACACCGTTACATCCCGAAAAACTGACTGTTTCGTGCGCTTTATGGGCTGGTGGAATCCTTCTTCAAAAGCGATGAAGGCCACAACGCTACAGTCAATGGTGATCGGTATAGAGCCATGATTACTAACTTTTTCATTCCTGAATTGAACAATCATGTTTTCCAGGAGCTGTAGTTCCAACAAGACGGCGCAACATGTCACACAGCTCGTGCCACAATCGATTTCTTGAAAGACACGTTTGGTGATCGCCTAATTTCACGTTTTGGACCTATGAATTGGCCTCCAAGATCTTGTCATTTAACACCGCTAGACTATTTTCTGTGGGGCTATGTAAAGTCATTGGTCTATGCGGATAAGCCACAAACGCTTGACCATTTGGAAGACAACATTCGCCGTGTTATTGCCAATATACGGCCACACATGTTGGAAAAGTCATCGAAAATTGGACGTCCAGATTGGACTACATCCGAGCCAACCGTGGCAGTAATATGCCAGAAATCATATTTAAAATGTAATGTCACAAGATTATCTTTCGAATAAAAAAAAATTCATGTCAATAGAATAATACATCGTTGTTTTATTGCAATTTAAAATTATATACCTTTTAAAAAAACACCCTTTATGAAGATCAATTTAACACTTATTATTGTCGTGTGAGTGAGTGAGTGCATACTAAAGTCACACTGTTCAGCTACACGAGGGCTTTTGGCGACAGACCACGTAATTTTGAACCATGGTCAAGTGACGTGGAGGACACCAGACACTGGAACCCTTCTCCTAACTACCACACCACACCACGGAAAGACCTTTCAGCTCTCGACAGATCTAACGTGCATCGCTTCCCTACACGGCTGGTCTTTAGTGGCACTGGGCTCGACTTCGTAACGAGGACAGCCACGATCCGATACTTTGGCCACTCGGGTACTACGAACTTTACTTTTGTCGCACTCAGAAGTTACTCTAAGGGACGGGTGGATGCGGGCTACTTCTAATCTTTTCAATGTGTTGCTGTCCACCCCGTGTCAGTGGTGAACACAAGGGGGTGGGGTCCACGGGTCTGGACCTTCCCCCATAGCTCTAGATTTTTCCCGATTGATTATAATCCCATGTATATAGTACGTAAAATTTAATTAAGTATTTATTATTGATATTTTTTTTTATTAATTAAAGCTAATTTTATAATCAATAATTTATTTTTTATTGTTTTTTGTTCCCAATAACCAGCAAAATAAAAAAAAAAGTTTTGGGTGAGTATTGGGGAATGATGAAATGAGAATGGTAGAATTTCGATCCTCTCCCCTTGAAAAATTCCTGCGTGTGTCAATGCCCAGTGTCGTAGATGTGGTGAGGTATGGAAAATGTCTGCAATATTTATTAAAATTAAATAGTGAATACGTAATATGTACTTATCAACAAACTAAAATAAAAAAACTAACACTTTTAAAGCAAAAAGCAAGATACACAAACATAACTATAGTCACGAACATAATAATATATCAACTGAAGCTTTTATTATCAAACAATTCAAAATACACTAAAAAAAATAAAACATTTTTTTCTAAAGTTAGTTTCCGTTGTTCAAGTCAGAAGAAGACTTGTGACGAATCTGTACGGAACCTTTCCACTAATATTCTTAGGCATCTTTTGGGGGATTATAAATTCTCGTATATTTCCAATCAACTCTGAGAGGAGAACGGAATATGCAAAGTAGATAGGGTATTTAAGTAGAGTGTTGTAAGCTAACGAAGATGAAGGCTATTGAGCCTGCAGCAGAAGTAGAGTCAAGTTTAGAGGATTCAATTGGAGTACGATAGTGAAGCGTTACTGCTAGTACTCTACGAAGGAATCTTTAAAGCTAATATACCAGTGAAGATATCAAAGTATTACCAGGTGATATACTATAGTTTATTATCGCTTAAAACAAGCGCTAGTTTAATAAAATTAGTTTAAGTTAATGAAAGTTAATAATTTGAGTTGCGTGTATTTCTCGGACCTCCTATTTCGGTAGACCTTATTGATCTTACGTGTAGTTATTGATTAATTTTATATTTCGGAATTTAATTTAATATCAAAGGTAAATCCTTTTTGTTTGACGTAACATAGAAATATTATAAGTCATTAGAGTTTCTAATATTTGAATCAAGTGAATAAATATAAGTTATTATTATACAATTATACAAATGGCTTTTGGAGATTCTTCTCCTCAAATTAATCTTGGTATACAGGGTGGAACACAGGAGGGTTCTAACAGACTTATATATATAGTCTGTATACCTTCAGCTAATTTTGAATCTTTCTGTATATAATGACTAAATGCTGAAGCCTTCAGGTGATCACCCGAAAATCTCCTGGTTTTTTTTTTGTCCACCGGTCAATCGCGATTGACGTAATGCCCACACACACCCCGGATCTAAGGAAACGAATGTCGTAATTTTGAAGCACAATTAAGTGACTAGAATGAAACTTCAGCTGATAATCTGTTCTCCAGTGAGTAAGTGTATTAAAGTCGCATAATAAAGCAACACGAGAGCTATTGGCGATGAAACACCCAATTTTTATCCATGGTCAAGTGACGTGAACACACATCAGCAAAAAAACTTTGAGCCTCAACTGATTTAACGTGCATCAGCCACCCTACACGTTGGGTCTTTAGTGACACCTGGGTTCGAACTCCCGACACGCTGATCACGAGTCCATGATCACGTAGGCCTTCTGCGACCATACTCCGTACCCCACAAACTATCACACCATGCTAATGTGAGAACTTTAAACGTCAATAGATTAAACACACATCCATTTCTCTACAAGACTCTAATGCGCAATTTGACAGAAATAATGCTTATCGTGAATTCATGACCTTGACCAGCCTCGGCTACAGTGGTCACTTTCTATTCTTGCATTCACACTGAGGGATAGAAAGTTATACTAACGTTCTATGTAAAACTCCACTGGGGCTATTGGCAACGGACCTCGTTTTTTTAACCATGGTCAAGTGTCGAGGGCAACACCTGAGCTTACCACCCCCTTCCAAACTCCCACACCTCACCAATGAGAGGACGTTTGAGCTTTAAAAGATTTAACGTGCATCGTCTCCCTCTATAAGGCACGTCTGCAGCGGCACTAGGCTCGAACTTGCATTTACACTGGTTATAATGCATATTCCAGGATACTCAAAGCTACTGCTAACGACAGGCGTAGATCTAGCCCATTGCCACGATGAATATAGAGGGCCTTGATCTGACAGCGTTAGATAGGTGGCATTTATAACAACAATCATAATACATATTTCCATTACAATGTCATGATGAAAAGAATGAGATTTATAGCCTTTTATTTCACTATATGAACCCTTCCGAAATGAAAGAAAATAAAGAGTATCTCATTTAGGATTACCGTAATCTATTCTTTCCTGAGATAGTGTACGAATAATAAGCATAGATCAGCCTTTGGATAAAATAAGATTATTGACTTTGAATCTTACAAAGCGAATTCCTTTTTGTTCAGTGTCAACGTATAAGAAGATGGAAGAAAGTAATCCCATGCAACTTCAAATGCCCCGGTGAATTTGTCAATTCGGAGAGAGCTCTTATTGGACAAGGCGAATACAACAAGAAGAAACTTGTCACCTTTGCTTTGGAATCAATTTGTCTTCCATTCAGGGCGTCCACTTTCGACATTTTCTGTTCTTCTTTTGGTTAAGTATGAGAGTCAAAACTATACTTTGTATTCATTAAAATAGTGCTGGTACAACGTTTTCAATATATATATATAAAGAGAGTTGGAAACTTCTCACTCTGTATATACACTGACAATGTTAAATTGCCTGTTTTGGATGTAACTTAACTCAAAATCTGTTATATGTGCATGCTTAAAATTTTTCATGCAATTAAAATACACCTTTCTCGTTATACGGAAAAGAGTTTTTAGCTAACTTTGAATTTTTTAATAATTAATGAAATATTTTATCAAACATTACGAAATTTGACCCATTTTTCACATAAAAAATGTGTAAAAATTAAATTTTTGAGTTTTTGACAAAAAGCTCATTTTAGTATACATTAGACATCATTATAAGTGTATCGAAAAAAATTTACATATCTGTGAACAGTAGTTTCTCAGAAAAAGTACATCGAACATTAAAAATTACATTTTGAGATAAATTGATTTTAATGTATACAGTGAGACTTTTAATCGGCAAGGAAATAAAAAAATAAAAGGCTCAATTTATAATAAAAGATACATGATTTGGTTCATATGAGACGTTAAACTTTTAAGGAAAAACGAAGTACTTTGTTTACATTTTTCGCCTTTCAAATGGACGTGGCCGAATTTCAACGATTATTTAAAAATAGGTTTTAAGGGCTTCTAATTACCCTAAAAGTTAAAATAAGGTATTTTTAGAAAGGTTAAAATATATATGCAACTTTAAAATATAAAAATCTTAAATTTTTTTAAAAAATAAGATTTTAGCTTTCCAACACCCTTTAAAGTTAATTTTTTAACCAAATATGTGTCCTAAAATAATGATAATGTTTATAATAATCACAAATTAATATTAACAGGGTTGATGTTTTGAAAAAATCTGACTTTCCTTTTGCGTTTAGAAACTTTCTTCATATGCCTAATATATTTAGTTTCTTTTCTTAAGTATTATTGAGGTGATAATTTATTTAGGCGCTTTTTTCTGAAAAGGGAATTTAAATTAAGATTCTTGCGCGTTACAGCAGTCGACTCCAGTCGGCAATCGTGCTCGGGTCCACGGTGCATTTTTGGGGGTTGATTTTCGTTAAATAATTTTCGTAGCTAATCTCTACTCCATGAAAGAAACGCGAATGACGAATATAAAATATGTACGTCTAATGGTTCAAAAACAAGAATAATTATCTATAATGGCCTTTGAGGATCGATTTTTGCCAAACCTTTTTTGTAGCAGATCTCTACTCCATGAAATTAACATGCCAGAGAATTAACAAATCTTAGTCTAATATTACAATAATATTATAATAACAGTCTAATATTTCAAAAACGGGAATAATTGACTATAATGCCCCTTAAGCCCTCGCAACGCCCCTTGGGGAACAATTTTCGCTAAATTCGTTCTTAGTTGATTTTACTATCTCAAAAAGCAACACACACACTTCCCTACCAAATTTCAAATAATTAGGTCTAATATTTCCGGATATATCGTGTTGAGTTTGTGAGTGAGCATCTTTTCTAAATTATTTTAGCTAAATTTTTTTCTATACAAGTAATTTACATTTAAATATTTTTAAATAAGTATACTACTTGGCACTTTTTAAATCGAATGTTCTCATAGATAAATATAAGAGAATGCATAATTAGTTAAAAATTGTCCTGTACAGAAACTGGATGAAATAAACAAATCCACCGATGAATTGGCATGAAAAGGAAAATTATTTAATGCCCGCATGCGAAAATGTCGTAAAAGATAACAATATCTGAACAACTGAATTTTCTTTCCCAGAAAAGACTGAAAATGAATTTTCTTTCCCAGATCAGTTTTCACTTCTATCGTGTGGTCATAAGCACTTGTGCAATTTTATTTTTTTAAATTTGTCCATTTTTATCAATTTATGCGTTTTTGCATTGATTTTTTTTGTGTAAATATTGTTGAAATCTGGTGAATTACCAAATAATCAAACGAAGTTTGTTTCGATTGTTATTTCAACAGTTCTTTCCTTTTAGGAGTGACTCCTTAGAAAATAATGCTTTAAAATTTGCAAAGAGATATTTCCGATTTATTTATGTTGTACTGCAGCTCAAAATTTTTTACATTTTCTTTATAATTTGAAAACTATTACCTAAAGAGGAATTTATTCTTTTTTGAAACAAATACTTCAAGCATGTTTATCTATTTATACTTCAATAGAAAATGAAGAAAAACATACTTAAGAATAAGTGTTGTTTGATTATGAGCTGAATGTAAAATTTAAATCAGTTTTCAGTACTTTTTTGTTATGTATGCATGTAAATATATTTAATTGCCATGTGGCTTAATTTGTATTTATTTTATCTGTTCACTTGAACAGAGAGGCATTCAAGTATCTGATAACAATTTTTCTGCCCTTTTTTGGATAAATTTGTTATTTGAATCTCAGAATGAAGATTAATATGTTGAAATTCAATAAGTGATTTTGTGGAACTTGGATATCTTGAATGCTACTCTATTCGATGCAAATATTTGTATGATCCAAATATAATAACTGTGGGCATGTTTCCTTGACTTGTATTTTCTTATTAGTGTTTTATACGATACTTGAATAAATCATGTAAAGTATAAACATTTGTGGTCTAAATCTTTGGTTTACAGGACTTGCCTTAGATTAAAATTATACCTCGTTTTTTTCTGCAGTCTTTCAATGTGATTTAGGTTAAATTCCGACAATCCTCACGATTTTTTTATAGAATATATTTTAAAAGGTATTGAAATGAAAAAAATATTTAATTTCTAAACAGTGTATCTGTGTCTGAAACTAAATTTAGCTCACTAAAGATTTAATTCTTTTAAAAACATCCGCGTACCTCAGTATTAAATTCTCTCCACAAAGTTAGGAATATGTTATTTTTTAATGCTTAAGATTTCCAGCCTTATGAAATTTTTATATTAAGTGTATCCTTCCTAAAAACATATATTAATGTTCTAACATTTCTTCTAAGTCTGTCCTAAACATATGTTTTGGAAACTAACTAAGATTTAGAAAAGGCTAATTGTTAATATTATGTGTATGTGTTATTATTCTATTAGAGTAACAATTCCCTCTAATTTTATCTAAATTTTTAAATTTGTAATGGTCCTGGCCTTCAGAACTCGAAGGTAGATAATGAACTAGCCTACCCGCATAACGGAATAATTATAACCTTATATCTTGAAAACTAACAGCTTGCTTTTTAAAAGTAAGATTACATTAGAATTTTTTTATCGAACGATATCTTTCCACCAATCATAGTCTCCGTCCAAGGAAGTCACGCGGATTCCAAGACTTCCTGTTACCACTTTATGCAAACTCGAGACTGGAAAATCCTTTTCTTTTGTCTTCGTCACAATGTATTACGCGCGTCTTGTTTGTGCTTTGTACCGTGTGTGTGTTGTTCAAGTGTTTCTTAGTGATAAATAAAGTGGTTTATCTGTCAAAAAGAGGATTTCTCATCAATACTAGCCGTATACATTAACCATCTAAGTAATGATCTAGATAACGAAATTTCTAAACACTCGCATGCCCTGTCATATTTTATATATATATATATATATATATATATATATATATGTGTGTGTGTGTGTGTGCGTGCGAGTGTGTGTGTGTGTGTGTGCGTGCGAGTGTGTGTGTGCGTGTTATCGCTCAAGTGTGAAATCCATTATTTCATAGAACAATTAGATATTTCATGAAATAACTCTAGACAATTCAGTTAAAGCAGTGTTTCTCAAAGTGTGGGGTGCGTCCCCCTTGGGGGCGTCATAACCTTTCAAAGGGGATCCAAGCATATTGAAAAGTCGAAAGAAAAAGATTATTTTTAAAAGAATATTAATTTTCTGAAAGTAAACAAACAAAATACATTCATATATCAGTGCTGTTCAATGCATTTTATAGCTAATTTAACTATACTAAGTTAAGAACGTATAATAATTACTAGTAACCCATGGGCTCTTCATATATAAAATTTATTTTTGCATATAACACTAATCCTGATTATTTGTCCGGTTTATTTCCCTGCTGATTAAAAATTACCTGATTCGTTCCCCCATAACACCGTTTAACACGTAGACGAGCGTATGTAGTGCATTGGGGGAAGGGGTGGTAAAGGAATAAATAATCAAATCCTCTTAAATACGTAAATCCTTTGCAAACACTATCCAGGTAATCTTATTACATTCTAAAGCCTTCGGAATTATTTTACGGATAGCAGTTCACAGAAAAGATCATACTTCGGAAAGACGTTTTTATACGTCCGGGGTAATTAACGCACTTGCTGAGCGAGACATTTATATACGCTGGCAGCACTTAAAAGTTTAAAATTCAAATTATAGGTTTAGTGTTAAAATAAAGTATTATTGAATTTAATGCATTGCTATTATATGGGAGGGGGCGCGATGAAAATTACAATTGAATATTGGGTCGCAAATATTGAAAGTTTGAGAAGCACTGAGTTAAAGTATATAAAATTATTAAATTCTATGATTTACCTAGGTATTCTCTAAAATAACAATTTCTAATTATTAAAGTAAGAAAAACGGTTCTCGGGTTGGGGAGTTCTTTGAACCAGTTCTAGCTGCTTTTAATCAGCTTTGAACTGCAATTCTAAGTGGCATCACAGCAATCCTTGCTTTAATAAATAATGAAAAGTATAATATAAAAGTACTGCATACAATTTAAATTTATATTATCTTACATTTTTGTTTGAAAAATTTTGCACAATGTTTTTATGAGGGAACAGTTTTTCTTCCCAGCATGAATTTTTGTTGATAATATTTAAATACAACTATTTCTGCAACATATTCTTTTTTTTGTTTCCATCTGTTTAACTAATGTTAGCCATGTGAGCAATAATAAATTATACGGTCTGCCTTTCTGCATTATCTATCAATTAATCATCCCCAATAAGGATAAAATGTATTTTTAGGGAGATTTAGCTATTTATTATCAAATAATTTATAAAATAACTTTGAAATTGCTTATTTTTCATATTTAACGGTCCATCATTAGTTATTTCATAGAATAACTAGGTAAAGTATGAAATATTTCGTCTATTACATATATTAACTGACTTATCTAGTTATTTCATGAAATACCTAGTTCTTCCACAGAAAAACTTAATTATACTCTTTAACTATAACATATTATATAACCTAGATAACTACTAGTCTTTCGGACTAAGAATATAGGGTTATGCATAATTTTAAGACCCAACCTTTGCTTAAATTTGCTAATTCACTAATGTGAAAAAAGCAGAAAATATAAAAAATGTATATTTTATTACATATAGCAGAAATTATGTAAATAACCCAACAGATAAGCTTATCGATTGACTGCTTATTTACATCGAAGCACCATAAGGCATATTGATAATTGATGTGTAATTTTGAGCTATGGTCAAATGGCAAGGACGACACCTGAGCTTGGATACTCCTTTCTAAATTTACTAGATAAAAACACGATTGACTAATTTTGAAGAAAATAATGAATAAAATGCCCATAAGTCTTACTTTTCCTGCTTTATGTTAGAATGTGATTATTATTAATTGCATTATTGACGGTTGAGTAGCGTGGTTGGTTTGTCATTGGCCTTCTGCACCCAAGGTTGCGGTTTCAACCCTCCCCCCCCTAAGTCGATGGATTTTTGTGATGCAGAAAATCAACGGCGGCTATATCGTATGATTATACAGCATGTAAAATATCTCCAGAGTGTCTGTTTGGCTTGGGTGTTCTCGGCAAAATTAAATACTAGTACAGGTTCACATCTTCAGAGCTCAGGTGCCTCCCTCTAGGAAGGAAACTGTGCATCAAAATTACCTGCGGTGATTGGTACCTGCCTATATGATGACTTACTAAAAAAAAAGATACCAGCTTCCGGGGAGTATACTAGGAGTCTGCAATGGAAAATCTTCAATCCACAGCCTATTAAAAATTTAAAAAAAAGAAGAATTGCATTATCTCTGCTTTAATTATTCCTTGAGATAATTTCCACCAAATTTAAATTAATAGAACAGTACGTCAGTCCTTTGTTTTCGCTCTCCAAAATGTGACATACTTTGTTCTCGTAATATAAAAACCCATCTTGACTTCAAACCTACTACTTGTTTATCTCACAAAATCCAGTGAAATTTTAAAAATAAGTTTTTAAAAAACTGCACACTCGCGTACGCCTCTATTCTTTCAGTAGTTTAAAAAGTTATTTGCACTCATACTTGATTTTATAAGAAGCATCAAGAGTGAGTTCAAAGAACTGTTTAGAACAGTGCTTCTCAAACTTTCAAAACTGACGCCCCCCTTATCAATCACAATTTTTATCGCGCACCCCTTATACATTAATAATGTACTGAATGCAATAATAATGCATTTTTTTACGCTAAAGCAATAATCTTAATTATATACAGTACAAATTCATGACATAAATATTAAATTTTGTATATGTTGCTTTTAAGCAAAAAAAATATTAAGTGATAGGATAATTATTATGTTTTTTCCTTTCTCTAATTTTTAAATTGGAATATATTGCAAAATGCGGTGGCTGCTTAGAAGGCAAAATATAGATATCAGCTTTTTTTAGAAAGAACTCAGTGGATCAATTTCTAATCATAAGCATTCCTTTGAAAAATTTGCTCTGTAAGACAAGCCCATGGAAGTCGCCAATACTTATTAAACTTGTTCTTAATTTAGCATTAATTAATTAGTCATAAAATAATCTGTGCAGCACTGATACATTAAAAGTATACCGGCTGAAATACCCGCTATTTGCACGATTTCATTTATAAGAAAATAAAACATTATTGATATAATCGCTGAATTTTAAAGAGAGTAAAGCCAAGTGCGCAACAATGTTTACAAAAATGTAAATGATTTTTTTAAAATCATTGCTCAAATTATAATTAGTTTTAAGCGAACTCTAATTTTAAGCCTCACAGAATTAGCATTTAGAATTGATGTTGAATAATGAACAATAATATAAAATTCCGATGAGAAATAATTGTATTATTTTTAATATTTAAAGTGAAAAGACTTCAACATGTTTTAAACCTGGAGCAGGCACGCACTCGATACTAATGGTCGAGTGGGGTTATTGAGCCACCCCAATCTTTTTTTTATAATTATTTTTATAGTACACAATAAAAATCGTAATTCCAGTGAATAATTTAATTAAGAGAAAATATACTCACCCCTACATTCAAGAACACAGAAAATATTTCGGAAAACAAGTTATCACACCGGGAACTCAGTCAAAACAAGTACCTTAAGATTGTAAAAAAACGTTTGTCACTCCCAAAAAAGAGGGAGATATGTGACAAATATATTTTAGTTCACACGTTAAGACTGTCAAACAGGAGGATAGTGTCAGAGCCATTGGTAATAATTAAGCAGTTTTGCCAGAAGTACCGATTTCGTGCACTCTGTGCTCGGCGTGACAGCTCCGGAATAAAAGTGTATTTATTACAATATGGAAGTTCAAAAAAAATTATGTAAAACGTTTTTTTCATTACGCTTTTTTATATGTTTGGGAATAACTCATAGAAATAAATCTTGGCCAAGTAATCCTTCAGCTCTCTGTGCTTTTCCAAAAATCATAAAAATATTTTACAAGGAAAATATCGCAGCAGAAATAGTTTATTTGCAAATTCCCTAAATGAAAAAACAAATACATAAGAGCAGGGACGTAACTAACCGTACAAGTAAGTTCGAAGGTCAAATCGCAGCAGCTACATTCTGCTGCCTACATCTGATGACAAATATATAACAGTGATGAATTTTTTACCTTCCTAAAATTTTTTTTCGATTATGGGTCTGGGTTTTGTTTTTTCTCATTTTGGTTTGAAAAGAAGTAGCTTTAATTTTTTATGACGTAATATCGCAGATATATAAATTATATCAGTGTAAATGTGTATTTTTTTATTATGTCAGAAAGTATTTTGTTTTACTTAATTCCAGTAAATAAATTTTTTTAATCTTTTATTTTCGATATGCTCGCGCCCCCCTTGTACGTTTATCGCGCCCCCCTTGTACGTTTATCTTGCCCCCCAGGGGGGCGCGCCCCACAGTTTGAGAAACACTGGTTTAGAATTAATTTAAACTTATAATTAAATCTATTAAATTAAATCCTTTAAAATTAAATCTATATAATTAGAGAAAAAAGAAAACTCTGCTCCTTATAAGCAAAAATTTTCTTTTTCTTTAATTATAGATGCGTCAAACTGTACAAGATTTGAAACAACTTTTAATGAATGCTTTTACACCTGGCTTCTTCAGACGAGGAATAAAAATATTAGACACAGGCTGACTGCTATTGGAAGATATGGACGACAAAAATAAAGTAATACGGAAGTAGTATTTATTTTTAGCTAGTGTGACAAAACGATGTTTACCCCGCGATTAAGTTGGGAAGAAGAAAAATATCGAATTCTGAAGAATCGTCCTTCCTTCTTAAAGATATCTTAAAGAAGTGGCAGAAAATAACATGAAAGTGGAAGAGGTAAGGAAACTATAGAAATCTAACCGGAAATATTTGGAAGTGAATACGTCAGCAGTGGTTGATTTGTGAGGTTTTAGCAACTTGTAAGACTTCGAGAAAGGGATCAAATACTGAGGTAATTAATCAAGCGTCTCATACTTATCTCAATTAAAAAATAAAGATGATGATCGGCAAAGTAAAATGACACGCATCCGTAATTCATTTAAAAGGAGAACAAATAAGTTTATGTCGTTTTTTTAACCAAAATTTGTACCTTTAATGAAAAATAAGGGTGCATTATGTTTTATTCAAAGAATAATCCATAATTAGCCAATAATTTCGCCTATTTTTCTGGCAGCATACAGATACTGCATCGGTAGAACACTTCTTTTTCTGTGAGGCTACCCACGAATCAAACTAATTTTTGGTATCTTCATATGATGTGAAATATTGCTCAGACAGATCACGAGCCATTGGTAGGGACAAATGAAAATCGGAAGGAGCAATGTCTGTTGAGTACGACAGATGTGGTAGGACGTCTCAATTAAGAATTTACAAGTAAGATCAACATGTGGACGAGCATTATCATGCAGGATAAAAATTTTGTCGTCTATAGAGTAGTAATGTGGATGCCTTTTTTTTTAATTCTTACAATTAGTTCATTTTCTTCCTTTATATATTTATTTATATAAAGCGTGTTCAAATTTACAATCGTTAATAAAATACTTTTTATTCATCCACTCAAGTTCAAATAAATTTTCTTAAACTTGTAGTGGATGATACTTGATGTTTATAATACAGTTTTTCAAATAATAATTCATTAATTAATGAATAAATAGTAACAAATAAAAATAACAGTCCAACACACACACACACACTTTATATAGAAAGAGATAATCGCTTTCTATTTTGTCACTTAATATTGTGATTCTGACATATGTATATGCAAATTTATATTAACTGCAATTGTTAAAATAAAAAGTAACTTAAATACATTTATTATTTGTTGACCTGTGATGCACTTCCTCTTGGAAGTACATCCCTCGAAGTATCAGCGTGAGCTAGAGGTGTAGGGTTAGTGAAAGAACTAGGATCAAACATTATCTTAATATGACTTTATTAAGATATTCAACTTAAACCTTTAACAAACCTGTATATATAAAATTGAATGTCTGTCTGTACTCGATAGATTCAAAAACCATACATCCAATCGCCGTGAAAATTTTGGAAATTTTTAGGTATATCCCCGGGAAGGTTTTTGAAACTTTTCATTTCGGAATTCACTCTAAATTTTTTAAAATTTAATTTTTAAGTGATATTTTGGTGTTATGACGTCATATGATGTCACGATTCTCTCTGAATGCGAAAATTTAAACTTTACACATAGTTTTTTTCCATGAATTATTACATATTTTTACTAAAGTTATGTTTATTGGTTGTTATATTTATCTATTTTTTGTTCTTTGATACGTATAATCGGGATTGTTTTTCGAATAAATCATTCTTTAAATATTATTCTTTTAACAACTCAAATTTTGTTTTGTAGTTTTGGCAACATTCCGATATTTTTAACGCGCGTTGTTTATAATTTTCCTTATACTGTTCCATACATATTCCAATGCTATATTTGGCGAAATTAATCGACGGAATTTATAATAAGTATGTTTCTATATTTTAAACAATTTTTTTAATTTCTTTTGATGTTATTGAAATAAAAATGGCAAAATTTAGATTTTCTGATGTATATTTTGAGTCATCAAAATAATAACCCTTATTATTGCATTGCAGAAACTCGAACTTAGGTCATCGTACTGGCCAAGCCAACGCAGTGCGAGAGGTAGTTGCTCATCCAGTTGGAAATGAACTTTAGTATTAGGTGTATATTGTTTTTCAATTTATTTTCTAGCTCAGGATATATACTTTGGATAATTTTTATAAATAAAGTACTAATTTTAATTCTTTACACTATGGATTTGTTTGGTGTGATTTCAAAATCTCTCCACAAATGAGAAGCGTACCGATTAAATCTTCCACCTATTTTATCTTTCTCCAATGATTCTAAATTAAATTAATATATAATATTTTTATCTTTTGGTACTTATGTTTTTTTTAGTCGACCATTTTCCTAAAATTACAAGACATCGACAAATGTTGCAATATGCATTCAATAAGGGAAAATCATTCTATGCCTGTTTGTGTACAATAATAATTTTTTTTGTTCTTGGCAGTGAATTTTTCCACTAAATAATTGTTGAAATTTCTACAAGTTGGGGCAATAACATTAGACTGTCAAAAGACCTATTTTGTGTGATTTCAAAATTTTATTTGGTGTTACTGTGAAATACAAATGGAAAAATTAAGTTTTCTTATGTATATTTTGTGTTTGTTTTGGTATTTGTGTATTATCGCAACCTTATTGCCAACATTAGCCTTTGGTTGCCAATTCACCGTGTATGACACATACAAAATCAAGGTTGACAGTTGCAATAGTACCTAAGTAGCTTTGTTTGGAACTGTTTTTGGTGATTTCCTCAAAATATTGATAAGTTGTTATTAATAATTTGTTTTTGATAGCTTTTTATCATTTAAGTTTGTTATAGCTAGCTGTACCGTGCCATTTTTTTCATTGGCTCAGTCTGGTTAAAAAGAAAGAAAAGAGAAAGCACACATTTATAATATCTTTAACCGCTTGCACTTGAGGTATGATTTTTTTTTGTAATTTGTTAACGAAATACTCCCAAATTATTATGGGTTTTTTGTCCTTATGTTATGAATCTAAAATTAAGTAAAATATAGAATTGTTTCATTTATAATTTTTCAGTTATTGTTTGAATATTACAAATTAAGTTAAAATTTAAAATATTTTAAATACATAAGTTTTGTTTCCTTTAAGATTTGGAAATACGTTTTATTTAACACCACAATTATTCCACTAAAGCGAAGTGCCATTGGTCGATCTACAAAACAAGCAAAAAGAAGAAGAGAAGAACGAGCTTCAGAAACAAGTGAGCAGAGAAAAACTAGGCAAGAAAGAGATCGAGTTCATACTGCTCTTGCTCGATCATTAGAAACAAATGAACAGAGGCAAGCAAGGCAGCAAAGGAATCGAAATCACAGTACACAGACAAGGCGAACGATACATACTGATTTGAATTTATGTGGCTTCAATTACAATCCCCTTTACAATTACAGTCTTCATCCAAGTGCAATTATTGGAAAAATGGATAAAAAGTGTACGTATTGTGGTGCTCAAAAATTTAAAAATGAAACACCAGGTATGTGCTGTGCAGGTGGAAAAGTAAAGTTAACAGACTTGCGTTCACCACCTGAACCATTATTAACTTTAGTATCAGGTAAAACAAGTCAATGAAAAATTTTTTTGAAAAATATGCTCAAGTGCACCGACCTGCACATCTTTAAACGGGGTTCTGTGACGGCTATCCGGTATCGAGATGAAGTCCTAGAATCAATTGTGAGATTGTGTGCTGCAGCAGTTGGCCCTACTTTTGTTTTAATGGACAATAATGCACGTCCCCATACAGCTGACATCGTGGATGACTATCTGAAGAGAAGGGATTGCGCGTATGGTGTATCTTCACGTTTCCCACCACCAACCACTCTTATTGAACTGGAAATTGCTCTACAAGAAGAATGGCGATTGCTTAATTCTGCGGTGGTTTACCACCTAATTGAAAGCATGGTCAGTAGGTGATACAATATACATACCAGACCCAGGTGATACCAAATGATGGGAGAATCACATACCTTATTAATGTCCTTTTTTTACTTTATGCTATTTTCACTTTATACATATAATTCTGTTTAAGTCTCCAGTATGTCATTATCTAATAGCTTACAAAAACTTAATATTGTTGTCATTTCTGTATATAATTATTGATTTTGTTTTATGTATAAATATATATGCTACTTTACTGCCGAATTTTGTGTCAATCAAAGAAGTATGTCATTTTAATGTAATTTTCATTTTAATTAAGTTTAAAACAATATACGCATTATTCTATTGTATAAAAGTATTTATTTTCTCCAAAAAGTTGCTCATGTAAGTGTTTTGATGCCGGGCAACGCCGGGTATATCAGCTAGTGTAGTTATAATAATTAATATGAGAGAATCTACGATGACGCAATACGCAACACACAATATATATATATTATAATAAGATCTAATATAATTCAGACCAATCTCAATAAGCGAACCGCTTAAGTAAGTAATCAATCCTACCTTATTATATCTCGTAATAGCACTTATCTTTATCTGCAATGGGATGCAGCTCCTGTTCTATGATATCCTGTTTCTATGGTTGTATAATAAGAAATCGTAAAAAAATTATATATAAATAGTTATAATAAGGAGAAATTGTTTTCTTTAAATGCACATAAGATAACCATTCCATCTTTATAAATTAGAGCAGTTACCTGTTTCTCAAAACTTTGAATAGAGAGACACTGGGGAGATACGAATAATCTTTCCTTAATAAAAAATTACACTGTCATAAATCTTCTAAAAGTAATTATTAAATACCAGAATTCAAAGCCATTCTCATTTATCTTATCCGGAAGAAATACTTTTCGTTCTGAATCTGTCATTATTTCTCTTTACATTTTCTTCATTTAAATTGTAGCCAGAACCCAAATTGAACAGTGTCTCATAAATAATACTGATAAAAGTTGTATGACGGGATAAACACATTTGTCAGGTTTTAAAAAGACATAGTTTGATAGTTAGAGATATAGAGTTTATATGTATATACTTATTCAATTTTAATTAGCATTTATTTAATATCAATAATATGATAATTTAAAAACAAGAATATACACTGAGTGACCAAATTATTTTGATCACCCCTTCAATACAATATTGGATCATTGTTTTCCCTTAATACAGCATCAATTCTTATTGGCATGGCACTATGCGATGTTGGTAGGTGGTATGAAGAATCAGACCATATTCAATGCGTTGCACTTTCCAATGCCTTCAGATTGGATAGAAAAGAATCCAAATACCTGATACCCAGATCCACAGATTCTCAATTGGATTGATATCTGGTGATGTGGCAAGCCCACTTATCACGATTAAGTATATGACATGCATTCAAACCAATGGCCGACAATGCCAGCTGTATGTCAGGGAGCGTTGTCCTGTCCAATGCATCCATACCTGGTAGTATATACCATTAATATAACAGAATGTACTTCATCTTCGATACTTAAATACCAAGGACATTCGAATGTTCTTTCACATGGACCAAAGGACGTATCCCCCAAACCATAATGTTGCCTCCACCAGCTTGAAAAGTTGAAGAAATGCCGGTGAAAACAATGCTTTCTTTCTGTTTTCTCATTATCCGTACCCTGCTAACCACATGGTTCAATCAAAAATATGATTTATAGGATCTTTTCCAGTCAACAACTGTCCAATCTTTGTGCTCATTGGGAAATTTAAGACCGCTCTTGTTCGGGGTCGACAGTATAGGCTTTGGAATAAGTCATCTGCTATAGACACTATTCAGTGTAATGTGCAATGAAGAGTTCTTTCAGAAACATTTGCGATTGTTCTGTGATTAGAATTCACACAATTTGATGTATGGTTACTCTTCTGTTGAACTGGACAACTTTTTCAATTCTCCTTTCCAAGTGAGCTTACAGTAGATTGTGGCGACCACAAGTCTGACGTTGAGACCTGGTGTTTTCTGCTTAGTAATCTGCTCTGTAAACATTAAAAACTGCTAATTTAAAACGCTCAATAACTGCAGCTATTTTCTTGATACTGGTTTAAAAGTTTCGAGTGCCTACACATATCATTCAGGTATCAAATCACAATTCCCTCTTTTTTCCGCAAGCAGCACAAAGTAGTTAATGCTTCCCCATTTCTGCGTTCTCTTGCTAATAGTTATCTTGCAACTACGTGAAGTTATGGCCGATCTCTTTATAAGTGTCAAATGATCATAATGGTTTAGCCACTCAGTGCATATATTCATACACACATCGAAGAGCCATTGCATTTTGACTACACCTCACCTCTAAAGCAATAAACTCTCACAAAGAGAAAACGATAACACATGCGCAGCTGAATGAAACACCCAGTATTTATTTTTATTCAAATTTCTACAAGTACAGTATTTAGGAGAAAAACGAAAATTTCATTTGACTTATCAGATCGATTCTAGTATACGGCGCACATCTCTCATTTTTTTTCAAAGTGACCTTTCAATGTTTGCAAAAGAGGGAAACCTCAACGCTACATCTGAGACTACGAGGACCTCTAGAAAGGCGCTGCGGAACCACAGGGGTGCCCGAACCACAGTTTAAGAACCGCTGGTTTATAGCATATCCAATGGGCCATGGAACATCAGCATTGGACTATAGAAGAAGTAAAAAGATTAGCTCGGTTTGACGAGAGAGAGAATCACGTTTTCTATCCAATCACGTTGACAAGCACTCTTTACTGAATAAAATCTACCAAAAGTCTCTTTTTAAGATATATAATGTGGAATGCCAGGTCTTTATTAAAAAATTAAACAGCTGGGCAAATCTGTCACCCTCAAGTGAATCCCTTCTCACTGCGGAATTTTGGGAAATGTAGTGACTGATTTACTGGCCAAAAAGGGAGCCTCTGTTCAACAATAGTTCGATCAATGTTTTAATCTTTAAACGAGTTTTTAAAATAAAAACCTTCACTAATTTCCGCATGCGATTAATGAATGGATTTTTAATAAAAAAAGGGGAAGGATATATCTCGACCCCAAAAGCATTCCTGATTGGGCACACCACGTGGCCCAATTTTGATTTTTCATAGAACATGACTATCTTGCCGCCTACTTACACAAGTTCAAGTTGGCTTCTATTCCATACGGCCTCATCTGTCGAGGCCAATTTGTCATGGATGGCTACCACATTAGCTACATAGTGCTCCCCATGGTACAGCTATCTCTAACCGATATCGGTTATTGAGGACTGTTTTATGTTTATGTTCTTGTTCTTTTGTGGTTGCTATTTTATAATCCAACCCCTCTACAGCTCGAAATAAAATAAAATTAAAAAAACATTTACAATCATGCGAGGACACATTGATTTCTAACAGCAAGTCTTGCATCTGGGTGCAAAGCGAAGGGCGGTATTATGGTGTAAATATAATTCTCTCTTATACAGTTTATTAAAGCCCACTATCCCCATAAAACAATCCTTGATCTCTATTCCTTTGTGAAAATCATTGCAGACAATGTGAGCTCCTGCAGGGCAGCACTGCTATCGACAGGTGATTATTTTACCAACAGAATATTGCACAATGTCATAAGGGCCGAATCGTGAATGAGTGATTCAAGGAGCCACCGAATTTAACTGAAATGAAACTAATTGAACGTTCAGGGTTCCACTTGGGAACCAAATCTGAGCTACCAGGCTAACAACTTAAAATCTTCCAGAATCGCAAGATCAATTGGGGAGTGCCTAAACTCAGATATTTTATTTACCTATCAGAACCTTGAGTCAATAACTCGACAGGTGTTACCAGTTTTAAGATAATAAAGTTCTTCAAAAAATTCATATTTAACAAGTCGCCATAATGTATCGGGTCTTCAGTGCTTTCGATTCTACAATTGCTGGTAACAGTTCTGGAACAAGGGTTTTGGTAGGCCCTTCAGGAGATTCTATGTTTTTGCCAGAACCTTTTCAAATGAAGTAAAATGGGTACCCATTAAGCAAAATTTAAGTGTAGGAAGTAAAAAAAAGGGTGCATGGAACCAAATCAGGAGAATAAGGAGGATTTCCCATCATAGAAATATATTTGCTGCTCAGAAACTGTTTGACAGCCAGGATCATGTGAGCAAGTGTATTGTACTGGTGCAACAGCCACTCATCTCTCCTTGACTGTTGCTTTTTTTTCTCCTAATTTTTATATGAATTCGTTTTAGTGCTTTAATGTAGTATAATTGATTAAGAGCCCGACCACTGAGAACCCAATCAATCGTTACAAATCATTTAATGTCGAAGAAGACAATTAACATTATCTTTAATTTTGATTCTGATATGCGTAGTTTCTTGGGACTTGGAAATCCTGCAGACTTTCACTTCACCGGCTGGCACTTATTTTCTGAGTCATAGGTAAAAATCCATGTTTTTTAATATGTCACAACACATTACAACAACTCTTTTGCAATGCGTTCTAAAATGTTCATACACACTCGTCTTTAAAGCACTGTTCTTGGTCAAATGACATAACTTTTGGAACTACCTCCACACAAATCTTTCTCATGTGTAATTCCTCTGTTAAAATGCGTCGAACATAGTTTACCGATTCAGTTTAACCAACTTCGTCACTTTATGATCACTTAATCTTCAGTCACATCACGAACTTAAGCAATATTTTGGTCTGTAATTGCTCACCTTAGGCGTCCAGCATCTTCATCATTTTACACGTTGTCCCTTCCCCCAAAAACTTACTTATGTCATTCAAATACACATACACGATACAAAGGTTTATTTCAATAAGCCCCAGTTCACATTCGAAATGTTTCTGTAACTGATTTCTTAAGTTTCATTAGAAACTTGATATTGATTTGCTCTGTACAATTTTTACATTGGACATTTTTCCGGCGGAATGCTGTTGTAGTTGTTTACTCAATGACGCAGTACTCTCAACTGGCGTGATCAGTTAAGTCAAAACTGGCCACATGGATAGAGGAGGAACGTGGGATGACGACACTAAAGCAGTTGTTGCCAAGTCCACTCTTTTCTCACTTGGTTTTTTTTTTTTTTTTTGTCACATCTTGCATATGTTTTTGTGCAAATAAATAAATAAAATGCATCGCAGTTTGATTAAATAGACATATCACATACAAAATGAATTTCAATAAAGTTTAAATTTGCATAAGATCCGAACGAAGATTTATTTTATAAATTATTTTGAAATGTTAAAAAATAAAACAGGAGAAACTTAAATATTAATATATGCTTTATTTCATAGAAAGAAAACATAAAATCGTAGTTCAGCAGGAAAAGACTTTCATTATTTTCAATTCCTACTATTAGCTCACTCTCTCTGTATATTTATATATATATATATATATATATATATATATATATATCTTGTTCAAATTTTCAATCGTTAATAAAATACTTTCTATTCATCCAATGCTGTTCAAATAATTTTTTAAACTTCTAGTGGATGACACTCTTGAAGTTAATACAGTTTTTGCAAATATTAATTCATTAATTAAATTAATTACCAGTTTTTGACACCAACTTAGATTCCTCTCTATTGTTGTAACAATGTAACTGTTAAAACAAAGAGAAAGGTTGGTGTTGAAAACACCTGCTTTTCAGACAAACTAGCCAAACCGGGTGTGCATTGTTACAACAAGGCAGACAAATCATGCTCTTTTTTCAATTCCTACAATTAGTTCACTCTCTCCCTATACACACACACACACACACACACACATACATATATATATATATATATATATATATATATATATATATATATATATATATATATATATATATATATATATATGTATATCTTATTCACATTTTCAATCATTAATGAAATTCTTTCTATTCACTCTTTTACTGTAGGAATTGACTTAAAAAATTTTTTATACTACTTGTTCTTATATAACTTCGACCACTTTACCAAAAAATCTCTCATTTCAGTAATAATAATCATTTATTATTTAGAAGAAGAAGATAGGTGTGTGAATGCAGCGTTTAATAATGCTTACATATGAATACGTTAATACAAATAAACTTTTTCAATTTTGACGAAAAATAAATTTCCTCTTGTACATTTTTGAAGTCGCCTTCAAATCCTATGAATGAATTTAAATATATTCTTATGTTTATGCTAATCAAAGTATTCATCATTTCGAGAATTTCTGAAGGCTTATATATCTAGAAAATAAGCTTGAGTTTTAATTAAGGAAAATATTTTGTTGAAGAAAAGCATCGCTCTCTCAAGTGAAGTGCTTCAAAGCTAGAGTTAATTTGATTACTTAAAAGGGATGTTAAAGAGAATTATTGAGTGAGAAATATGTTCAAAGTATATATTTTAGTAAGTTTTCTGTGTCACTTTAAACGAAAATGGGTTTTCAAGTTTAATTATGTAGCTATGACAGCATAATTAGCCTTAAGATTGAAGTAATTAATGTAAAATGTTAAAAGAGTATAGGTATACATAATTGAGTCCTAATACCCTACGTTAAAAATGAAACTACGCGCGCTACTTTGGAATCCTTTTTTCTATTTAAGAATACTTGGTACCCTAAAAATCACAAAACTATCGTTTTTTTTATTTTCATTTAATCTTATTCTTTGCATTATTATCTTTCGATTGATATATCATTTGTGCATATCGGAAAGTTAGAAGTTGAATAAAACTTCATTTACAAACAAATTAGGCAATTCAGCCACATCCCCTTTTTAGAAAAAAAAGTTAAAAAATGCGCTATGATAAAACAAATCTATTTTATAAATATAAATAATAACTATAAAAAGAATGTGTAGTATTAAAAGCAGAATATTTCCGAGGCAATACAATAATGTAATTTTTCTTCCTTGTGAAATGTGTGCATGTAAAATTTTTAAATTAAGGCATTTTATATTAAAAATTTTATAATTTCAGTTCTTATCCCTGATATATTTTTCATACAAATATAATACTTTAATATTATAAGAAAAAAAATAGCTAAAATTTCTGTCGTGACAGAAAAAAATTTTTTTTTAAGTTTTTCTTGAGTTTTCTTGTGCAATTAGTACTCTCTAAAAGTTGATCATTTATAAAAATGTTTGGGTAGAAAACATATGAAAATGCAATTATTTTAAAGAAAAACGTATAAGTAATATCTTAAAGTGGTATTTTAAGTTTAATTAAGCTTATAATAATAAATTTTTCAGAATTATAAACATTAAAGTGGTTTTTCTCAGTTTGTGTTTTTCGAAACCTTAGTGCATTCAAAATGCTACTCCTTCGACAATTATTTACCAATCACTTCAATTTTTCCTGCGTGTTAAAAATAAAGCATGTAATAAAATTAGGGATCCATTTTGCTATAAACTGAATACTTTTTTTAAAAAAAAAATAAAATGTAAGACATGTTGGCTTTTTCGTTGATTTTTAGCCTGTATATCAACATTTTATTTTTTTTCTCAAAAATGAATGAAGTTATTCTAAAATCGATCCCTAAAGTTGTTAAGAACATCTATAAGAATATTATAAAAAAATTTCAGGTCAAAAAATTAATTTTTACAAAAGGAGTAAGATTTTAAAATTTTCCCAATTTCCTTCAAAAAATTTAAATTTTTAAAATTGTGTGAAAAATATATGAAAATTTTTATCTGGTAACATTTTCTTGAATAGAAACATTGTATAAAATGTTAAAATATAATTTTTAAATACGTAAATAAAGAAGTTTGCTCAAAGGGTGCCAAGTCCCCTTAAAAAACATTTATTTGTTACATTGCAAACAACCGTCGCATTGGTTGGTTAGCAATTATATGGGGGTCGGTACAGCCTCTGTTTACAGTTATTTAAGTTTAAAAGAAGATCGCCGCTGCAAGTTTATCTCACTAGTAAATATACTATAAGGAGTCTATAAAAGTTTATTCGCCCAGTAACTTCAGAAGCAGCGATCATTTCAGAATAAAAGAGAAGTCTGAAAATTTTAAGAGTCTGTAATAAAAAAGAAACGTAAAATTCCCTGGAACTTAAGAGAAAAAAAGACATGAGAAGCGGGAGATATTTGATAGAATAAAGAATGTGGCAAATTTCACCAAAGATAAATAAGAGTAGAATCTTTCAATCTTTTCTACATTCTTTTTTTACATACCAATATTTTTAAAAATTGATTGTTTAGTTCTCTCTTCCATACTTATAATATGGCATTACAATTTTGAGCATTGTTTCGAGAAAAAGATCTTTGGTAAAAGTACTAAAACTTCCAAATTGCAAACAACGAGGTTAAGTTATAAAATATGTATACGTTTCACTCTACAATTTTTTTAATGAATCCGACTACGTTCGGAACCGTGATTTTGCAAAAGCGTATAAATGAACAATATTTATGATATTTAGTGTCACTTAGGTTAGAAAATGTATATAAAATTGTTTTAAGAATATTATTGCAATAAAAAATTATTTAAAAACAATATTTTGACAAAAAATGAACACAGAATGACCTATTTTAAAATATTCTCCTTTTGTGAAAAATGCTTCTATTATAATAATTTTCTGCCTGTATATAGCTCAGACCCCTGTACAGAGGTTCAAATAGAATTTTGAAATATTTAACTTAGAAGTGGGTTTATCCATGTTTTACGACAACAGAGGGGAGAAATATTAAGAAAAAAACGCCGATAATTGTTTCAATTAGTGGTAACTCTAAAAATAATGTGAATTTTTCAAAACAAATAGTTCAGACTCTCTGGAGAGAAAAGACTTTACTTTATATAAGCAAAATATTGATATTTTAGAAGCATTTTTTACAAAAGGAGAAATTAAGAAGATTAAGAAGTAGGAGAAGATTTTTATAAGAAGGAGAAAAGGTTATTCTAAGTTAATTATTTGCCAAAATATTGTATTTAAGTAATTTATTCTGTGTAAATGTCTTTAAAACAATTTTATACATGTATTATAATCTAAGTGATATTAAATATCATGAAAATTATCAATTTATGCCCTTTTTTAAAATCACAGTTCCGAACGTAGTCGGATATTTGGAAACAAAACTAGAGGTACACCACTAATATCACAATCTTCATTCTTAGTAATGTACTTTATCCACATGCCACAAGCTTTCGCATGCATTGGAAATAGAAGAAATTAAATTGTTGCATTTTTGCTCAGCATCCCAAATGCTCATGTTTTAGTAAAAACGATGTCAGTTAAAAATTTCTTCCCAGTTCGAACAGGTTAAAAACTGTGGGAGTGAGATCAGGGCTATAGGAAAAGGATTCCAGGAATTAAATCCATATTTTATTATGGTTTCTATTCTATAATGAGTAACATATGACAGAGTGTTTTCAAAGAGCAAACTCGGTTTCTTCGACAGTGGATATAGCTGCTTCTTGTGAATTACAGACGTCTACTTGTTAACAAACAATACATTCTATTACTAACATTGTTAATAGTAATCCAACTGTCCATGTATAGTTGCCTAAGATAATATCTTTTTCATCGCTAACAGGAAAATCTTTTACAGTTTATTCCTGAATTTTTAAGCTCCATACTCTGATTTTAAGATTCCTGTTTATAGTGATGCATTTCCGTTTCACCACTTATTACTATTTTGTTGAAAATGTTGTTGATGATGTTGTTGCTTATGCCACCTAATCGACAGTAACATCAAATCAAGGTCTACGAAATTCACCACGGCAAAGAGCTACATCTACGCCTATCGTTAGCTTTAGCTTTGAGTAGCATGCAGGTGACAGTGCGGTTTTACCCGATTCCATCCCAATTTTCAAGAAGAAAACCCTGCGTTTGGTCA
Source organism: Trichonephila clavipes (assembly GCA_019973935.1). Lineage (NCBI taxonomy): Eukaryota > Metazoa > Arthropoda > Arachnida > Araneae > Nephilidae > Trichonephila > Trichonephila clavipes. The sequence goes on along the minus strand of BMAU01014337.1, from coordinate 1,490,739 downwards.
GGGGACTCCCATCTCTCTTCCCCTTCCACCAACTTAATGAGAGCACTTGCGGCTCGATGGTTATTTAGAGTAGCCCCATGCCTCGAAGGCCCTATATATTTACAAACATCCATGCCTTCTCCGGGATTCAAATCCAGGCCCAATGGCACAAAAGACTGCATCACTAACCACTGTAACGGATGGGCGGCTTTGCTCAAAGTAAATGCTGCCTTGCATTCTGAAGCAAGCTAGTAAGCCTTCGCAGACGTTTAAGCGTCTAGTTTTGTTTCCCACGTTCTCAGTACAACTCGTGTACAGATTTTTCAGAATTTGCACTCGTTTGTGGATTATTTGATAGGAAAAAATAATAACTGAGTAGCAGAAGAAGAGGACACAATACTTTGATACCCCACGGTCTGTGGGAATCATCTCTTCATCCACGCGACTTAATTTTGTGGGGACAAAAGATTGATCACTCAAAGCTTCCATAATAAAGCTAGTTTATTATTATCTCAATTTATATTAAGCAATGCAACAAAAGTCTATGAGGCTTGATCAGGAGTGATATGACATAAACTACAATTCTTAACAAATAGAGCATTAAACATTACTCAATACCTTTATGATAAATTAACCACCTAATCTAAATTTATAAACGATTCCTTAACTTACTAGAATCCGCTCTAGTATTAAAGTCTAATATAACCTATCTTGCAAATATTCCACGGCGAACAGCTACCAGTCCTTATATCATCAATATAATACCGTAACCAACTTGATCCGGTCAATGGACATCTTCTGGCTTCGAACCCACTTAGAACTCTCCTTCTTAGAACTTCACTTAGAACTACCGCCTTCTAAGGCCTCCACTTCCAACTCCACGCGAATACTAAAGCTCCAATATATAAACATTCTTAATCTGCATAAACGCGTTCTCTTCTTGAGTTGGTTGGAAATAAATGCCATTCTGACCCCAAAGATTTCCCAAGAGAGTTTTAGTAGAAGGCGCGATAAAGCCCCGTCACAATACTACCTATGAGATCTCATCTAGTCACCTTATTATTTTTATGGAGTATTGTTGACCGTTGAAGTGCACCGTCATGTTTGATGAAAACTCGGCAACCTTTATTTGCGTAACATTCGTAAAGCCACTTTGTTTTTTTGTAGATCAAGAAATTTTAGCTCTCATTAGATAAAGCACTGATTTTTTTTTATTTTGATAAAAACTGATGAGGTTAAAGTAGTCTCGTAAATAAGGAGGAGAGAAGGGAGACAAGGGTGAATGGAATACCAACTATTTGCTAAGATATTTTTAATCTTTAGCATAAACATTAAGCACGGGCACTTTTGTCTAACTCAGAGCTTCTCAAACTTTCGATGCTTGTGACCCAATTTTCAATCAAAATTTTCATCACACCCCCTTCTACAATAACAATTTATTCAATGCAATAAAAATGCACTGGGACGCTAAGGCTACAATATGAATTTAATTATAAACAATAACAATTATCAAAATAAATATTACATTTTGTTTACGACAAAAGTTCTTAGAATGCAATACTAATTATTAAACTTGTTTTTAATGTATTGGCAAATTATTTATCAAAAACATTTTGTATATTGATAGATTTATAAGTATATTTAATCAATGCAAATGTGTATTTAATTTTTATTATATCAGAATGTGAATTTTAATTTGCTTCATTTCCATAAAAATTAATACTTATTTTTAATCTTTTATTTTCGACTTTTCAATATGCTCGCCCCCCACAAAGAGGTATTACGCCCCCTTAGAGGATGCGCCCCACAGTTTGAGAAACGCTGGTCTAACTTCATAAAATGTCTAACCTCTGCCACAATAGCATTCTGTATACGCCACTGATTTCAAACCTTCTTTTTGGTTCGTAGGGAAACGTTTGTAAACAGACAATCAATCAACACCTACGTTCACAAAAGACGGGACACAGTTGTTGTTGCTATTTGATGCAAACTGATAGCGGTGCTGACATGTTTCTGCTACGGCAGCTGACAAGTAAATGACTCGTTTGTGACGTTATTCCGCCCGCGTGATCGCAGAACACCAAACGTGTGTGTGCGAAGACAACAGAACGAACTTTGAGATCTAAGGGGAAAGAGTAAATTATTTTTCATTTCCCTTCATAACTCAAATTATGTTCGAGAAGAATTTGCTTTTCAGGATAGGGTTTCCGATTATTCTGTATTTCTCGTTTTGAGGCAATAATTAACGCTATCATATTTTATCGATCAATAACAGTAAGATTGTGGGATATTCAACTGTAAAACGTTCGAAATCTTTAAGAAAGTAAAATAGATGGAGATTTTACAGCCACTTTCTCTTTGGATAACGGGGTGTTTCATTACGTAAATTGAAGTTTATGTGTTTTGAAAGACTGCATTAAGGGTCTTCAACCTTTCAACCTAGAAGGCCAAATTAATAAATTTACAGTGATCCACATGACACATCAATAAATTCACAGTGTTCCGTGGGCTACACGACTGTCAAAGAAAATATTATTGTCAGGAAATTTATACACAAAAATAAATTTGTTTTACAAGACTACGATTAATTCTAAGGGAAAAATTGTGACGTTTTTTACAACAAAAGACCCAAAAATTCTTTTTTAAAAAAAGTTCAATCAAATGCAAATGAGGAGCCCCTAAAATGTCATCAACGTTCCATTCGTGGCCCGTGGACCATGGGTTAAAGATCCCTAGACTATACAATGCTCAGAAAACAATTATGAGGAGATGGAACTCTGGATAAATTTTGAACACGTCCCTTCTTTAGGAGTATTCCTTTTTCGGTCGTCCCTCTTGTATGAGTTAATAACAATGTAGCAAGGAAAAGGATCATCATTTCCTAAATTTTACGCTATAAGTGCATTACGAATGATTTTATTTCCATGAATGAAAATCATATTTGCCTTTAGTTATTGATATTTCAAATCACGGCATAGGCTTTCTTATTTAATTAGTACGAATAAACTAACTATTGCGAAATTTCATCCAACATTAATAAGAGTATGGATAAAAAATTTTATACAAAAAGATAAAAATAAATATTTTCTAATTCTATTCTTTTATATAACGAACCCTCTGACCAGAACATCCGTCTCTCAGACGGAAATGATTTGCATTGATGACTATACAACACTGTGGTGTGATTTCTGAGGTGGGCTGTCTTGATATCGACAGTTGTACTCTACCCAGTCAGTGAAAAGATCACGTGGTGGTATTTCGCGATTTTTTTCAACTCACGATATGTGCGATTTTTCTTATCTATCACCGCCTATCGGATGGATATTCTTATAGTTTTTTCGTTTTTAGTATTATTATTTTTAAATATTTTTACGTGAATATAAATCGTTTCTAATAAGTTTTCATAAAAATTCTAGTCACAATTAATGTGTGATAAAAATATGTGTCTCATAAAGACTTAAATTTTAAAAAATCTGTTAAATTTCATGAGCAATAAGGACATTTAAAACAGTTTTTAAGGTAATAAAAATTTTAAAAAATTTGAGTATCCGTCTGTCAGACGGATGTTTGTAAGAGCGGCAAAAAAATTGACGTTCCAGCCAGAAGGTTAAAACAAATAAATATTTTAAATGTTGACTTATCTATTTTTTAGTTAAATTCAACAAAATTCATATTTTAGCATATGTTAACAATTCTCCGATATATATTAAATTTAACTCAAAATTTTTTATAAATAACAAAACTATTTTTACTAACTTTTATACTTTTTTCTCAATTCCTATTTTCATAAAAAAGAAAATAAGGTCCTCTTTTTTTTTTACAAGACTTTGTTAAAATAAACTATTTACTTCGCAGACAGACGACTTTTTATCAAACTCATTATTCATCATTCCTTTTCCGCAGACTTACTTTAACACAGTCATTGAACAAATTAATCGTTATATTATAAAATATTTTGGCATTCCGGACAGTTTTGTAAAATAAAAATTGTTCTAAAAAGTGGTTTAAAAAAGTCGTCTTTTCTCATTTAATGATCTTATTATTCTGTTAGTGTAATGAATTCAAAATCCATTATTTTTTTATCTTACTCTGATAGTAGAGAGGTTTTTCAACAAACGAGGGATCTAATCTTTTAGTTATCAAATTAACTGGCCAGCTTATTACTTTCCTTTTCATTTTTATACTACCAGATTTCCCCACCCCCTCCAAAAAAAGAACTTTAATTTAAACTTACATTATATCTCTATACACAAGCAAATTTTTCGTGACGTTGTAATAAATTTATTTATACACCTTAATAATAACATAGCCACATAAATTTATTTATACCTTTGCACACAAAACTGTGTGCTTACGACACAGCGCGAGTTGATTATTTTGAAAAACAGGAGTTGTGCATCATTTTCTCCTGATCTGCGCTCCAAAAATTAGGGTTTGAAATTAAAGAGTATTATGTGTATAACATAATAATATTTAAAACTATTATTGATTTCGTTTTTCTGTAAGATTTTAGATACTTGTCTTCATAATGAGCTGTTATTCAGCAATTTGAAGAAGGGAATGAATCTCCAAACTTATATTTATTTTTAAGCAATTTCGCATCATTTCTGATTCAATATTTTTCTAAGCCAAACTTGTTACATAATTATTTATTTGTATTTGTGTAACAAGAATATAGCAATTCCATAAACAAACAAAAAAATCTGTTGTAAAAAATAAAATATCTTAAATAAAATACTTAATATTTTTCTCGTTTGTTATCGGTTCTTCAGCAGCAAATAAATTATCAACTGTTGATTGAGATATGTATATTAATATTTATCGCTTAGTAGCAACGTAAGAGAAATAATTGGTTCAGTGTCGATTGATTAATTTTAAAGCGTATGTGAGCCAGTAAAGAAACATTAATTTTAGTGGTCACTTCTTAAAAATGATTTTTTATCAAAATTTTTAATTGACAATATCATTAATTGTAACATTTTTTCCATGTCGTTAATTTTTTTTCTTTTAGTGCTAAAAGTGATAAATTCCTTTTAAGCAAAACTTTTTATTCGGGTAAAGATTTTTCCTCCGTGGGTTCAATAAAAATCCAGGTGGTAACAGCATCTGTAAAAAATAAAGATAATTTGATATATTTATTTATTATAAACTAGGCTACATGATAAAATCATAGAGAGATTGCTTATGTTTTCTCAAATCATATCTTGAAAATGAGTTTTTTAAGAAACGATTTTATTTAATGCATATTTTTTTGTATTCTTTAACTCAGTATATGAATGAGTGTTAATTTTCGAATTCAAATGTACACTTATTTTATATAACTATTACTGATATTATTTAAAAATAACTAGTTTATAAATTTTTTAAAATTTTGATGTATTCGCGGGAATGGAAAAGAACCGGGAAATTAGAAGCCCTAGCACAGACCAAGGAGCAGGAAGAATTACATTATCGAGGGTGTGGAAGATAAGCATATTGTGCTCAAGGGCAATTATTGATAAGTTGCAACATCAACATCCTTAGCTCAAAAATCAGTGTAACCCAGCGTTTCTCAAACTGTAGGGCGTGATAATTCTACAAGGAAGTAGGGAGTGAACATCTTGATAAGTCGAAAACAAAAGATTATTTTTTAAAGTATTATTCATTTACTAAAAGTAAATAAACAAAATATACTTTCTTAGATAATTAAAAATAACATTCACATTAACACTAATATAATTCACTTATAAATGTATTAGTACTGCACAATGTATTTTATAATTAATTAAGCAAGAACAAATTTAATAATAAACAATGACTTCATGGGCTTGTCATATATAGATTGTATCTAAACTCTAGGGCAAAACTTTAAGGGGTGATAGAACACGTTAAGACAAACAATATTAATAGGGAACTTAAGGTCAAACGTCTTCCGAAGGAGATAGGTGCTTTTCAAGTTTAAAGTTTAAAATTTCAAATGATTATAAAAAACGGGAAAAGGGGTCGATTCGTTAGTGGGTTTTGCTAAAAGTATTCTTTTTGTAAGAATTTTCTTGAAAAATAAATTTAAAGATAAAGTTAAAAAAATGTTGAAAGAGGGCGCTTTAGACATTGGAGTAACGAACAACTATTTTTTACCGTTATTTTTTATATCACATTAAATGCTTTCAAAGGCTTAAACTTATACTTAAATTTTGAGCTCAAAATTTGATTCGTTGGGGAGGGGTGGTTAAGTAGCGCAAACGGAATTGTGTTCGGGAGGTGAAATTTGAAACTCCCTCTTCCCTAAACAACGTTCATTTATTTCCGATCTTGTTGTCGTAAGAATTGGTGTCCTAGACCTGACAACAACTACTACCTCCTACACGTAAAACAAAAGAGAGAGGGATGACAAAATTAAATAAAAAAGGCATTCATAATAGACGTGAGGAATTTCTACTCTCAAAATAAAAATAAACAATTTGATGTACGCTTGTAGTGCGCATGAATAACTATTGAATGAATGATGACACGTAGAAAATGGTACACGCATGATTTTCTTGCGGAATCACAGAAACTGCTCGAAAGAGCACCCACGAGCAAGGATGCAGGCCTCACACCGAAGGCGGAAGGACAGTCGAACATTAGCAAATACCCCGGGCATCTCCCGGATATCGCCTGCTATGATAGCATTCCTCGCAAACAGGGCCTCGTCGGAGTCGACGGGGCTTGCGTAAACAAGACTCTTCATTGGAAGATGTCTAGGCAAGATAGGTTAGGCGAGCATGCCGGCCAATTTACCAGACCACTTCGTCCAATCCATCGCCCTGGATAGGCTGCATCCAATGCACTTCACACATCTGCGCTGTGTCAGGCGCTCCGTCATGTTGGAACCACATACGAGCCTTTATGTTGGCTGGAACACTTTGCAGTAGAACTTTACATCCTTACATACAGTTAATACCATACAGTTAAATCCTTCTGTACTACGCTTTGCACGCAAATCGGATGCTTTGCCAGGAGAAATTGCTCACGCCTGTTATGAGTAACTTTTTTTATTTAATTTTGTCATCCTTCTCTCGATTAGTTTACGTTTAGTGGGTAGTAGTTGCTGCCTAGTCTACGACCGAGCATCCAAGATCGTGAAAAACTGAACTGTATACAGGGGAGAAGAGGGTTTTAAATTTCACCTCCTGAACACAGTTGAGTTTGAGCTATTTAACCACCCCCAACGTTTCAGATTTTGAGCTCAAAGTCTGAATCGTCAAAGTAGTTCGTTACTTCAAAGTGTTTAAAGCACCATCTATCAGCATTTTTTTAGATATGTGTTTAAAGTTTATTTATTAAGAAAATAGCGACAAAAAGAATAAGTTAAGCGAAAACCGCTAACGAATCGACTCATTTTTTAGTTTTTTATATAATCATTTGAAATTTCGGACCCTAATTTTCAATGGTACCTATCTCTTTCGGAAGACGTTTGGGACCCTAAGTTTCTTATTTAATATTGTGCGTTCTTGATGTGTACTATCACCTCTTAATGTTTTTCCCTAGAGTTTAGATAAACCCTGTATAAAATTATATGCATAAATTAATACTTAACATGAACATTTTTTTTCAGTTTATAATTAATTCCTTAACTGCCGGTTTAAAGTTACTCTATTCGCTCCACAATGCCACTGTTTTCCACGTAGGCGTGCGTATGTGATGCATTGGGGAGGGAGAGGAACGTATAAGCAAATCTTCTGAAGAAGTAAATACTTCGCAAACACTGTCAAGGTCCTTTTATTGCATTTCCAATGCCTTCGGATTAATTTTATGAGTAGTAGTGCACGGCAAATATTGTACTTCGAAAAGACGTATATATACATACGGAGTAACTAATGTTTTGGCCGAGGGAGATGTTTATATACGACGGGTGCACTTAAGAGGTTAAAGTTTTATTATAACTTTGGCGTCTCTCCAATTACAGTACTATTGAATTTTGCGCATTGTTATTGTATAGAGGGGGAGGGGAGCACAGTGAAAATTATGATTGAATATTGAATCGCAAATATTCAAAGTTTTAGAGGAACTGGTGTAATCATTGCAATAATCTATGTCTGCGCGTGTACCATTTGATGTGTATCTGCAGCCGTGAAGAGATACAACAATACGTCTATTGCAGTAATTACCTTTTACTTTATAGCAAAAAGGTAAGCTCTTGTAATGGCGGATTAGACGCCATACATGAAGAAAGAAATTTGCACAAAATTGTTTCTTCCGGACGAATCATGATTTTACCTGTACTACAACAATGGTCGAATCTGAGTCTGCTAGCACCATGGTAAACGAAAGCATCTAACATAACCACAGAAGTCATTCATGTAGTCTAGTTTTCTCAGCCACTATGCCACGGCACTTTTGTGTGACCGCCATTTTTAAAAAAATTTAATTATATTCTAACTTAACATTTTATTTCCCAAATTAAGATATAAAGAAAATTCTGATTGGATTCGTGATCCATTTGTGATAATGGATAAATCTGTACATGAATTAACTTTAAATGGAAAGGAAGAGCTAATTTCCCTTTATAATAGTTGAAGTTTAATTTGAAAACATTTGGACGAGTCGTTTAATTAATTTTGGATTAAAAAATTAGAGGTAATTATCTATAATAGCCAAAAAAGCTTGAAAAATATTGTTACAATTTTCTACATCTTAATTGAGTGGATTCCAATTTTCAGCACTAACAAATATAAAAATGAAGAAAAGATCGCGAATTTTAAATATAGATTATGATCTGAGAGTGGCATTATCTTTTTTACGATTCAATATAAACGAAATTATCAAAAATCATCATGATCAAATTTCTCATTAAATGTATTCTTATAATACATTTGTAATTAATTGCTCAATAAACATTTTGTTGTCTGCTTCGTACATATTATTTTATTTAACATTGAAAATTATTAACATAAAATATGTTACATAATGTATTACATATAAGTAAACCTCTTCTAAACTTATTTTATTGTTAGTGTGCTACCAAATTTTGAAATTGTTAAAAGTGTACTTCAATATAAGAAATGGTTGACAATCACTGATCTATTTTTGCGGCAAATAGTGCAGCTGGATTCTAATCCTAATCCCCTTAACAAGCAGTGCCATTACACACAGCCACTGATTCATCTGTCAAATTTTGAAGGTTATTGAGGTACCTGATTTTGAAAGCTCGCTGGTGGTCAAGTTTCAACAAAAAATATGCGAGATCGTCATGGCACGCAACGTTCAACAGTTCTTCAAGGCATACTAGGAGTCACTCTTAACTTGGCTTACTTGTTCTGTTTTGAAAATCCTCAACTGGAAAGCTATTGGTTTCAATTACACAACAGAGTGTAGTAATACCTAAATTTATGCTACCCTACCTTATGCGAACCCGGAGTTACACAATTTTCAAATCTCGTCGATTCGCCATTGTTTTCTTTTTGCATCACTGAAACTTAGGGGTGGAATCAGCAACAAAGCCCGATAAAATTGTTAATGTGATTAATGAAGTTGTCGGTCTTTCCAGGCAAATAAGTTTAGAAATGGATAGTGAAGACGTTCAAGAAATGTTGGATTCCTACAATTACAAACTGACGATGGATCAGCTCATAGAAATGGACGAGAAAGAAAGGACAATACACTACAGAACTTGTGTTTTTAGACCCAGCTCAATCAGAAAATCGAATGACGGTTGGGAGTTAGAAGGTCTCAACTTAATTGAAAAAGGGTTACAAATTTTAGAAAACATAGACTCCAACGAAGAGTGTATTTTTATTCTTTCAGCTAAGCAAGGAAAAAAACTATTAGCATGCTGAGAGGAAATTTTGCGGGAGAAAAAAAAATCTTTAAGCCTGCAGACTAATTTATTAGATATTATGAAATTTTCTACATCAAAATAACTTCGGTTTCCAATTTTGTAATTGTGTTACATAAGATTTTTTTATTAAACATTTTGTTTTTATAAATTATTATTTTCTTTCGTCTCTAGTTTAACTAAAAATAATTTACGTATGCGAAATCATACCCGACTTACGCGGTTATCAATCAGTCCCACCTATCGCCTGAATTTAGGGTATAACTGCATTGACTGAATATTTATTTTCTCTACGATGCATTCTCAATGGACAGCAGCATATAATTAATAATTTACTCAAAATTAAAACACTAGTTTTTAGAAGTTGGTGAATACATACTAAATTTGTGTAAACTAATTATAAACCCAAATATTTTGTGATTAGATCAGTGCTTCTCAAACTTCCAACATTTGCGCATATTTATTGCGCATATGCAACATTTAAGCATATTTTCATCGTGCCACCCTCCACACAATAACAATGTATTGATTGCCTTTATTGGGACTTGGATACTTGGACGTTAAAGCTACTATATGGCTTAAATTATAAACCGAGCAAATAATCATGATAAGTATTAAATTTTGTATATATGACAAGCACATGAGAGTTACTAGTAATTTTTAAACTTGTTCTTAATTTAGTATTGGCAATTTAATTATCAAATACTTTGGACAGTATTGATATATTTATAAGTACCGTAAAATCTGGCGCATTACCCGCACCTATACTTTCCGCGGCAATTTTCAGTTTTAGGTTACATTCGCCGCATAAGACGCGCCTATTTTTTACGAAGAAATCTGGAATGTACGTGCGCAATGCTCTTATGTTTTGAAGTCATTTATTCAAGGTATTATTCAAAGCTTTGGGGAACAAAATAGTATACATCTAGAACTACAATCTTTTATGTTCGTAAGGAATGTAATTTCCTTTAAATAAATAGTATTTCGATATATCTTGAAAGCTAATTTTTTTTCGACTTTCATCTTTTTTTTCCATTTTTAAAGCTTTTATTTTTATACCCGACGTATAACATGCACCCGTAAATTTCGATCTAATTTTCTTTGTTAAAAGGGCACGTTATACAAAGGATGTTACGGTATATTAATATCAATGTAAATAAGTATTTTATTTTTTATTCTTTCTGAATATATATATATATATTCTTCCTTTCAGTAAACTAATAATTTTTGAATAATCTTTTATTTTTCACTTTTCGATATGCTCTTGCCCTCACTTAAAGTATTCACAACCCCTAGGGGGCATGCCCTATAGTTTGAAAAGCACTGGATTAGATACATGTATGGGGAGGAGTTAAATGTCAAAGCAATCAAATATAGAAATAAGCAAAATAAAGAAAATATTTTCGTTTCATCAGTTACACAAAAGTAATCTCATTTTCTAGGAATTTTTCAAATAAAGTTGAATTTCAAAAAAGTATTTATTCTTATCTAGTTAGAAATGAAGGAGAAGATCTACGCACATTTCAAACAAATTTAATTTTATTCATTTCTCAGAAAGATCCACGGTATTTTAATTTAGAATGTAAATTAAGACCATATTTACCGTTCAAATTTCACTCGAAGTTAGTTGGTGGAATTCATTTTCGATCTTGAGCAACGATATAAATTTAATTCGCATTTAAATTCAAAACAGTTAATTACTGCTGTTTACTTTTGCTTGCCGAAGTTATGTGGAAATAATTTCAAATATATTTAATTTAATAACCCCATATGTGATCTGAATATATTTACTGTCTGTGCTTTTAGCGGCTTGAAGTACATCAATTAATTAAACATAATTATTGAATTTTCTTTGAAACAAACATCAATTAAGAGAGAGAAAAGAAAATAATCATTTTAAAATCCTGAATATATGATGAATCTTCATTCATTTATATGTCAGTTGAGGTAAACTTCCGGCCCAGTACAACTCAGCCCACCTCCATTATAACGACTTTTACTTCGACTTTCGCTGACTCCAACCACGTGGACAAACGGAACTCGCTTACTATCGGCGTTTGAAATAGGACTCCTCTCTAGTCATTGCTTGGGGGTACAGAATGATTGGTAGAAAAAAAAACCCTTAGATAAACTATCATATGGTTAACGGCAGCATTTTCACTATTCCTATCAATTACAAACACGTCAACCTAGAAGTACTCTCAGTCTTGTTATATATATATATATATATATAAATGCAATAACTCCCTCTAATATAACTTTTAGTAACGTTTTTAATTATTTGATCCATTCCTTCAGGACTCACGTCAGGTTTAATTATTTTAACTGGCCTGCTCGCATGGTCAGGATTTTAATTATAATCGAATAGTAACATTGCGTCAGAAACTATCTGGAGCTAGTTTCTGACCAATCATAGCTTCTGTTAGAAAAAGTCATGCGACATTTACCGCCAAGTATAAAAAGCGAGACTTGTTCGTTCCTCTCTCTTTATGTATGTCTGCTTGACATGTAATCCTTGCTAACTGCCCACCTTGCCACTTGTGTCTGTGTGCGTGTCCTTCTCTGTTAATTATGAAATATCAATGTGGATGCCCTTTTTACGTTATGTGTGTGTGATTTAAAATAGTTGAATTGTAATTCTCAAGATATTTCCTGAAACCACAGATATGCCAACAATCCAAATACACCACCACCAACCACCGGCTATCCTTACACACACATATACACTGGTGTGCAAAAATTAAGGACGAAGTCGAAAAATTAGCATATCAGCTGAACGAAGAGGCAGAGCGGACAGAAAGACCAATCAGGAGATTAAGTAAGGTGATGTACGGTAGCACATGCGCAGATATGCAGGTAGACGTAATGGGGGAGTGTCTGAGTAGTATAAAGCATGTTGTCGGTGTAAGATCAGTATTTCTGGCAAAGAGATTGCACGCCGTATAGCAGTTAAAACCACACCGAGTTGCTGCCTCAGCGAGAAATGGCGAATAATCAATCTGTTAGACGACATCTGGATGCTTTTACCCGAGGTCGAATCATTGGGAAGTTGGAGGAATGCCGCAATGTGACAAGTGTGGCTGCAGAGTTCGGAATTGCTCACAACATCGTTTCACGACTTTGGAGACAATTTCAAACTACAGGAACAGCTATCCGGGGGTTCATTAGTGGTCGTCCATGAGGAACCACACCCGCCCATGACCGGTACATTGTCTTACAGGCCAGAAGAAACAGGCGGCAGACAGCGGGAGAAATCGCTAGACACACGACACAGGCGACTGGACGACCGATATCGCGTTTTACTGTGGCCAGAAGACTGCACGGTGGTGGTCTGTTTGCACGACCCCTGTACGGTGTGTACCTTTAACGCCTGCCCATCGGAGAAGGCGTTCTCTGTGGTGCCGGGAACACCGGAATTGGAGAGACAATGAATGGGGACGAGTACTCTTTACAGATGAGAGCAGATTCAGTTTGAGTAGCGATTCTCATAGCATACTTATCTGGAGAGAGCGGGGAAGCCACAATCATCCCTCGAACATCATTGAAAGGGACAGGTATGGAGGTCGCGGTGTTTTCGTTTAGGGAGGCATCATGCTTGGTAGTCGTACAGACCTTCTCATCTTCGACGCAGGTTCAGTCAACGGGACCCGTTATTATAACGAGATTCTTCTTCCATATGTGCGTCTTTTTAGAGGCGCTATGGGTGTGCAGTTCCTTTTCATGGACGACAATGCACCATGTCATCGCACAGTAGCTGCCGAACAGCTTTTAGAGAGTGAGGATATTGAACGTATGGATTGGCCGGCACGATCTCCGGATCTCAATCCCATCGAGCATGTATGGAATTTTCTAGGCAGACGCTTGGCAGCTCGTACCTTACCACCAGTAACGATTCGGGAGCTTCGATTGGCCCTGCAAGACGAATGGGCAGCAATGCCTTAACAACTCATTGACACCCTCATTCTCAGCATGGGCAGACGCTGTGAAACCTACCTGCCTAGCAGTCAGGGGGGATCATATCCCCTACTAAAGACCGGATGTTTCTTGCTGGACACCCATCACAGGGATGTTTCGGCCTTCTGTCGCATTGCGCTCCATGCTACTTTTTCAATCAAGCTTCTTTTTATCCCTCTGATTTCTCTTTTAGTAAGTATTGCTTACATTACACATGTCCTTACGTATTGGGGATCTTACGGTATTAAATGTGTTAATTTGTAAAGCTTTTGTACAAAGTTATATTGAAAAAAATCGTCTCGTCCTTAATTTTTGCACACCAGTGTATATATATATATATAAGTAAATATATATATATATATATATATATATATATATACATAATAGTAGTAGTACATAATTACTATTATGTATAGTAGTTACATAATAATAGTGAGTTGTTTTATCATACTCTCTGAGTTTTTACATACTCTGAATTTTTGTTTATTTTATTTTATTTGGTTTTTCCTACCGAGTTGCAAAGGGGGTAGGTTGGCGCCCACAAACTAGTTTAACCCCACTTATTCGGTCCTAAGTCCGAAATTGCTTTCTGACTCGCTAGGTTCTTCTTTTTTGTAGTTTCTTTTTTTTCTATATTTTTGATCTTCATGTTTAGCTTTTATATTTTTATTACGCTATTTCTTGTTATGTTCATTATCTATTATTTCTTGTTTTTGATATATAATACAAATTTCTTTCATATATATTTTATGCAGTCATTTGGCTGCTTTGCCCCTATCTATTTACTAATGAGATTGTTCAGTTATGGATGTAGTCAGTATAGAGCATGTTTGTTTATAGCGAATTTTGTAATCGGCATTAGATTCAAAATCTTGTCTATAAATGTTTTTCTTTTATTAAGTTTAATTTGGCTTTGTTCTTTTTCCTTGTGTGTTTATCTTTTTTATATAAAAATATTATGTCAACTTCTGATTTTGTGCCTATAAAGTAATCGTGGATATGTTGTCAATGAGGGGATTAGATTTTATGAAGATATTGCTCATTGTTTCACTTTATATTTTTGTGAATGGAAGTTTTTGCTAATGATATTTTATTTATGTCTTTTCAAAGTACATTCAACTTTTAAATAACTATGAATTTGAAAAATAACAAGTTTTATGTGACTGGCAATTTGTTATACCAGGGTATGACATTGCTCGATGGTGCAGTATAATGGTATCTGTACCATCGTCATCCATTTACCATTTTTGAGTCCTTATATAGAGATTTGGTGTATATTTAAGTATGGCTTTAGATAGTTGTGGAGATGGGCACACACACACACACAAAAGTTCTGAGTTGGCATATAAAAAAACTATATATTTTTTTTAAAAAAATACAAAAAAAATGTGCGAATTGTTTTGATAATCAGAATTTTTTTGCTTACTCTTCTGTTTCTAAACTTTGTCATGTTAGAACTTTTAAAACTCTAATTTTTTGGAACTCTAAATATAAGAATTTATCTCGTACAGCAAAACGAAATATTCATGTTTTCGATTGTATACATAAAAATCAAAAAGATAAGGGTTTTAGTAACATATTGGAAACTAGGCTTTTCAGAGATATTCATGTTTTAAAACTAAAATTTAGATCTTGCACTGATAAAAGATGCAAGGCGTGTGGCATGAAGAGTGGGGAACAGTTGGATATGGATGCAGGTTATATATTTTGTATGACTTTTAACTGTGTTTACAAAATGACATGCAACATTTGTAAATTCGCTTACATAGGTCAGACTTCAAACACTATCAATATTAGATTAAATCAACATAGGTCTGATACAAGGAAATTTGATTGCAGCAAAAACCAGGCTAAGATTGAGATAGGACACTTTAATAAACATGGATTCAATAACATAACTGTACATATACTTAGAATAGTGCCAAATATTGAACAAAGATTATGGTTCGAAAACTTTTGTATAGGTTCATTTAGATCATATTATCCTTATGGTTTGAATGTTATCTGGAAAGGTGAAAGTGTCTTACTAACTTTTAAACAAAAATCCGAGGATTCATTATATATTCCGAATTTTGATAAATCTATTGATAATAGTAATAATATTGGTTTTGCGAGAATTTCAAGAGCTAAACGTAGAAAAAGATTTACCACAGATATGACAAACCTCAAGAATTCTATGTTAGATTTAGCTGTTAAATTTGATGATAACAACAGCACAGGCTTAATTATATCGTTTATGTTTGGCATGAATAAAACTGAAATTAAAATTATGACAGATATTTTAAGCAGATATAAACTTCAGGATTCTCATGGTATGCATATGATTCGAGACCTTAATAACTATTTAGTACAAAAATGAATATTAAATTAGATGCAAATGAAAATTACTCTACAGAATATTGTACATTATTATATATTTATGAATAAATCCTTTAACAAAATTAATTTTTCAAGTATATTTCAAAAATATCAATGCTTTTTCAAATTAAAAATATTATTATTAAAAAGGCTTTCAAATATAACAAGAAACTTGGTAGATTTATATTTAATTATAATCAAGTCTCGGAGCTCCTTAGTTCAGAATCATGTAAATACAATCTATATCGGGACTATATTGATGATTATCATCAGCACGTTGTCACGGGAGACCTTGGCATCGTGAAAGATGATTTGTTAAGAAATTTTATGAAAAAAGGTACCGGTTTTAGACTGATGATCACAAAAAATAAATCTAACGTTATGAAACAAATCAAAAAAGATTTAGATAAATTCTACCTTAAAATTGCAACTAAATACGGAATGCCGATTGAAGCTTTCAATCAATTTAAATCTTACGTAGCAACAGAAATTCGGGAATTAGATTTCAGTGTTGAAAATGAAATTATGTATAAAGATCTTAAATCATCGATAGAAAATATCCAAAATGACTTCGTGATTATATATGTTGATAAGGTCTCTGCTAATTATGTCATAATTTATAAATATTTTCTACAGTAAAATATTAATTAACCACATTTTAAATAATAATTCATTTCAAAAATCAATTCACAATAATAGAGAAGATGATAATCGTCTTTTAGCTTTGAACAAAAAATACTGAATATTCATCTAAATAATATTAAATATCCAAAAAAGTATTTTCTTAACACCAAAATTTCATAAAAGCCCTATAAAATTCCGTAGTATCACTAATGGATACAATACATACAGTGACTCCCAAAATTGAGAGTACACTTAATTCCGAATTCACCATCGGATCACCAGGTGTAGAAATTCATACGCTATGTTAACGCACTTTTGTACATTCAAAATGCATACATTACTCTTCCAAATAACATTAAATGTAAGGCATGGAAATTGGTTGAAACAAAAATATGAAGGTTTGAAAGAAAAACTACACCATTTTAATGTCACAAAATTGAGGGTACACTTCTTTAATCACTATGCAAAACTACCAGTAATTTTTTAAATATAAATTTGATAATAGATCTATAATAAAGGAAGCCTTTCAAAGGCTATCTGATAACGATTTATGTTTGTGATTTGATGTCTTGATTAAAATGGAGAATCGGAAGGAAACGACGATTGAAGAGAGAAAACTTGTTATTAAACTGTCAAATGAAGGTAAATCCCAGCTGAATATTGCTAAAGTAGTTGGACGAAGTGTTAACTGCATCCAAAAAATCCTGCAAAAATTTAAGAAGACTGGTATGCTGGCAAATAACGAAGGAAGAGGGAGAAAGAAAATTATGAACTCCATAACCGAGCGAAGAGTTATACATCAAGTGAAGATTGATCCTAAAATTACTGCTCCTAAAATTGCAACCAGTACCTCTAATACCTTAGGTCGATCGGTCGGTTTCTGCAGAAACGGTACGAAGGGTCCTAAGAAAGGCTGGCTATAATGGTAGAGTAGCTCGAAAAAAGCCCTTAATTGGTAAGAGGAATAGAGTCAAGCGATTGAAATTCGCTAAAGAACACATTTTAAAGCCTCAACAGTTTTGGAACGAAGTCATTTTCAGTGATGAGAGTAAGTTCAACATCTTCGGCAGTGACGGTCGTCGTATGGTGGGGGTGTATGGCTGCGTCGGGGGTGGGAAAGCTAGTATTCATTGATGGAATCATGCACAAGATGACTTATCTTAATATTCTGCAAAATAATTTGAAAGAAAGTGCTGATAAATTGGGACTGGGGTCGAATTTCATATTCCAGCAAGACAATGACCCCAAACACACTGCGTTTGTTGTAGAAGAATGGCTGCTTTACCATTGTCGGAATCAACTTAATACACTTCCACAGTCTCCCGACTTAAATGTTATCGATCATCTGTGGTCCCACCTTGAGAGAGCTGTGCAAAAACATCAAATTACAAGCAAGGAACAATTGAAATCGGTATTGCAAGAAGAATGGCTGAATATTGCTCCCGAGACCACTAGACATCTTATGGAATCGATGCCTCGGCGATTGGAAGCTGTCATATCAGTAAAAGGTTATGCTACTAAATATTAACTCTATTATTCATGATTTATGCAGGAAAATAGATGCATGTACTCTCAATTTTGTGGCTATTAATTTCTGTTAATTTTCTTTATAAGTTATTATATGTATGTTTAAACTAAAAAATATTTGGTTTTATCATTCAAAATAATGAATTATGATCTAATAAACGCATCTATCTTTAAAGGTTTTAATTATTTCCCTCTTATAATATAATTTTTTCATTCTAAACATTGATTCCCGTTTTAAAAGTAGGTGTACCCTCAATTTTGGGAGTAACTGTATATCACGAAGTCTGGGAAGATCTTACAATCTCTTCTTCAAAATCTAATTGATAACTTACAAAACACGGCAATAATTAAAAATAGCTTAGAGATTGCTAGAGTTACTAAGGATATGTTAATTTTTTCCATGCATGGTTTTGATTTCGAGAACCTTTTTAATTCTATAGATATTGACGATATGATTAAGATTCTACAGTTAATTTATGATAAATATGAATTATATACTACAATGAAAAAAGAAAATATGATGTTCTTATTAACCTCGTATTAAAAGAAAATTTCATTGCATTTGATCAGAATCTTTATAAACATATCAAAGGATTACCTCAGGGTGGTCCAGCTAGTAATTGTTTAGCGAACCTATATTTACATTTTTTTGAAATTGATCATGTTGTAAATGATTCTTACTTGATTTATCGTTATATAGATGATTTAATAATTTTTGGTAAAAATAGTGAATACAAACCAAATATTACGTTCTACCCTGATTATCTCAAGCTCCTTAAAACTAACTTCAACTCTAATATGGTGAAATTCTTGGATTTAGACTTGCATCTTATTAACAATAATGTAATCAGTAACATTTTTGACAAAAGAGATTCATTTAAGTTCCATATAATTAAAATTCCTGTATGGAATAGTAACTTGCATATATCAATTTACAGAAATATCATTTTGAATTTTTTATTTAGAAATGATAACTTAACTACCTACAAAATTGATAAATACAATAATATAAAAAAAATTTCAATGTTGTTTAGATCATGAATACCCTTTTAATTTCTTAAGAACTTATATTCATCACAAATACATTAACCGTCTTGCTACTTCTAATTCCAAAACCACCACACAATAATAGGATTTCAAAGTCAGCATGTTAGTGGTCTTGCTGTGAAGATTATATCATAACACTCATATCACAGTTTACATTTTTTGCACACACATCTTGAACATCTTACACATTGTTGACAACCAACCAAATTAGTGCCTAGCAAATTTACATTTTTGACAATCGACCAATTCAAATTCTACCATATTTGATTGTCGTCTCTTTTGATATCTGTCTTTGCTGGCTGGTTTAAAAGTTAGTTCAAAAGATGTGTTTATGTATATTCGAATTTTTTAACTTGGTGAATAATTGATTTTCCTTGATGTCAAGACGCTTGATTCTCTTGGTAAAAGCTCTGTGAGAAAAGAAATTTTGTTAAATTATTTTTTGAAAAATACTTTTCTTATGTAATTGTTTTATATATAGGATTTTTCTACTTTTCTTACGTAATTGTTTTGCGATTTTTCTGCATTAAGAATTAGGGAGGGTTTGTTACATAATAGTAGTGAGTGGTTTTATCATACTCTTTGTGTTTTTACATACTCTGAATTTTTGTTTATTTCATTTTATTTGGTTTTTCCTACCGAGTTGCAAAGGGGGAAAGTTGGCGCCTTCAAACTAGTTTAACCCCACATATTCGGTCCTAAGTCCTAAATATCTTTCTGACTCGCTAGGTTCTTCATTTTTGTAGTTTTTTATTATTTTTCTATAATTTTGATCTTCATGTTTAGCTTTTATATTTTTATTACGCTATTTCTTGTTATGTTCATTATCTATTATTTCTTGTTTTTGATATATAATACAAATTTCTTTCATATATACATATACTAGCCATTACCCACCCGCTTCACTGGGTATTTCATGATGCTGAATATATGTATACTGTTTACATATATATTAATTATTGATATCTAGCATAAAGAATTCGATTGTATTGAAATATATATTTATAGCTGTTGCACTCTCGCCCCTTGGTATAAAAATAACATAAATTATAATATCTAATTTCTATTTATATCTAAAATAGAAGGAGAAAGATTTTCTTCGCTCACACACACACTTAACCTAATAATCAAGTGGATTTCCAACAAAGCAAATTTCAGTGGATTTCTACTCCGTAAAATAAACATGCGTGCTAATTTTCAAGTTTAAATCTAACAGAGCAAAAACGGAATTTTTATAATCAATACCTCGTTGAGAGCACTCTTAGCGGATTCCAATTCAACAAAAGAAGCATGCAAACCAAATTTTATTATTGTAGTCTTAGCAGTTAGAAAACGGGAATTTTGTCTATCAATACGCCCCAATAACTCTCCCCGCTTCCCCCTGGAGTTGATTTCCGTAAAATCCATTATTAGTGGAACTCTATTCATCTATAAAGAAAAGTGCTCAACATATTTCAAGTAAATGAGTTAAATTCAAAAACAGAAATTTTTCTATACCACGCCTTAATCCCTCGCAACCCCACTCCTTTTTAGTCCGTTTTCGCAAAAATCTTTGTAAAAGAAACTTTATTCCATGAACGAAACATACCTTCTAATTTTCAAGCAGGTGTTTCTATTAGTTGAAAAGCGCAAATATTTATCCACTAGCTGGTATACCCGTTCTTCGCACGAGTGAACTGAAAAATTAAACAACACAGATTGAAGGATAAAGAAGGTTCTAATGAGTTAATTTTACGAGAATTGCAAATTAAACAAAAAAAAAGCTTTTTTGCGTAGCTCAGCTAAACAAAAAAAAGAGAGAGAGAGAGAGAAATAAAACACACCTTTGTTAAGTTTTAAGTATGTAGATCTAATAGCTGATAAAAAGGATATTTTTTTTTATTTATAACTCCCCGTAACACTCTTGAGGGTCGATGTTTGAAAATACTTTCCTAAGCTGATCTCTGCTCAGCAAAAGAAACACATTGTTAAAAGTTTTGTGTAATGAACGCTTAAAATAGTGTAAATAATTTTTATCTGAAAGTATAATACATTAATATTACTTTCTGTAGTAATTATTTTATGTTAAAATTGTAATATTCGCAAGCAATGCCGTTTATTAAATTATAATGACGATTCAATAAAAAACATAGCGAAATGTTAACGATAGAGTAAAGTTGGCAAATGCCTAGCTACTTTCATAACTCGAGCTTTATTAGGGCTTTGTAAGACCCGGCGTGTAGGGGAGAGATGCACGTTAATACTTTATCCAACCGCATTATGATTTACTGCATTTTTCATACAATATTTTTTTGGATCACTACATTTAAAATTAAGGGATATACATAAACAAAATACTCCACTTCGGAAAATTTAATCCGTTAGAGCTAATAAATTAATTAGAGATATTTCACTGTAAAATTAATTATATATACCGTTCACTTAAAATAAGTAAGCAAATCATTTTCTAAGGTCTTCATTAACATACAAAAAAATAAGACACTTAAATTTTGACAAACTATTTTTTCCGCTAAAATACTCCTCATGGAACCCGTGCTGCTATATATCTTGGAAGAGTGGATTTCAAAGAATATTCCTGCTAAGTATTGGTAGAATATACCTGCTAAGTTGGTGTGGTGTGGTAGTTAGGAGAAGATGGTGCCAGCTCAGGTGTCGTCCAGGTCACTTGACCATGGTTCAAAATTACGTGGTCCGTTGCCAAAAGCCCTCATGTAGCTGAACAGTGCGACGATAATATTCCCTCGTTCCAAAAGATACAGTACAGTAGTTTTAATTATTTTTATACTTAAAAATGCAATATCTGCCTTTTCAATTAAAATTATAGTGTTATAATTAACTACTAACCACAAACAAATTTTGAAAATTTGTCTAAATGATGCAGCGTGAAAGAGAATGTTTATTTACTTTAAGTATCAGAACTGATGAAAGCATTTATTTGGAAAAAAGATCAATTTCTTACTACCGAATGTGTATAATAAAATGTGATAAAAAATTAAAATAAAGAGAGATTTGTAACAACCACTCCCTTCAAAACTTAGTTTGATTCTGAAATAAAAAAATTAGGCATTATATCAGAGGAATTAATTAGAAGCGAGCACCTTGTGTAGCCAAAACAAAAAAGTTTTTCACAAACAAAAGATACATATATGCAGACGTGGTTTTTTTTTGTAGCGCATGCCAGAATTGCTAGCAGATGACAGAATTTTTTTCTACTTACTTGACAAATTATCGTTACATTTTGGACTCTTCATACAATATCTTTATAAATTATAGTCTATGCTATAAATTATAGCCTATGTGCTATTGTGATGTATAAGCTATATTAGTGGAAAGTTTCATTAAAATCCATTCAGTAGTTTTTGCGTGAAAGACCCACAAAGATATCACAAACTTTCGCATTTATAATATATACTAGCCGTTACCCACCCCCTTCACTGGGTATTTCAGAATGTTGCATATATGTATAATGTTTACATATATATTAACTATTGATATCTAGCATTAAGAATTCGATTGTATTGAAAAATATATTTATAGCTGTTACACTCTCACCGCTTTATATAAAAAGAACATAAATTATAATATCTAATTTCTATTTATATCTAAAATAGAAGTAGAAAGAATTTTTCGCTCACTTAACCTAATAATCAAGTGGATTTCAACCAAAGCAACTTTCAGTGGATCTCTACTCCATAAAATAAACATGCGTGCTGAATTTCAAGTGTAAATCTAACATATCAAAACGGAATTTTTATCATCAATACCTCGTTGACAGCATTCTTAGCGGATTCCAATTCAACAAAAGAGACATGCAAACCAAATTTTATTATTATAGTCTTAGCAGTTCAAAAACGGGAATTTTGTCTATCAATACACCCCAATAATTTCCCCGCTCCCCCCTGGAGTTGATTTCCGTAAAATCCATTCTTAGTGGAACTCTATTCAACTAATGAAAAGTGCTCAACAAATTTCAAGTAAATGAGTTAAATTGAAAAACAGGAATTTTTCTATAACATGCTATAATCCCTCGCAAACTCACTCCTTTGGGGACCGTTTTCGCAAAAATCTTTGTAAAAGGAACTTAATTCCATGAACGAAACATACATTCTAATTTTCAAGCAGGTGGTTCTATTAGTTGAAACGTGGAAATATTTATCTATTATATATATATATATATATATATATATATATATACGCCCCTTAATCCCTCTGAGTGACCCTTGGGGATCAATTTTCCCAAAACTATTTTGCAGCGGATCTCTACACCATGAAAGGAATTAATTAGCTTACCAAATTTTAAGACTGTACGTCTAATAGTTTAAAAATAGAAATAATTATCTATAACGCGCCTTAAGTCCCCGCAACGCCACTTAGGAAACGATTTACACAAAACCCATCTTATGACAGAATCACTACTCAGTGAATGGAATCTGCTAACTCAATTTTAAGATTTTACGTCTAATAGTTTAAAAAAGGAGTTAATTGCCTATAATGCCCCTTAATTCTCCACAACACCACTTGGAGTCGATTTTCACAAA
This sequence comes from Trichonephila clavipes, assembly GCA_019973935.1. NCBI lineage: Eukaryota > Metazoa > Arthropoda > Arachnida > Araneae > Nephilidae > Trichonephila > Trichonephila clavipes. The sequence continues at coordinate 1,466,916 of BMAU01014337.1, read as the reverse complement.
ACCCATTCTGTAGGGGATCTGTACTTTATGAAAGGGATCCGCGCTTATCAAATTTCAAGACTGTACGTCTAATAGTTTAGAAATGGAAATAATTATGTATAACGCCTCTTAAGCTCCCGAAACGCCACTTAGGAAACGATTTTCCCAAAACCCATCTTATAGCGGATCTCTACTGAATGAATGGAATCAGCTTACTAAATTTCGTGATTTTACGTCTAATAGTTTAAAAAAAGAGTTAATTGCCTATAGCGCCACCTAATACTCTACAACGCCACTTGGGAGTCGATTTTGACAAAACCCATTTTGCAGTGGATCTGTACTCTATTAAAGGAATCCGCTTACCAAATTTCAAGACTGTGCGTCTAATAGTTTAAAAATGGAAATAATTATCTATAACGCCCCTTAAGTCCCCGTAACGCCACTTAGGAAGCGATTTACACAAAACCCATCTTATGACAGATCACTACTCAGTGAATGGAATCTGCTAACTCAATTTCAAGATTTTACGTCTAATAGTTTAAAAAAGGAGTTAATTGCCTATATAATGCTCCTTAATTCTCCACAACGCCGCTTGGAGTGGGGATTTTCACAAAACCCATCTTATGACAGATCTCTACTCAGTGAGTGGAATCTGCTTACGAAATTTCGAGATTTTACGAATAAAAAACCCATCTTAAATTCCAGGAATTTTATTTCCTCGTTCTGATCAAAGAGCTTAATGAGCGCAAGTTAAATCATGTTGACCGATGCTACGGTAGATCGATTTTCGTTTCTTAAAGTACTGCCTTGCTAGAGCGTATTTAATCTATTTTATTGCTTCAATTCTGATCGAAGAGCGAGTGTTCGTTGGATATAAAGCACAATTATTTTAACCAATATAGATTGGATATTGTTTTTTAAAGCACTCTTTCAGTAGAATATTTAATCAGTTTCGTTGTTCGTGCTTTTACGAAAGCACTTATTGTATGTTACAATGTAGATAAGATATATTTTAAGTGTCACCATTTGAGAACTCTTAAAAAATTTTATTACTTAGATTCTGAGAGAAGCACGCACTGGATGCTAGTCAATTAATTTATTCAATGTAGATAGTATATTATTTTTAAAGCGATACCTTCTTTCGAGCTTTTGATGACTTTTAATACTGTAAGTGATAGTGAAATTCTTGAGGTACAAGAGACAAATTATGCTGCTTCGAACCATTGTTTAAATACAGTAAAATTTTAAAAACATATTCTAAAAAGAGTGAGAATGATACAATAAGTCAAGTATGTTTTAAAAGTAAAATTAATTAACGTGTATTTAATTAATGTGTAAAACTATCATGATTTTTAAATGTTAAAACTTATTTCCACGAAAAAAAATAAAGATAAAACCTGATTCACTACATCAAACATATTGCGTTGAACAGTCGTGTGTTATCAAAAATTGTGTTAAGCAAAAAAAATTTTTAATGTAGCATGGGATTTAATCAAACAAATTTAAAAGAACAAATCTCAATTTTTGTTATCTTTTGGCGTCAAACAAATGCAAGAAACTATTATCTGCATCCCATTCTTGTTTGAATTCAAAAGCATCATGAAGACTCCTACGTGTTCTGATGTATCATGTATAACAGTGGTCCCCGTTCCTCAAATTGCAGACTGGTAGCGTGTGTGGAGGTAGATGTATAACTATTACTGCTATTGCCTCTCAAAATATTTCAGATGACAACATTCACAACATTCGTCGTGATGATTTGAAAATGACCAACGTGTTTGCTTGCACATGGTTACAAAAAAAATTATCACCTGAACAAAAAGGAAAGAGAGTGATTATTGCCAAAGAGTTGATTGACATGGAAATTTAAGAGGGAGGCTTCTTGAAGAAAATCATAGCAGGTGAGATGAGACACAGTTCTTTCTTAATAACTCGCAGGTAAAACGTCAGTCAAGTTAATGGAAACTAAAAACATCACCAAGGACGGAAAAACTTCGTTTGGTCAAAAGCCGAAGGAAAATGTGACGAAGCACCTCTCAAAATATGGATTCCGGGAGTGCTTTGAACAATTCGCTGTTCACTTGAGGAACTGAAATATTGTGATGTCTGGAAAAGTATAAGGAGGAAAGTTTCAATTTTAGGCCCCCTTCAACCGAAGACAAGAGAGTTTCGGCAAGTTATTGACTTTTATGGGTTTTGACAAACCAAAGTGTACAGAAAGCACAAAAGAGGGGAAAGGATACATTGGTCAAAGATTGAGAGAAACCCGTCTTTAACAAACAAACAATCACCAGTCTTTTAAGGCAGTGATCCGCAACCCCTGGTACGCGGATTGGTACCGGTCCGTTGATCAAATGGTGCCGGGCCGCCTAAAGAATATTAAACTATTGCCATTTTATTTAAAGTGCTGCATTTATCTCGGATTTGCGCAATTTTCCACGGAAATCACTTTATATATTACACGTTAAATCACTTTTATTCATTTTCGGTGAATATATAATTTATTCTGAAGGCATATTTAAATGTAACTGAATTAAAATTGTTAAAACAAAACAATCTAAAGTATAAACAATCAACGTGACCCACCATCAGCGGACCATGGTAAAATTATCAAACGTTGGGCGGTCCGGAGCGATAAAAAGGTTGCGGAGTACTGTTTTAAGGTATCCGACTACGTTCGGAACCGTGATTTTAAAAAGTACATAAATTTTTAATTTTCATGATATTTAGTGTGACTTAAATTATAATACATGTATAAAGTTGTTCTAAGGACATTTTGATAAAAAAATATTATTTAAATACAATATTTTGGCAAAAAAATTAACTTAGAATAACCTTTCTTCAAATGTTCTCCTTTTATAAAAAATGCTTCTAAAATAATAAAAAAAATATATTTTGCTTACATAAAGTATAAACTTCTCCAGAGAGTCTGAACTATTTGTTTTGAAAAATTCACATTATTTTCAGAGTTACCATCGATTGAAATAATTATCGGTGTTTTTTTCTTAAAATTTCTCCCTTCTATTGTCGTAAAACATGTATAAACCCCCTTCTTAGTTATATATTTCAAAAATTCTAATTGAGCCTCTGTAGAAAGGTCTGAGCTATATACAGGCAAAATATTATTATAATAGAATCATTTTTCACAAAAGGAGAATAATTTGAAAATGGGTCATTGTATGTTCATTTTTTGTCAAAATATTGTACTTAAATTATTTTTTATTGTAATACTATTCTTAAAACAATTTTATATACATTTTCTAATCTAAGTGACATTAAATATCATAAATATTATCCATTTATACGCTTTTACAAAATCATGGTTCCGAACGAAGTCGTATACCTTAAATCTATCTGCATTAATCATCTTCTTCATTAAATATAAGTTGGTCTCTGAGTCCTGCAGAAGTCATTACTTGAGATCAGGTTGCAAGAATATTTTTTTAATAATCCAAAATGTAAGAAAAAAAAAGAACGCTTTCATAAATACACTGCCTAAATTCTACGTTTAAACGCAACAGAATGAAGGGTACACACACACATGTCATTGCAAACCAGCTATAAGCGGCTCAAAAGTGATTACAAGTAGCTAAAATCGATTTAAGGGTCTGTGGATCATTAAAACTAATTCCTTGCATTGTTAGCTTAATTAGATTAAAATGGAATCAATATAGTAAATATGTGTGTGTGTGTGTGATTATTATATTTTACAATTGAAATATACTTCTTAGACAAATTATTACAAATTGATTTTATTTTAGAAAATTAAATTTTTTAAACTATTTTTAAAAATACTCGTTGTGTATTAGTTTATAAGATAGATACATATTTTTTATTTTATATATAGATGAACTAAAGACAAATATATTTGTGCATGGATTTTTTAAATTCGGAATAAAATTTGTTGAGTAAAAGATAAATTTTCTGTACTATATGAAATATTTCACCAATTACCACACATTCAAGTTAGTCAAAATAACGTAAAATATGATCCATTAAATTTTTCACAAAACTAATGCACAAATTTGCGACCAATATCATTTTTCATAAATTGTGAAAATTTCAACGATATATGACGTAACGTGAAACGCAAGGAGCATTTTACGTAACAATGAACAGGTACAATTTATTAACTAAGAGCATTTTAAGCATTTATTTGAGTAAAATTAAAAAAATAATTCAGACTTATTAATCAAAATGACAAAATTATTTTACAGAATTATTCTTTGAAATATAAGGATTATTATTAGTATAAAATATCAAAATCGCAAATTTGGCCAAAATTTGACATTGTGGAGGTCCACCGTCCCCTTAAAGTGCTTTCAAATGCTAAAACGATTAAGGCCTTGTTATTCTATAGAATACCCAGTTAAGGCGTAGAATTCAATACTTTTATATACCATAAAATCTGGCGTATAATGCGCCCCTATACTTTACACTTTACAGCTGCAATTTTTAATTTTAGGTATACTCGCCCTTTTTTTTTACGAAGAAACTTGAAATGTACGTATACAATGCTTGTATATTTTGAAGTCATTTATTCGAAGTATTATCCGAGGCTTATAAAAAAACCCGCAGCACGTTTGACAGCACGTTTTCCGTAGCGTACAGAATTTAAACTCACGACTCGACAAAGTACGACACGTTTTCGCGACAATAACCACCGGCTATCATAGCTGCATATGTATATTAGAAGAGTCTAAAGTTTTTTGTAAATAGTACATTTTGGATATATATATATATAAATATATGACAAGACGTGGCGAGTGTCAGGGTATTTCTTTCTTTGGATCATTATTTATCAGGTTGATGGAATATGGGTTTATGTTTAATGTTCCCTTGTTGCATTGATGTTATTGACGAAGCAGACTTTTGTACACTCTTTGATAATTGATAAGGAACAAGTGATTTATGCAAAATTGCGTGTCAGACAGCTGACCAATAAAAGTAAATTCATGTCCAGAGCGTCTGGCAGACTAGAACTTGTTATCTGTATAAAAAACAGTGCATACAAGCTCATGATTCATACGAAAGTTCATGTTGTTCGGTGTTTGACGAAAATAGAGTGCTGGATATTATAAAAGTTTTTTCTCTGAAATTATATTTGGTTCTTGGAACAATTAAGCGAAAAATGCCAGCAAGACACCATTTGAGTGACTATGGTCATTGACGAGCAGTTGGACGACTAGAAGCAAGTCATAGTGCCATCACTGTAGCTGCCGCAATGGGTTTATCAAATAGTGTCATCTCCCTATTAAAGAAGGCCACTAAAGGCGTAAATGCTTTGCGAAAGCATTCCAGGGGGGCGTGGTAAGAACACCACACCTTTAGAGGATCGCTATGTTCCCCTCTTGATGAAAATGAACAGAAATTTTACTCCTGGCTAGATCGCTGCGAACCTTGCAGCCGCTACCAGTATGTATGCTTCAGAAAAAACCATCTCACGGCAATTAAATCAAGTTGGTTTCCGTACACAGAAGCCTGTTCGTTGCATCCCTTTTTAACTACACCATTGTCAAGATAAACTACGCTGGTGAAACGAACATATTGGTTGTGGGATCAACAAAATTGATTAGGATTGATGTGTTCTCCGATTAATCTCATTTCAGTGGGACAAGTGATTCTGGCCACCAATTACTATGGAGAGGGTGTGAAACACGTTATGTACAAAAAGTTTGTTTATGAACGTAATTGTTACGGTGATGGTGTGGGTAGGTATCATGCACATAGGCAGAATACCTCTTCACATCTTTTAACGAGGAAGCGTTACATCGCAACAGTATTGTAGAGATATTCTTCTGGATTTTCATATTAAGGGTGTTGTAGGTCCAGATTTTAGGTTTATGTACGATAATGCGTGGCCACACAAAAGCATTGAGATATCGTACGCACTGCAGAGGAAAACTATTCTCTGTTTGCAACTTTCTGTTTACTCTCTCGACCTAAATCCTATTTAGTAGGCTTGGGAAGTTTTGGGCAGACGTGTTTACAAAGAACCATCTCTCCCCGTACAGTGCAAGAGCTCAAAACCGCCTTGAGAGAGGAATGGGACAACATAACCTAAGGACCCCTCTATAGTTTAGTGTAGAGCAGACGCAAAATGTGCAATAGTTTCCGTGGTCAACAAACATTGTACTAAGGTGTTCGTATCTGCATCATCCTGAACTGAAGATCAATTTTTTTATCGTTGTTTGGAAATCCTCCAAGGAGAGGCTTTTTTAAGATTGAGTTTTTAATCTTCGATGTGCCGATATCTGTACCACATTTTGCAATATAATAAATTCACATCGACCCTACTAAATATGTACTTAGTTTCATTTCTTCAATCATTGTCTATTCTTAATTATTCCGAAAAATGTAGGTGTTCCTCAGCAATTGTCAAGCAGTGTAAAAATTATGTTTATTGCATATGTAGACATTTCACAAACACATACATCTGAAACATAACACTTAACGCAGAAAAACCACAGCACAAAAAGATACGCAAGTGCAACATTTTGACGAAGACAAAATAGAGAAATAGAGAGCTTTTCCAGAGTTTGAGGGTCTTTTATATAAAGCGGCAAATGGATGTTAGAAACTCATGACTTCCGTGCATGGAGCATTTTTATTGCTAGAAAGCTATCGTTCAATAGATTCCTGCTAGACAAGTAGATAGTAATTATTTACGATCAAGTATTGAAGACCAGAATCATTACAAATGAAAAGCATGGTCAAGATGAAATTAATGGGAGTTATTACATATACATATATGCATATATATATACATATATATATACATATATATATATACATATGTATACATATATATACACATATATATATACATATATATATACATATAGATAGATAGATATATACATATATATACATATACATAGATATATATACATAATACATATAATACATATATATAATACATATTTCTTTTATATATATATATATATATATATACAAATATATAACCTTGGCATCTAAAAATTGTAATGATTAGATATAACTAATGATTACTTAGTTATAACTTAGATATAACTATTAGATATAACCTCAATCATTGCCGTACTCATACTTTTAAGAATTAAATAATTTATAGGTTCAGATTTCCCCCATTAAGAATAATTAAAATGAACAGAGGAGTTATCACTGAATAATTATTTAAACGTTCATTCATAAATTATGTGTCACCAAAAATTTATTCTATTATTTTGTTACTTTATGATAGTAGTGTTAGCATATGCCAGGTCGGGATTTAGGGACCTTTAATTGAATGTAATGAAGTATAATTTTAATGCGAAAGATTATATTTAATGCAATTGCAGTAATTATTATACTGTGTCCATATTTCACTAGCGTTTTCATATATTAGTTAATTATTAAATTGAAAACATCTTAATTCCTTCCATTATTGGCTATGCAAGTGGAAGCTAAAAAATTTTAATTGAACACACTTTTGGTCGTAGTCTCGATAGCCGATTGGTCCCGGCCACAAATTCGTGGGCGTCATTGTTGAGTCGTGGACAATTGAGGTATTAATGGGGGAGAGGGTGCAGAGAGCCTAATGTATATTAATTTTTTCGAGTTCCAAGTGAGTAATTGAATATTAAAGTCACAATATTCAACAACTCGAGGGCTTTTAGCAACGTACCTAGCAATTTTGAACCATGATCAAGTGACGAGGATGGCACCTAGCTGGCATCCCTCTCCTAACTACCACATCACACCATTAAGCCTAGACAGATTTAACGTACATCGCCCCCCTACGTGGTGGTCTTCAGCCTGAACTCATGAGATGCTATCCACAAGTCCGTTACCTTGACCACTAGGCTATTACGGCCTTCCAGAATTACAGATTCGAAGTTTGACGTTATTAAAGAGTCGAACAATTAGCTACCCCTAAGAACCCTGAGGTAACACAAATTATAAGTACCAATTAAGATTAAGCTAAAATATATCTATGTCATGCAGTATATATATTATATATTTCTAAAATCCCAACAATTTGTAAATAGATTATTAATTTTACAATAGATTTTAATACATCAGCTGTAGTTTAAATAAGAATACACATAGATTCCATTGCTATACACATCACTTACTGAAGTAAACATTAACATTGTAAAGTGATTTACAATCTAAATAGAAAGCATCTGCCTCATGTAATATGCTATATTGGATTTTCAACAAAGGTTATTTTGTGAAGATAATATAAACTGAGAGAGATTCCTGAGACAATTAAAGATCTGACAACTTTACTGATTCTTGTAAATTCTAATTAAACTGTTATTTTAATCTAATGATGAAATTTAACGCGTGAAATCCACGAAAACAATTAAACAGATTTAAGTAAACAGAAACAATTAAGTTAATTTATCAGTATAAATTAAATGGTTAAATGTTTGGCATTAGAAATAAAATAGTTGAATATTTTCGGAAAAAAGTTTTATTATCACTTAAAGGGTTTGGAAAAAGGAAATTAATTATCGCTTTTATTAATAAATTTACACAACTAAAAATACTTAGATAAAATCTTGTAACATCTTCTGAACTGCTTTGAATATTTTGTATTCGAAGTAAGACATACAATAAACGACGATAAAAAGTAGTTAATGATGATAGTAAATTTTGTGCAGGAAAACACTAAATACTTTTCCAATAGTCTAATGTTATGACAAAACCAAGTAATAATACAATGTAAATAGATAATTATTCCTGTAAATAAATTTATGTTTCATTTATGTACTTGAAGAATTCAGAAAACAATTAATCGTATGAAATCATTATTTGATGAAGTTTTTTGACCTATAAATACCCATATTGCCACATGACGTTGTTGATTATTTTGAAAAGAAGTTTTATACTTGTCATTTTTTCCTCTACCGTATATTTAATTATTTCAGTACTTTCTGTTTAAAATTGATTATTCTTATTTTAAATTATCAGTCATATTTAATTTATCTCTTTAATTAGAATTTCAATTTAATTTATGGTTAATCATAAAAGTAATAGAATATAATTTGTGTAAAATTTTCAATATAAATTTAAAATATTTATCAAAATTAATCTAATAATTTTTGATCAATATTTTTTAAGCATGTAAAGCTAGGTTAAGGAAAGCTTTTATTTATAGTAATATGCTAACTATAATAATTACAATCGTAATATAGGGTGGTTTTTTAGAGGTATAGAACTTCAAATTGCAATAAAACAACGATGTATTATTCGATTGACATGAATTTTTTTTATTCGAAAGATAATCGTGTGGCATTACATTTTAAATATGATCAAGCAAGGCATAGATTCGTCGAATGGGCCCAAAACGAGATTGCCGTTGTTCCCGATTTTACTAAGCGAACTTTGTTTAGCGATGAAGCGCACTTCTGGTTGAATGGCTCCGTCAACAAACAAAACTGCCGCATTTGGAGTGAAGCTAATCCACAAGTGTATGTCGAAACACTGTTACATCCAGAAAAACTGACTGTTTGGTGCGCTTTATGGGCTGGTGGAATCCTTCTTCAAAAACGATGAAGGCCACAACGTTACAGTCAATGGTGATCGGTATAGAACCCTGATTACTAACTTTTTCATTCCTGAATTGAACAATCATGATGTCCAGGAGCTGTGATTCCAACAAGACGGCGCAACATGTCACACAGCTCGTGCCACAATCGATTTATTGAAAGACACGTTTGGTGACCGCCTAATTTCACGTTTTGGACCTGTGAATTGGCCTCCAAGATCTTGTGATTTAACACCGCTAGACTATTTTCTGTGGGGCTATGTAAAGTCATTGGTCTATGCGGATAAGCCACAAACGCCTGACCATTTGGAAGACAATATTCGCCGTGTTATTGCCGATATACGGCCACAAATGTTGGAAAAAGTAATCGAAAATTGGACTTCCAGATTGAACTACATTCGAGCAAGCTGTGGCAGTCATATGCCAGAAATCATACTTAAAATGTAATGACACAAGATTATCTTTCGAATAAAAAAAATTCATGTCAATCGAATAATACATCGTTGTTTTATTGCAATTTAAAGTTCTATACCTCTAAAAAAACACCCTTTATATTAACTATGGAAAAAATTCAATAATCTATATATAGCAGTGTTTCTCAAACTGTGGGGCGCACCCCCTGGGGTTCGCGATAACCTTAAGAGGGGGTCACGAGCATATTGAAAATAGAAGATTTAAAAATAATTAATTTACTGGAATGAATTAAAACAAAATACTTTCAGACATAATAAAAAATGCATTTTTGCTCAGATATAATTTATAGGCACGCAATATTAAGTCTTCAAAAATAAAAACTTCTTTAATACCTAATTAGCTATCTTTGATCCTATAACCAAATAAAAAAAACTTTTATTTGATTTGCTGTAATCCGACGATGAGAGATTTTTTTACTACGCATTCTTTTTAAGCCTAACATATAACTCTTTCATAGAAAAAATAGATCCCAGACCCAGAATCGAAGAAATTTAGGAACATAAAAAATTCATCACTGTCATTACTTTTGAAATACTGCACATTATTGCTGTAATCTTTATGACCTCCTAAGTTATTGGTACAGTTAGTTATGACCCCTCACTTACGTGTTTGTTTCTCATGTAGGGAAGTTGTAAGTAATGTATTTCTCTGTTGCGCTTTTTTCCATGCAAAAAAGCGTTTTACACAATTTTTTTATCAGTAACATACATATTACCAGAATGAATACAATTTTTACCCGGAAGTGGTCGCGCGGGACACACAGATTACGAAATCGTTAATTCTGGCAAAACTGTTTATTTGTTACCAAGGAAAAATTGAAAAGTTCTTGAAAGTAGGTAAGTAAACTTTCTCTTAGTTAAATTATTCACTGGAATCACGATCTGTATCGTGTACAATAAATTAATCATAAAAAAAAGGATTGGGGTGACTCAATAACCCCGCTCGACCGTATCGAGTGCGCGCCTGCACCCGGGTTAATACATGTTGAAGTCTTTTCGTTTTAAATATTAAAAATAATACAGTTATTCTTCATCGGAAATTTATATTATTACTCATTATTTAACATCAAATATAAATGATAATTCTGTGAGGCTTAAAATTACAATTCGCTTAAAAATAATTATAATTTGAGCAACCATTTTAAAAAGATCATTTTACATTTTTGTAAACATTGTCGAGCACTTGGCTTTGCTTTCCTTTCAATTCAGCTATTATATCAAGAATAATGTTTTATTTTCTTACAAATGAACTCGGCACTTCAGCCGGTATACTTTAAATGCATCAGTGCTGCACAGAGGATTTTATAACTAATTAATTAATACTAAATTAAGAACAAGTTTAATAAGTATTAACGACTTCCAACGGCTTGTTTTGCAGAGCAAAGTTTTTATTAGGAATGCTTATGATTAAAAAAATTGACCCTCTAAATTCTTTTTCTATATTTAGCAGATATCTATATTTTGTCTTCTAAGCAGCCACCGAATTTTGCAGTATGTTCAATTTAAAATTTAGATAAAGGAAAATTAACATAATAATTTTCCTATTATTTTATTTATTTATTTATTCTTGCTTAAAAATAGTATACAAAATTTAAAAATTATGTTACTAATTTGTATGGTTTATAATTAAGATCGCCTATTGTACCTTTAGCGTCAAAGTACATTATTATTGCATTCAGTAGATTATTAATGTATAAGGGGGGCGCGATAAAAATTGTGATCGAAAAGGGGGGCGCCAGTATTGAAAGTTTTAGAAGCACTGATATATAGTCTAATTTGCATATCATTCTAAAATATATTTTAGTTTTTAGTGTTGTGTTAATAATTAAGATTATAATTAGATATTTTTAAGACCGTGGATAGCCTAGTATTTAGAGCATCGGACTCCTGACCGGAAGGCCTGGGTTCGATGCCCAATGCCACCAAATACCCTCCGAGTACACACGGAGTACGTGCTCGTTAAATCAGTGGGTCCGTAGTTTTGTGGGTTGAGTCACGAGTGCAGGGACTGGAGAATATTTCCCTCCCCTTCAGTTTCCATGCAGAAATTGTGTAGGTGGAGATACAGGTGGTGTTGCCATCTATCGTCCCTTCGGGAAATTTCGCCGAGCTAAATCGTAGTGTCACTTGTAGGGTGCTCAAGGCCAACGAAAGGCGTACCTCTAGCCCCATGGCATGATGAATTTCGTGAGTTTCGATCTGACCTCGTCAGACAAGTGGCATTAGAAACAACAACAACAACAACAGATATTTTTTAAGGAATTTTTAAATTAAAATTATTTTTGAAATTTATTAATATACAGGCATGACATATATCTTGAAAAACACTAAGGCAAGATTTTCAAACATTGGTTTTTGGTTTATGAATTTAAGACTCATAATTTAAGAATTATCGAATTAAAAAAAATTAAAACTGAAGCCTAATGTTTAGTAACGTTACAGTCTGGATTAATACGAATGCTAATGGCAACGGACCTGGTAGTTTGAAGCACTGTCATGTGGCGAGGACAACCCCCAAAGAATTTGTGAAAGAACTTTTAAATAAAAGGACAGATTCAAGCAAAAGTTGTAAAGAACACTTCAAGATAAACTTCTGGAAGAGAGATATTATAAATTTGAGGAAAGAAGACAAAATTAAATTCGATTTGAAAAATCTCAAACTAGAAAATGAACGAAGCATGAGTTATGCCAGAAATAAAAACAAGGAAACAACAGCAATCAAGAAAACTAGACTGAATAGTGTAACTTATGCAAAAATCTTATCCAAAAAATAATATTAATATTAGTCTTTGTGTTACCATGTATCAATGAGCGTAAAATTTAAGAGAAAATGAATATAAATCGAACATTAGCTAAAAATGTATACAATTTATGGTTTCCTGGTTACAAAAAATAAGACATGACGGAACATTATTTGAAGTTATATCCCAAATTTCAAGAAGCACATGAAGTAATAAACTGCGAATATCATAATCGCAAAGACGCAAGGACAGTTGTTTAATACAAAATCACAATTGCATCAGCTAATTTAATGAAAACTAGGTTGAGAAATTCCAAGATTAGAATAATGCATACTGACCGAACGTAGGAATGTAACAAGTAATGTAAAAAAAAAATTTTTTTTTGAAGTCAGTTTCTACTTAGATCAACAAAGAAAATTTTTATTTTAGCTACTTTTTACTGAATAATTACAATTAATATACATGTATTTATACATATGATAGAATCACTATATTAAATAGCAAAATAGAAATTAATTTTTCTTTGAAATTTTCTAGTTTTTTTTTTCTATACATGGTGTTGGACTACTATTTTTTGTTTATTACTATTTGTTCATTCATAATTCACATTCTCAAAAATTAAGCTTTCTCAGGTGGTATTTGAACCCACCACCTTTTGATTACAAGTCCATGGGCTACCTGTTGTGCTACAGGGACACAACGAGCGTTTTTCCTTTTTATGCATAGTGTTGGACTTTTTTTTGCTGGTTACTATTTATTCATTATTTAAGTTTAACTAATGAATGATTATTTGAAAAAACTGTATTAACATCAAGTGTCCTCCACTACAAGTTTAAGAAAATGCATTTGATCTTGAATGGTTGAATAGAAAAAATTTTATTAACGATTGAAAATATGTACATGATATATATAGCATATGTATATATATATATATATATATATGTCAGGTTTGAAAGGTTTAGGTTCAAAATTAAGGAAGTAATAAATGAAAATAGAGCGAACTCTTTACCATCGCGTAAGGATTTATGAGTAAACAAGCCTGTTAAAAGGAGCAACGAGCGCTGACGAAGGCGAACGCATACTAAGAAAGGACTTGGCTGGTGTCCCTCGCTGCGATGTTGTATTTGGTAACACCCGGTTGCGCGGCAAAAGGTCCGCCATGTTAGATTATATATGATGGAAACGTAATAAAGGAATATTGTGAAGATGATGCCCTCCTCATTTTACCAGCAGGCCTGGGGCCTGTCAAGAGTCGACAGGATAAATAAAGAAACTACAAAATTCGCGAGGAAACCAATGGAATGAACTTCAATTTTTTTTTTTCGAACGAGCGACTGCATTGAAAACGATACTACCATGGAGGACGACTCTCCGGCAGGAGTCACCAGTCAACACATCCAAAGAATCCTTCTTTTTTCCTGAATTTGATCTTAATAAGTTTAGTAGTTTTAAAAGTTTTATTAGCTGTTTTGATCAACAATGCTTGGAATATCAAAAAGACGAACAATGGAAGAAGCAAAATATTCCTAGATATCTCACGGGAGTCTATTTAAAATTTTGGTATGAAAACCAATTATTTGAAAAGTTACCAAGAAAGCAAAGAATTATTAATGACGGTGTTCGATGCGACGAAACAAGAGGATATTCGAAAATTTCAAAACCTAACATTAAACGACACTAAAGAATTAATTTCGTTTTTTACGGAAAAACTTTCGTTGGGGAAGAAACTAAATTATGATGACAGTTCAATTGTGGAACATATGACATTATCCAATCCCATGCATTATCAAAAGTTCCTAGTTATCAAGGAGATTTCGACACCCTGCGAATGGATCTCAACCATGCGACAATTAATCGCAGTAACACCGGACAGCGCAGACCGAAAACCGGTAGATACTGGAAGTTATACCCGATGGAATCACGCATACGGTAGTGTACACAGAGGAACTGGTCAACAGAACCGATTCCAGTCAAGAAGAAATCATGGACAACCACATCAATCGCACATGATGAGATTCAGTGGAAAGCAACAGTTCAACAATCAACCTAGGCAGTTTGTACAACAGAATCGACATTTTCAATCGCCCAGAAATGACGAAAATAACCAGAGGCAAGGATGACAACTAATTATTGAGTCAATGGTATGTTCCAAGCACTTTTGTACTCTAATTGACACAGGAAGCAATGTGTCATTAATTCCAATAAATTTAGCTAAACAATTAAAAAACATTAAAATTTTAAAAAAATAGTAATGTAAAAATAAATCAAACTTGTGGGACTATTCAACCCAAAGGTATAATTAAAGTTTATATGAATATTGGATGCATATCTAAGCAAATAGATTTGTTTGTAATTGATACTAAATTGCCTTATATTATTTTAGGACTTGAATATTTACATTTATTTAAGCTTGACATTAGTATTCGTAACATGTGTATTTTTCAATGTGGTAAAAATTTAAGTAATATTAAATTTGTAAATAAGTGTAATGGTGAGTTGAGAACATATCATGGGACATATTGTAAAACTCTTAATAATGATCAAAATATGAACTATTATAATGCAAATAATGAAGATAATATTAACGTTAAGAATAATAAAGGTTTAGATCAAGTACCAGACAGCCCTGAAGCTGATCTGAAAAGATTGTTTAACCCAGCCATGGTTGTTGAAGACACAGTACCAAAACAAACTAGTGAGCAATGGGGAGATTTAACTCAACTTATTGACAAATTTCAAACCATATTTTCACAAAATAAGTATGATGTAGGTTGTATCAATTTAGAGCCACAAAGAATTCATTTAATTTCAGACCTTCCTATAAGTTTACGCCCTTATAGAAACAGTCAACAAGAATCTAAAGAAATACAAACACAGATAGAAGAATTGTTAAAAGCAGGTTTTATTAGACCCTCCCATAGCCCACATGCTGCCCCTGTAACTTTAGCATACAAAAAGGATGAAGGGAAAAGATCAAGATTATGTATCGATTATAGAAAACTAAATGAAATCACAAGAAAAGATTCCACCCCTGTACCTCTGATAGACTTTGTAATTGATAATTTAACTCATGCTAAATTTTTCTCTACGCTCGACTTAACAAGTGGTTATTGGCACATTAAAATTCATGAAAAAGACGCAGAGAAACTGGCTTTCACAACTAATTTTGGACTCTATGAATGGTTAAGACTTCCATTTGGCTGGAAAAATTCCCCAGCTGTTTTCCAAAGAACTATAAGACAAATTTTACAAAAATATCAGTTAACTTTTGCTTTAAACTATTTTGATATAATAATTTTCTCACAATCTTGGGAAGAGCATTTAACTCATTTAGATACAATATTCCAAATTTGTAAAAAAGAAAACATTAAACTTAAAAAATCAAAATGTCAGTTTGCACAGGAAAAAACAAAATTTTTAGGATATGAAATAACACAAGGTCATTATTCCCCAAGTAATCCAAATATTGAAACAATAAGAAAATTAGCACCACCTAAACATGTGAAAGAACTCCAAAGATTTCTTGGTTCCATCAATGTTTATCAAAAATTTATTAAAGATTATGCAAAACTTAGAGTACCATTAAATAAATTACTTAAAAAAGATGCAATTTGGAATTGGTCACATGAATGTCAAGAAGCTTATCAAAAGTTCAAGAATTGTTTAATCTCAAAACCTATACTTAAATTATACAACTCACAATATCCATGTCATGTGTTTTGTGATGCAAGTCAGGAATCAATAGGTGTAGTCTTGAAACAACAACACCCAGATGGAACACTTTACCCCATAGCTTATCACTCGAGACAATTACTTAAACATGAAAAAATTATACAATTTCAGAAAAAAAGAGTGTTTAGCAATTATAGATGCCTTAGATAAATTCCACTGTTATCTACATGGATCCAAATTCACAATACATACTGATCATGCTGCTTTACAATGGCTTAAAAGTGTAAAACATTTAACTGGACGTTTATTTCGGTGGAGTTTAAAACTTTCTCAGTATGAATATTCGATAGTTTATATAAAAGGTAAATTAAATGTTGAAGCAGACATGTTGTCGAGGAACCCTGTATGCCATTATATATCACCCATTTGTCATTTTTTAAATACTGATGAAATTATTAAATACCAAAATTCAGAGAACATTAATGATCCAAAATATATAAAAATTAATGATGTATTAACAGTTAAGAAAAGAATTTAATTAAAATTGTAGTACCGTTATCTTTGAGAGAAAAATTAATTACAACTGCACATGAACAATTTGGTCACCCAGGTGTAAAAAAGATGTTAAAATTAATTTCTCCAATTTACTACTGGAAAGACATTATATTAGACATTTCAAATTTTGTTAAATGTTGTGAAACATGTCAAAGGAATAAAAAGTCTACACAAAAAAAGTATGGATTATTGCAAGAAGTTCCTGTAGCAGAAGAACCATTTGAAATGATTTCACTAGACACTGTAGGAGGATTTAATTATCATAATTCACAAAAGAAATACCTGCATATTGTTCTGGATCATGCTACCAGATATGCTTGGACATTTCCATCCAAAAGTGTCACTTCTGAAACATATACAAATTGCTTAAAACAAATTTTTTCAATTCAATGCCCAAAACAACTTTTAAGTGATAGAAATGCTGCATTCACTTCATCTAAATTTAAGAAATTCTTAAAACATCATAATATTAGACAATTACTAACTTCAGCAAATAGACCACAATGCAATGGAAAGAATGAAAGAGTTAATCAGACATTAGTAGCAAAATTAAGATGTAAAGTTAATTCAACTACAAAAACTCCTTGGACAAAATTATTAGAACAAGTTACATATGAATACAATAACTCGCCACATGATGTTACTGGCTTTCCACCTGCATATTTAATGTTTGGAACTTTGCCATATGATTCGCCATTACCTAATCAAGTAAAATTAAACTATCCACCTATACAACAAGCTAGACAAATTGCAGTAAACAGAACAATTAAGCATCATAAGATAAATAAACAAAGGTATGATAAACATTATGTTGATGCAAAATTTAAAGTTGGAGATTTAGTATTATATCAAAATTTCTCATACCCTAATTCAAGTAAACTTCAATCTCCTTATAATGGTCCTTTTAAAGTTGTCAGAAAACTCTCAAATGTTACTTATGAAATAGATAAACCAAATCAATATACAGGAAAATTAACAGATATTGTTCATTCTACAAGATTAAAACCTTTTCATTCAAAATCCAATTTCCAATTATGCTAAATTCTTATTTATATTTGTTATAGAGTTTGTTTTCTCAAACGTTTGGGGGGGAGAAGAAGTGCATTGTAATTTTAAATAAAGTGCATTGTTATTTTTAAAAAAATAAATAATAATAAAAGTTGTTTTTAAAATTTGAATTTAAGACTTGTTTACATTATGAAAATCAAAATTTAATGTAATTGAATTTGTATTGTATCTGTATTCATAATGAACACATTATTGAAGACTATTTTAAAAAAATAACTGAATTATGGACTGTATGAAAACATTGTGATGAGGTCATTTTACGATACATTGTGTTATAATAATTTCATTGTGATTATTTGTGATAAGTATATTCTGAAAGTTAAAATATAGTATGTAATGTTATGAAGATTTTAGTATGGTTGTATATTTTCGAAATGAGTTGATTGAGTAGAGATTCTAATAATAAACAAAAGAACTGTGAGATAAACAATAATTGGATGATGAACATTGAACTATGATTTTTCCAAGACAGGACTGTGTGAAACATTACATTACATTGATTGAACTTTTACCTGTACTTGATATATCTGAAATACCCTTATTTTTCTTTGCATTTTATATTTCTAGTGATATTTTGATATAATGTTGATGTTGTGTTTATTTTGATAAATTTCTGTGTTATAGTTATGTAATCTTTTCTTTTTTGGGAGCTCCTAAACTCATTTTGCTGTTACTTATTTTATATCTCTTCTTTTTATGTATTTACTTTACCATTATTCCTAAAATCATGTTATTTACTCTATACCTATTCTTCTATGTATTTATGTACTCATTATTCCAACATTCAATACCATTTTGAAGTACTTGTAACTTTTCAACATTTATCACTTTATTAACATTGTTTACTATTGGTGCACATTTAGTGAGAATTCCACTTGATCTTATGTTATGTTGTTTAGTACTACTATATTTTTGAATGTCTAGTGTGAATTATCTTTATCTTATGTTGTTTTTTATTAACCTCATTATTATTATAGTCATAGTGGAAGTATTAGATGTGTGATATTTTTCAGAAAACAATTCTATGTAACACAAAGTTTTATACCAAATTTTTGATACTTTGCTATTCATTATTGCTATTTTTTGTACATGTTAGGATTCACCAGCCCACTCTTTTACACAATTATTGTATCTTCTAGATTTTTATTTCATTTGGGGAATTTGATATAATTGAAATATAATTTTTTCCCTGGGGACTTGCCAGTCAGAATTGGCCAATCTGGCTGTGCCAGACTTCAGCGGAGGGGGGGAAATTTGTCAGGTTTGAAAAGTTTAGGTTCAAAATTAAGGAAGTAATAAATGAAAATAGAGCGAACTCTTTACCATCGCGTAAGGATTTATGAGTAAACAAGCCTGTTAAAAGGAGCAACGAGCGCTGAGACGAAGGCGAACGCATACTAAGAAAGGACTTGGCTAGTGTCTTCTCGCTGCGATGTTGTATTTGGTAACACCCGGTTGCGCGGCAAAAGGTCCGCCATGTTAGATTATATATGATGGAAACGTAATAAAGGAATATTGTGAAGATGATGCCCTCCTCATTTTACCAGCAGGCCTGGGGCCTGTCATATATATATATAGGGAGATTGTGATTGTGAACTAATAGTAGGAATTTATAAAAACTTGGCAACCTGATTAACTTAACAGCACTATAATCTGTATATCTTGCACTACAGTCTATATATTTTGATTACTGGGAAGCTAATATAGTTTTTTTTTAATTGGTAACTTTCCGAAAAAACTCATGTATTTATATATTAAACATATGGATAAATTATTACCGTTTTAAAAGCGTTTTACTGAAATAAATCACTAGGAACTTATCCATACACATGCATAGAAAAAGAAAATTTCAAAATAAAGTTTTAATTTTCACATTAAAGTTTATGAAAACGCGAACGCACTCGGTAATTGCTTTCTTATGCATCATTTTGTTTTCTCGTGAGTATAAACAGCAATAGTTCCAGTGAATACTTTTAAAGGATAAACAAACCCAAAAGGTAGGATTATTTTCCGTTATTTGTGTATCATCTGTCAAACAGAAATCCAAATTCAAACAATTCATGCGATTTATATATATATATATATATATTAATTTGGTATTCCTATAAACACAAGTTTTTATGTACAAGTAATGTGGCAATTATTTGCTTATATAAAACTGTTAATTGCTTGAGCCAGAAATTTTTATTCTAATATGTTTTAAACTGAAATATATTTCGTTAAAGGTATTGTTCACCCGGCATTAAACAAGTTGTTTCAAAAACAAAGAAAAGAGTAAGGCGAATGCTGATTTCAACAAACAGGGAGAAAGTCAAACAAAGTGATGATAATGTTTTTTTTATGAACGATGTGAACGTCACTTGAATCTTAAGATTAAATGAATCTAGAAGAAAACTTTCTAATCTTTTTTCCTAGATAATTAAATAGTAAAGATGCACAATGACACAATATATTGTTACGTAGATCGTGGTTCGAGGATTTTATGAAATCGGTCGCAAAGAGTAAGACAGTTCTTAGGAGCGATGTAAATTTACTGTCGAAAAAAAGCAGCTTTATCGCAGAATAAATATCAGGCCTTCACACCTTCTATGACGTTCCGATATAACTATCAGTGTCTGAAATACATGTACGTTAAAGATTATTCACAAGCACTCGCTCATCCTATTCAACAGCCGAAGTAATAACTAATCGCTAGTTGTCTCTTCACGTTCACTCAAATCAATACCAACTCAGTTTCAGTGAGTGACTCCCTATTCATATCCTATTTATATCCGAAAAATCTGCTTGCGTCACAGACCGTAATAATAGTAGATTCCTCCCATATTTTACAGAAGAATTTATAGGGTAACTTACGCGCCAAAAATTGTCACCAAAATGATCACCAAGTCTCCAAAATGGTCACCAAGTCACCAAAATGTTTGCCAAAGTCGCCAACATGGTTGACAAAAATAATGCCAGGTTTTCATTGAAACTCCTTATAATGTAAGCAATTGCGCTGCTGGCGAATATTGCAATTTTAACAAATAAGGTAATATAAACGTATTACACATGCAGATATAAATTATTTACACTATTTTAAACATTCATTATACAAAATTCGTAATAGTATAATTTCCTTTAGTAATCAAAGGTAAATATGCTTTTAATTTTAAACTTTTTAAGCTAACAAATATATTTCCATTTTATTTTTACCGTGGTTAACAGCAATGAAAATATTTCTAAGAATTGTTTTTCTAGTACGAAACAAAATGAAAAATCATTTAATTTCTTCTACTTATAAAGATTATACAAAATATGAATTTTTGACTAAAGTATTAGCAACAAAATAGAGAATTATTACATTGCATTGTTTTTTTATCGTTGTTTCCTTTTCATCTGGCCACCTCTACGAGAAAAATAAAACTAAGGTTTAACTTAGAGATGAGATTAATAAAATGTATAGGTTCTGATATTTCACGTATTTATATTCCCATAGTTCCAAATTTCACAAAAATTTTACAATCTTTATTTATTCATGAATATTAGAATTTTAAGCTGTCTAAAATTCTTTCTCATCATTTTATATTAAAATATACATTATATGCACTAAAATTTTATAAGTATTGTTTAAATGGGAATTTTAATAATATCTGATCAATATCCGAACGCTATTTTTTAGTTTATTTGGTTTTCTCTTCATATGAGAATTATTAATATTTGTAAGAAGTAAACTATGAAAAAACTGATATTTGTAGAATTATTTTAGATAACTGTTTTTATTTATAATATTTTCTTGATTTGCATATATATTTTTTGATGCCGTAAACAAACACATGCGCAAATATGGTGACATAAATTCACCTGTATATTGAAAACGGCTCGTTTCCGATGGGTAGTTTCATAGGTATTTTTGTGAGTATCTGTTGAACGGTACCACATTTATCAAGATTAGCAGAGAATATCTCTTGCACATTTATTCTAAAACAATCAAATTTTTTTAGTACAACATATGCTTAAAAGTTATTTCTCTAGAAATTTCAAAATGAAATAGACGGGAATTTATTTTGTTTAAAATTAATCCCATGAAAGAGATGGAGTTATCTATATTTTCTGCGAATAGCATTGAAATTATAAGGGAAATATTTTTTTAGAATCCTAAACTTTGTTTCAAAATATTGTTTAAACTGCAAAATTACAGTATTTTTCATCTCAGAAAACACCTTACAGGTAAATACAATTCATTTATTTGATAAAATTTTAATAATTTAATCATTTCAAAAATGTCTAGACACACAATTAGGTCATTTATTTAACTAACGACAATAAAATACAATTATTCAATTAATTTATCAAATTTATAAAGGACAGCTTATTTAATATTATAACACCATTGTGCGAACAGATGAAATTCATTGAATAAGTACTTTACATAAAATGTTAGAATAATATAATCATAATCAAATTTTTAGATTTAATGAATTTTCAAAGTGGAGTAAAACATTTTAATACATTAAATTAAAAATCGCATTAATCATATTTCCTATAGGCGTTTTATTTATTTTTATGTTCAGTCATTCACATTGTGCAGTATGTTACATGATTGTTGCAATCGAAGAAAAAATTATTCATATATATCAATACAAGACAACTTATTTAAAATTACATAATTATTCATTAAATAAAAGGATTACAAGGGAGAAAAATGTTAATTTAATAAGAGATTTCTAATATTAATATTTGAGATTAATATCATAAGTTAATTTATATAAGTTTGAAATTATATCGTTAATTCAATTCTCCATGATTTTTTTTCTTTTTTTGCTTAGTCATTTATATTGCGATAAATAGCTTTGCTGGAAATGTTTCAAACAACGTTTGATGCAACGTACGTTTATACATTGTAAAATATGCACGTATGAGATTTTAGATTGCTAAATCAAATTAAAAGATTTTACTAATTTTTAAAAACTTAAGAATTTTAATTGAACCCTTTCATAAATAGGAAAAAAAGAGCGTAACAAAAAAGCTTGTTTTTAACATAGTTAGAACATTGAAAATGAGAGCATTAAGTTAATGGAATAAGTCATTTTCTTGAGAAAATTAAATAATTTAACGTTTCTGCAAATTATTCAAATTGAGAAGGAAGCAAATTAATATAATTATCTTCGAAGGGAATTTATTTATCTAAAAGTTGCATTTTTTTCAAAAATAGTCTATTTTAATGTTGTTTCTTCGAGGAGAAATGAAAACAAAAGTTGTAATAGTAAAAATAATGCTATAGTGAAATAAATAATTGGCAATATTAAATGCTCTAGCCATGCGTATCAAGTCAAAAAATTTTAAACATAGTTAACCAGATATTTTTTATAAAAAAAATTGAAACATATTATAACAATTTACAGCAGTGTTTCTCAAACTGTGGGGCGCGCCCCCTGGGGAGGGCGTGGTAACTCAGCGAGGGGCGCGCGAGCATATTGAAAATTAAAGGGGTTTAAAAAGATAATTTTTTGGAATGAAGTAAAACAAAATGCTTTCTGACATAATAAAAATTACACATTTACGCTGTTATAATTTATTTTTATCATCTGGTGATCATCAAAAATAAAAGATTCCACTTCAAACGCTCATTAGCTATCTTTGATCCGATAACCAAATAAAAACAAACATTTTGTTTGCTTTACTGTCATCCCACGATGAAAGATTTTTTTATTACGTTTCCTTTAACCCCTAAAATACTACTTTTGATTATCATATATTTGACCTTCAAACTTACTGGTATGTTTCACTCCATCTCTTTGTTTTTAGGAAAGTTGTAAATAGTATTTTTCTGTTGCTTTTTTTCCCATGCCAATGATTTTTATGATATATGGATAAGTATATGAGCACTTTGACCAAGATGTATTTTTATAAGTATTCTGCAACATATAATGCATAATGAAAAACATTTTAAACAATTATTTTTAGAACATGCTACACTTTCCCCCGTGAACAATTTTGTGGTTTTGATTGCTGTGTTGTAAGACTTATAGTTTATAGATGTAATTGAGCAGACTATTAAAAAAATGGGCATCTGTGATCTCTATTGAAGGAAGTTGAAACTGATCAAGCAATTGAAGAACCTGCTGAAATAATGCATATTAATCAAGATAGCCAAAGTAAATATGAGAAAAACGATAGACATGAAACGTTTGAGTTGAATTGAAATTTTCAAATGCTGTCTAAAGAACTCTATGAGAAAATTATGAAGTCTTCGCTTCATACTTCGCTTTATCAAAAAGACACAAGGGAGAAAAAGTTCAAAATGACATTTGTAGATCATCAAGCGAAAGCAAAACTACCATAACGTGAACCAAATATGACAGTTTTGCTGGAAAATAACGTTCCTGTATTGTTAGCGAAAACTGTCTATGATTTATGTCTTTTATTAGGTCATGCACATTTGGAACATTTTCTTTAGTTTTATAGAATTTTTTTTCTCAAATTTTCAAAGAAAAATTAAAAAGTCTTTGAAAGTAGGTAAGTATATTTTCTCTTAATTAAATTATGCACTGGAATTGTAGTTTTTATCGTGTGTATTAAAATAATTATAAAATAAATTAGTTTTAAAACAAACTAAAAAACTCACTTTTATAGTGAATCGAACTAAGAAGTAAAAATAAAAAAATAAATTTATATTACTTATATAAGTAATATATACAAAATTTAATATCTATCTTGTTAATTTGTGCGGTTTATAATTATGATCGTATTGTAGCTTTAGCGCCAAAAAAAGTTTATTATTATTGCATTCAATGCATTATTATTGTTACGAATTTTGTGTAAATAATGTAAATAATTTGTATTTGAGTTTTTAATGTATTTATATTACTCTATGTTATATTTATTTCATGTTAAAAGTGTACTATTCACAAGCAGTGTCGTCCCTTACGTTATAATGGCGATTCAATGAGAACTTGGCGAAATCTTGGCGGTAGAGCCAAGTTGACATCATTTTTGGTGATGATTTTGGCGTCATTGGCAACCATGTTGGTGAGTTCGGAACCCTCTGGAATCTTCTAGAAAGTAGTAGATCTCACTACTCGTGTCACGTTCAATGACACGAGTGGTTATATTTCTAGAAGTTTCTGTCACGCATATGAAAAGGATGCTCGCCGGAACGGCGAAGAGTCTTGATTAAGCCAACGAGTAATGAGGTTCGTTTTGATTAGCGATTAACTCGGCTGTGCTTGTGAATAATCCTTACGTACGTGTATTTTTAAACACTGTTCTTGTGTTTGATTGCTGTCGAAGGTGAGCAGACCTTCGGATATTTACTCTGTGAATATTGCTGCTGAATCCTGTATTTAAAGGATTGGATTTTCGCTAATAAATTCGCATTGCTCTTAAAGAACTGATTATTTTTTCTTTGTGATTGTTTTTTGCATAAAATCCTCGAACCCTCGGATCTACGTAACATTACATTTAGGGCGGCGCGATAAAAATTATGATTAAAAATTGGGTTGCCAGTAGTGAAAGTTTGAGAACCACTGATTTACAGTACTACTGCTTTTCATACCGAGGGAGTCAAATTTATAGTTGACTCAGAAACTATTTTGAATAAGATATTAGTTTAGTTTCAAAGTGAAATCTAAAGAAGCTCTTGTGTAAAAGTAAAGGGAACATTTCTAACATTCCTTTGTTAATTTTAAACATTAAGTTAATATAAGTTTTTAATCAAGAGGAAAATGTCTGACAAAGTCTGAGAAAGCAATTATTTATAAATCTATCTGAGTATAAAAGCATACTTTATAATCATTTAGTTGCAATAATAAATTGAAACAATTAATCAGACGACTTCTTCGTATTATGATTTCAAGGACAGAAAAATGCTAGTTTCCGTACTTTCTAAGTCTCATTATCTATGATATCCTTAAAAATATCATTATCTATACATATAAATAAAAATTAAGTGTCTGTTTGTAATTTGAAATTAACAGCTTTTTACTAAATGCATTTAAAAGTATACACAGTACTTATATGAAAAGCCAATTTTTAAAATTTTTGTCTGTTTGTCCCGGCTAATTTCTGAAACGGCTGGACCAATTTTGACGGAACTTTTACTGGCAGAGAGATAGCTAATGTTATAAGAAGAAACTTAGGGTACTTTTATTTTACAAAAAAAAAAAAAAAATTAGAGTTACACGAGAATAAAGGTAAAACCAATGAAACAATGAACAATACCTTTCAAATAGGGATTATTTTATTTCGCGAGCTTTCTGTCTCAAAGATTTTTAGCAGTTCTATCAAACTTTTTGTTTGATTAGGTTGCAGCCAATTGCGACATTTCCCGTCCATGTCCTTTGATTTTAATGAGTTTGACTGTCATCACTCCATTGACGGTGTCAAAGGTCAGGCGTCCCTTTCACCCCTTGCTTGCGTCTCCGTTTGCTTCACCCTACTGCTAATATTAGACCTGTTTTGATCCAAATAATTTTACAGTCTTCACCCCCATCGACAGTTAAAAGGTCATGCGTCTCTCTCTCTCACTCCTAAGTCAACAAAAAACAAAGAAAAAATAAAACAAAAAAGAAACAACGATTCACAAAGTAGAAGAATGACATTATACTTATAGCGTTTGTATTTCTTTACGTGAAAAACATAATTATCAAGTATTCGTAAACTGCGAATTGAATAAACATTTTTTTGTTGAATTCCACGTGAATGAAGTTGCGGGCAACTGCTATTTAACATGAAATAAATGCATCAGAAAGTAATGTTAAGTACTACACATCCAGATAAAAATTATTTACACTATTTTAAGCGTTTGTTACACAAAATTTGTAAAAATGTGTTACTTTTGCTGAGAAGAAGGAAGGTATTTTAAAAATCGACCCACAAAACAGTTATGGGGCGTTATCAATAAAAAAAAATAATCTTTTTTATCAGCTATTATATCTAGTCTTAAAATTTAGCAAAAATGATTTTTTGTTCATCTATGATATGTAGAGAGCTTTTTTTTGTTTAATTTACATTTCATGTAAAATTAGCTCATTAAAAACTTCTTTATACGTCAGTCTGTATTGTTTAATTTTTCAATTTACCCGCTCGAAGAACGGGTATACCAAATAGTTAAAAAATATAATTGTTTCAAAATTTCTGAAAGAAAAACGAAAATTTAAGTATGGGTAAACACACAAAAAAAGTTCATTATACAAACAAAATAAAGACTTACCACAAGGAGGCCCACCAAGCAATAGTTTGGCTAACTTATATTTACACTTATATGAATATAATTATATTATTAATAATGACTATTACATTTTAGATACATTAATGATTTAATTATTTTTGGTAAAAATGATAATTTTAATCCCAATATTACTTTTTATCCGGATTACTTAAACTTAGTTAAAATTCATCATAATCCAATTAAAACTAATTACTTAGATGTAAAATTGTATATTAAGGATTTAAAATTACGTAGTAATATTTATGATAAAAGAGATGCCTTTAATTTTAACATTCTTAAAGTGCCTTACTGGAATTCAAATTTATCAATATCTATATATAGAAATATTATTTTAACTATATTTATCGTAATAATGTATTAGTTAGTAATAAAGCTAATATTTATTTAAATATTAATAACTTTATTAAACAATGTATTGAACATGGATATTCTACTAACTTTCTTTACAATTATATTTCTAATAGTTCTTAGTGATATACAATATGTATTAATAACTATTATTGACATTATGTTTTAAAACTAGTATTTTTAACTAATTATACAATTATTCAATAGAGGGCACCACATGTTTAATAAATTAATAATATTATTTTAAATATTTCTTATAATCATTTATTTTCCACAAATATATATATATCAATATATATATATATATATATATATATATATATATATATATATATATATATATATATATATATATATATATATATATATATATATATAGTCTTATTCTCTACAAAACAAGAGATAAATATCCAACAATCACATTCGAAAAACACATATTAGTAGGAAAATCACAACCGAGATTTCAAAATTATTAAATGGATTCTGCAATATTATAAACATTGCTGACTTAGGACAGCTAATATATAAAATAATTCATATAAAAGTGGGGTAGAACATGTTTTTTGGCCAGCCAGCCTTCCCCCTTTATGAATATATATATATATATATATATATATATATATATATATATATATATATATTTATATATATATATATATATATATATATATATATATATAAATATAAACTTTATATTATTCTATCATAATTTTTAACTTTTTGCGGTACTGATATTCCTCTGTTGTATTTGGTGGGAAACATAACCAGTTGATACAGTCACGAAGTAAGTCTTACTATTTACCTTTTACATCGACTTTTAATCTATACTGTGAATATTAGTAAGCTATAATTTTATCATTATATTTTATTATATTGATTTTAATTGTAATATTTAAATTTCTCCTAATATTATTCTTTCCTTTCCCCTTGGCTCTTTGTGTAGACAAATTACAGGTGAAGGTTGGCTAGCCCTAAAACTTGTTTAAACCTGCAATCTTGGTTCCTAAGACCAAGAGTTTGTTATTGTACTATTGTGCATAATAATTCCTATCTTGAATAGTTATACTTCGGTTCTATAACTATCTGTGTATATATATTTATGGATTATATATATATATATATATATCTTGTTGAAATTTTCAATCATTAATAACATACTTTCTATTCTTTCGTTAAAGTTCAAATACAGTTTTTAAAAATTTATAGTAGATGACACTTGTTGTTAATACAGTTTTTTTCAAATATTAGTTCATTAATTAAAGTAAAAAAGGAATAAATAGCAGCAAACAAAAATAATAGTCTAACAGCATACATAGAAAGGAAAATTATTCATTGTGCCCGTGTAGTGGAACAGATAGCACATTGGACTTCTAATCCAAAAGTCGTGGGTTCGATACCCACCTGGGACGGAATAATTTCTGAGAATGATACGTCGTTTTTAGTATACTATTTTATTAGAATAATTAAATTTAATCAATGAATTAATAGTAACAACAACAAAAAATAGTCCGACATCCTATATAGAAAGTTAAATGGAAAATTGTAGGGGGAATCGCTTTCCATTTTGTTACTTAATATTGTGATTCTATCATTTGAAAACATATATATATATATTAATTGTAATTATTTAATAAAAAGTGGCTAAAACAATTTTTTTTGTTGACCTAAGTAGGAATTGACTTAATTTTTTTATACTACTTGTTTATTTATTATTTTAAAATAGTTCTTGAAATATTTTAATGGGAACAATTTCATTGAGAGAGAGACAGAGAGAGAATGAATGTTTGCAACTTTAACTAGAATCAAACTATTGATTTTGTACGGTAAATAAAAATATATATAATTTACTTATTATTTATATATACATAAAACACATATTTTAAATCTGTATTTTACATGAATTTACATTTTTATTTATAATTATAAGTGAAGGCAAATAAATCTTAGCCAGTTATTATAAATGTCAAAACTTTGATGTATCATTTAGTTACAAAGTATTTTCAATAAATGCTTTTGAAAAACGTTAGCTTTCGATTTTGGTATTATTTGAGAGTTTATTTTGGTTTTTTTCTTTTATGTAGGCTTGTCATCATAGAAAAAGTGGTATTTTAACATTTCACCAAAAAAAAAAAAAAAAAAAATAGACGTGCTTTGATCGAAGATTTTGTGTCGTTTGAAATTTTGAAATGCTGAAAGGAATTAAATTGAAGAGTAAAAGTAGAACATTTTCTAATCGTGATTTTTTCTTTGAGTTTAAACTTCTCAATTTGAGAAACATAGTTCTTTAAAATAACTTTTATTGTATCTTTTAATTTAAAAAAAATCACTTAAAAGTATTTTTAAAAATTGGTGTCAATGAAAATTTTTTTTTTACGTTTCAAAAGAAGGTTAAACTTGCCTCCCTCTCAACTTCTTAAGTTATATCTCCAAAACATTTAATTATCTGTACCGTATTTTTAAAAATATAATATATTGTTTCTTTTAAAAAAAGTGCTTTAGATATTTGCAATGGTGGTGCATATAGCTCTTAACTATACAATTAGATATTAGTACTTTGTATTGAAAAATATAGAAGCGTGTTGTTATTTTATATTTCTTGTTCTATACTTAATCTTATAATTACTACATAATCATAGTACACTGCATATATTCATAGCAAATAACAAAGTATCCAATATTATTATCCAATTAGCTGTGCTGTAAATATATGCAAATCTAACTATTCCTCTAGTTACGCCGTCTAACACTATACCCACGCGCGCGCACACACACACACACACACATATATATACTAGCTAGTATACCCGTTCTTCGCCCGGGTGAACTTAAAAATTAAATAATACAGATGGGAGGATAAAGAAGTTTTTAAAGAGCTAATTTTACGTGAATTGCAAATTAAACAAAAAAAGCTTTTTGCATATCTCAGCTGAAAAAAAAATAAGAAAGGAATAAAAAACACCTTGGTTAAATTTTAAGTCTTTAGATCTAATAGCTGATAAAAAGGATTTTTTAAATTTTTAACTCCCCGTAACTCACTTGAGG
The DNA here is from genome assembly GCA_019973935.1 of Trichonephila clavipes. Classification (NCBI taxonomy): domain Eukaryota; kingdom Metazoa; phylum Arthropoda; class Arachnida; order Araneae; family Nephilidae; genus Trichonephila; species Trichonephila clavipes. The sequence goes on along the minus strand of BMAU01014337.1, from coordinate 1,436,313 downwards.
GTCGATTTTCGAAAATAGCTCCCTGAGCTGATCTCTGCTCAACAAAAGTAACACAATGTTAAAAGTTTCGTGTAATGAACGCTTAAAATAGTGTAAATAATTTATACCTGAAAGTGTAATACATTAATATTACTTTCTGTTGTATTTATTTTTTGTTAAAATTGTAATATTCTCAAGCAACACCGTTTATTAAATTATAATGGTGATTCAATGAAAAACATAGCGAAATGTTGACGATAGAGTCAAGTTGGCAAATGTCTAGCTACTTTCATAGCTTGGGCTTTATTAGAACTTTGAAAGACCCGCCGTGTAGGAGGGCGATACACGTTACCCCTTTATCTACCGCATTTTGATTTACTGCAGTTTTTTTATGCAGTATTTTTTGGGATCACTACATTGAAAAATAAGGGATATACATAAACAAAATACTCAACTTTGGGAAATTTAAACCGTTAGAGCTAATTAATTAATTAAAGATATTCCACTGTAAAAATAATTATATACAAAGTTCACTTAAAATAAATAGTCAAATCGTTTTCTAATGTCTTCATTAAAATACAAAAACATAAGACACTTAAATTTTGACATAAACTATTTTTTCTGGACAAAAAGGATAATCTTTGCAATCCGCTGAAAACGCCGTCAGCTGAAAACGCAATATCTGCTACAAAACTATTCGGCTTCCCCGCTAAAATTCTCATCATAGAACCCGCACTGCCACACATCTTGGAAGAGTGGATTTCAAAGAATATTCCTGCTAAGTATTGGTAGAATATTCCTGCTAAGTTGGTGTGGTGTAGTTAGGAGAAGGTGGTACCGGCTCTGGTGTCGTCCACGTCACTTGACTATGATTCAAAGTTACGCGGTTCGTCGCGAAAAGCCCTCGTGTAGCTTAACAGTGCGACGTTAATGTTCATTCACTCCAAAAAATACAATACAGTAGCTATCATTATTTTTATACTTAAAAAAATGCAATATCTGCCTATTCAATTAAAATTATAGCGTTATAATTAACTACTAACCACAAACAAATTACACAAATGTGTCTAAATGATATGGTGTGAAAGACAAATTTATTTACTTTAAGTACCAGAAGCTATAAAAGTATTTATTTCGATATAAGGATCAATTTCGTATGTATCACACATGAAAAAAAATGAATAGTAGCAAATAAAGAGGGATTTAAAACAACCTCTCCCTTCAAAACTTAGTTTTATTCTGAAATAAAAAAATAGAGATTACACTGATCACTGGAACAAATTAGAAGCCAGCACCTTGCTTAGACAAAACAAACAGTGTTTTTTCATATATGCTGCCGTGGTCTTTTTTGCAGCGCATGCCAGAATTGCTTGCAGATGGCAGAATTTTTTCCTATTTACTTAACAAATATCGTTATGTTTTGGACACTTCACACAATATCTTTATAAATTATAGACTATACTATAAATTATAGACTATGTGTTATTCTGATGTATAAGCTATATCACTGTAAAGTTTCATTAAAATCCATTCAGTTGTTTTTGCGTGAAAGACGCCCAAACATCCTCACAAACGTTTGCGTTTGTAATATATATTAGGATATAATCTAACTACAAGAACCATAAAATAATTCCACTGTCTATATAATCGCAAAATAATGGAAATACAATTATTTAATCATAAAAATATCCAATCTAATTTCAAACTAATTATGTCATCTAATATCAATTTCATTATCATAACATAAAACAATACCAGTCTATCCATTAACTATAGTAATATATCTAATCATACAAATTGTCATACTAACTATTCATTGATTAAACAATGACAATCTAACAATCTAATAATAAAATAATGCCAATCTAATTAATTAATTAATTATAAACAATAGTTCATTATTACTAAGTCATAATTTAATTTTTTTGTTAGTAACTGCTTGAAAATGCATGCCTTAAGTTATTTATAATTTACTTAATAACTGAATATATTTTCTCAATATTTAATTTCATTTTACACATGCACTTAAAAAGTACATTATAAATACAATATGAGTTTTTTTTAAATAGATACACTGTTGTTGTCGATGCGTATGCCACTTGATCGACAACAACATTAGATCTAGGTTCACGAAGTTCCTCACGACGAAGAGAGCTAGATTTTTCTTACGCCTATCGTTTACTTTAGTTTTGAGCACCATGCAGATAACAGTACAATTTCACTCAGTTCTACCCTAATTTTGAGGGCTGGAGTGGTCAGGCGCCTCACACCTCTCTTCCCACTCCACTAACTTCACAAAATGACTTGTGGCTCGATGGCCTTTTAGAGTATTCCCACGCCGCGGAGGTGCCTTACATTTACAAACATCCATGCCTTCTCCAGGATTCGAACCCAAGCACTTCGGCATCGCAGTCAGTGTCATTAACCACTATACCGGATAGGCGGCGCGATATATTTACTAAATGTGGTAAAGACAGATGATTGGTTCACTTTCTCATTACATTTTTCGGATAATTAAAAATATGCTTCGTCACTGGATACGTGTTCACGTCCGATTGAGGCAATTTTTAAGTTTTCCTTTAATATAAAGAAACAAATTTTAAAAAATAATTCAGAACAACTTTTAAGAGTATATTTCATCTATTGGTTCTTATATACTTCATTTTTATGTATTTATGTTAAGCATATTGAAAAATAAATTAATGGTCTTACCTATGCAAATTAGTTAATTAATTATTATTATTAACAACACATTGCCTTTTACTTATTTCCTCATTTAACCTATGCGAAACTTTTAATCCATCATAAGAATAAATACAAATGACTTTGTAATCCCTCTTTTGATGTTCTTAAAGATAAATCTTTAGCCAAGAATCATTCAATTACTTAAATTTGCATAAAAATGACATTAGACTTAGTTGTTTCTGAAGTTACAGCGGTGATTCTGAAGCGAATTCTGTCACGAGGTAAAAATCGTAACTAACTTTCTAGAGATTCGTTATAATGAGAGATGCACAGAGATCTTATGGTTACCCAGAAATTTTTCTCCTACATCAAACGCTGAGAGATTACGGTTTATTCCGTTTAAAATAAGCCATGTTATATCAATAGATTTTGGATTTTAGTTATATATATATAACTTTTGTACGAAGAGAAAACTTTTATTGCTGAATCAATTGTGTAGTTTTATTAAGAAGTCTCAGGGGTGTTAAATTTTTCTAGAGGTTTGAAAATATAAACGGGTATAATTCTTTTAAATTTAAATTAAATGATTCGAATCTTGTACACATTATTTATAATAGAATGGGGCTTCGGAAAAGTATAAAATGTTTAAAATATAATAATAATTTTAAAAGTCATAAGCATATGAAAATTCTATAATAAATATTAAGTATTTTTTGCTTTGCGCACGCTGTATTCTAAAATATTAGCCTCTGATGTATAAAACTTTATAGAACTATACAATACATCATACTCTTTAAACCCTACTTAATTTTAGTATTATGTATCTTTTGTATTTCAAAATATTTGCAAAATATTGCAATTTTTTAAGTATTTTTTTAAAAACGTATGTTTTTTATTTATTAAAATATGTAAGTTATTATTCGATTTATATAAAAGTAGCTACAAAGTAATAAGAATACATTTGTCTTTATAAATCAACTTATAGCTAGTAATTAAACCTACTCTTTTAGAAAATAGCATGTGTGACGTGAAACTTAATAAGTATTTCTTATAGAAAAAATTCTTATTTTCATATGCTTATAATTTTTGAAATTATGATTATATTTTAAACATTTTATACTTTTCTGAAGCCACATTCCTTTTTAAATAATGTGTATAAGATTCGAATTATTTAATTTAAATTTAAAGGAATTATACCTGTTTGAAAATTGTTTATATTTTCAGACCTCTAGAGAAATTTAACACCCCTGAGACCTCTTAAGATGGAAGGATAAATAAAATTTGTTCATCTCTTTCTTTAAGATACAGTTCTGCCTTTTTATTATATATATAATAATAAGATTTATAAATTTATATTTCTGATAATTAACTTCAATTTATTTTGCAAAGAAAATTAGCAAAAAATATGATTTCTGAAATAAGTTAAGAAAAAAATTTTGAAGTATCCAGAAATTTCATTTACTTCTATATACGTATCTCTCTCTCTCTTTCTATATATATATATATATATATATATATATACAGAAAGAGAGAGATAACGAATAGTTTCACTAAGTTATACATTATAGATAACTTCAACTTCTTTCATGTGAGTGAGTGCTTATGAGAATCACACTATAAAGCCATACAAAGGCTATTTTTTGGTGACGGCCCTCGTAATTTTGAGCAATGGGCAAGTGAAGAGGAAGACACCTCAACTGTTTACCTCTCTGAACACACACACACACACACTTCCACACTATGCCAACAAAAGGACTGCTCAATTAGAGGAACGGTAATTAACCTTTTTTACCGCCAGCCCACACATATATATGACAACTGTTTCACGCTGGCTGCAACATGAAGATTAATGGGGGTGGGGGTTACAAGGTTAGGAACTTTTAAGAAGCAGAAAGCTGATTGAAACATTAAAACTCATAATTTCGTATTTCATTTTAAATTTATTTTACAAACTCAACTCACAAAAAACATATTTTATTTATTTTTTACCCTGTTATGAGGTAATTTCGATTTCCTTTCATGAAATCTCCCACCATCATTCAAATATTTTTTTTTTTTTGCTGTTGCACAGATTTTTTTAAGAAAACCAATTTTTCTAAAAGTGAAAGAAATGCTCAAGAAAAAAGAGCCATTGAAAGAATTGCGCTTAGTAGTATAGCAACATTATATATTTTTTAAATACAACATTTTCACGTCAAAAGAAATCAGTTGTTGATCTGTATTTGTCTTACACTGCAAAATAGACAAGATCCCAATCATCTCAGAACAACATAAACTCTTTAGATATTTTTCGCTTGAAATACATGAGGGTTAATTAAAAATTAGGTTCACCCACAAAATGGTCACTACACTATTATGTGTTATCACTAAATGTTACAGAAAGGTCCGGAGGGCCACATGCTGCCCACGGGCTGCAGATTGAGTATCGCTAACTTAGAGTCTTAAGACAGAAATAATCTGCCTCAAGCCCTGTACACGGTGAGTCTTCAGAATTCGAACACATGACACGCTGTCCACGATTCCTGGTACCATAACCCAATTTTCAATAAAGTTAAGAGATAATTTTTGGATAATATAGCGAAGTCTTGGTTGATGTTAGTAAAATGACAGTTAAGGTTCTTAAATATATTAAGAGTTTCACAGAGGCTTTGATTTACGGAAGAGATCCTGATAGTTAATGCTGCTTGAAGAATAATTATGCATTATTAAAGCTTAGCCGCGTAGAAGCTTTATATAAAGATAAGTAATGTAAAAGGTTTACGAGAAATACATAGTTTACGATAAAAATATGATTAATGTAATGAATGGATTATGATGCATGTGTGATAGGGCGTCGGCGCATTTCTGTGCTCCCGTGTGTGATATTGCATACTCCGGTCATTGGATCGGATGTAAGAGTTCAGTTCAATGATCGCAACAATCATCAAATCTCACACCTTTGGGTTTTTCTCCCTATGAGACAATACAAGGAATTAGTGTATGGAGACGTAGTGACTACACAAACGAACTTAGTTGATTCTCAGCAGGCTTGTTTTACTACCGTAGACTCCGCGTTGCTGCAACGTGTGCACTCATCATTTAAAGAGTGAACACTTTGATCACCTGTCTTGATGGATACGAAAGTGAGTCGGAAAATAAGTTTACTTCATCGACTGCGGTCAGAGTTTTGTATGAAAGTCAAAACATAGAATGATACATTAATGATAAGACATAACTTTATTTTCCACTTAAGTACCTAGTACACTGAAGCATTTGTCATACCGCTTGATAAGCTTCAAAAATCCCTCCAGAAAAAATCAGGGCTTTGCATATAGAAGAGTTCAGCGGTTATGGGCGAAAGACGACACTGCAAGTGAATGTGCAAGACACCGATTGATCATTGGGTAGATCAGGAAGATGGCGCTATTGCAGTGAATGTGCAAAGCAGAGACCAGCTTCTCAGTCTGGTCCCGGTAGGTATGGAGATACTGTGCATTTTGAATTCGGCGTCGAAAGAGGAAGTGAGTAAGGTTATCCACTATAGATGGACACATGGAGTCTCGTGAAGAGAAATTCCAACCGGGTAGTCGAAGTCTATGGGCCAGATGGTGCAGCAAATGGTGCGAAGATGGTGCCACCGATTCAGTGATGGATGTCAGCAATTGCAGGACATACCGAGACCTGGATGGCAGGGCAGGGCCACTGCAGATGGAAATGTGAGAAGGTGGGTGACATGATTAAAGCGAACCGGCGTATTACCATCCATGGAGTAGCAGATGAACTTGGAATTGGACATGAGAGAGCACACAAAATCATTAACAACATTATTGGACACAGTAAAGTGATAGCACGATGGGTAATCCGACACTCATGGAATAACGCATGGTGGTCAGCTTGGAACATCTCGTGCACTACCATGACGATGGCAATTACTTTCTATTTCGTATTGTGATGGAGGATTAATCTTGGGTTCACCATTTCACGTCCGGAAGGAAGGCCGTATCTATGGAGTGCAAACATCTGTCATAACTTGTCCAAAAGAAGCTCGAAACAACTCTTTTGGCAGGTAAGGTGCTCCTCACAGTTTTCTGGGACACCCAAGGAGGTTTGTTGCTGGACTTTTTGGTTATTGGAACCATCAACACTATGCGGTACTGTGACACCCTGCCGAAATTGAAAGAGGAGATTCGGAAAAAGAAGTCTGGGATTCCATACCGGTCGTTCAGTTGTTGGATGACAATACGAGACCACACTCGACGACGATAACACAAAACCATATTTCAACTATTGGTTGGGAGCACCTGCACCATCCACCATGCAGCAGTCCTGATCCTTCTAATTCTGACTTTCATTTGTTTCTAGTTTTGAAGAAGAATTCCGCCGGATGGAGCTTTGGAAGCAATGCTGAAGTCAAACAAGCCTTTAAACGCTTTTTCCGGGTGCGAAGCCTTTTTTCTGCAAGACATTTTAAAGCTTATGAAACCGTAAGAAAATTTTCTTGGTACTTATGTGGAAAAATAAAGTTATGACTTATCTTTAATAACTTATCTCACCCTAGTATTTGGAAATACTGCTGCTCATGTATCCATTATGGCTGCGACTTCATACTTTTTTTTTATTTTTCTCGTTAACTATGGACCATAATGATACAGTTCTCTGAGCATTTTTTATGCACTCAAAACAAGGAAACTGGTTGTGCAGAATTTGGCTATTATTTTTTGTACACTTTGTATATTTAATTCAGAATCGATTAGATAAAACGCTCCGAGCGTCTAAATATTTTTAATATTTTGAATTTAAAATAAATAAAATATGAATTAAATCTTCTATGTCTGTAATTACTTCAGAACCGGGGATATATGTGTGAGTCCTAATCCACAACAAAGTATTTAAACAGTAATATAGATAAAGAGGTCATTAGATTTATTATTGAATGGATTGATTGGTTGTCGCTTTCAGAATCTACAATAAGACCATTAGCAGCAGACTTAATTTAAACACCTGAGTTGGCATTCCATCTTCCACATGGAGGCTTTGAGGGAATCTCGACAGATTTATCATTCATTAGTCTCTGAATGCAATGACTCTCTCTTAGCACGAGGATTAGAACTCACGAATCGACAGAATCGTTGTCCACTATGAGTTTCGTGACCTTGACCACTCTGTTACTTCAGCCTATTTATAAAGGAAAACAGAAAGTAGTTTCGCATTGTATAAATAACATAACAAAACGTAAATGGGAAGCCTACATAAATAAAAATTTGTCTCATCTTTCATACAATTTCTCACAAAGTACATTTAAATTATAACTAAGTACAAAGACAATATTTTCCTTTAATCTATGCAGAAATTAACACGGAAATCCAGTTCCATCTATCCATTACATTAATAAAGCTAAAGCACTTTAGCTTCATATGCAAATTAGATTACGATTCATATTCAAAACTCGTTGTAGAACAGTTAATATGATTAGAATTGCACGTTGAGCTATAAGTGTAATATAATTGACACAGAAATCTTGTTAACTGCTATTTGATATTTACATTTGCATTAGGGAGTTCTACTGAAACGAAACCTTCATGTGACTTTCCATTTATTCATATATTGCTACTTTTCGACATATGCTTATCCTAGAAATACGTTTAAATGCGTCATAACCAAATGTTTTATCAGAGCAATTTAATATCAAAATTAAAATGTAATTTTCTGTCGTGAAAAGGAATAATGAAATCGAAGAGTAAAGTAATTGCTTTCTGAAAGTCTATAGAGCACTATAAATCAAATAGAATGAGAAATTCATTAAAATTAAAATTAGAATACAATACTAAGAACTAAATATAAAAATTTTCTTCATATTCAACTAATTAAGAAAACATATTATGTATAATATTTTGTTGTTCAAAATCACGTGAAAGATATAATGGCGTACTAAACTCAGTTGCACAATATCCCATTAAGGCCAACACCTACTGCTCCTATCTCAGTTTGCGTGACCTTGGGCAGATGTCCCGATCAGGGACAGTCTGGCGTGAAACCTCCAATGTTTTGCTCCTAAGACACACAAGCATGGTACTCATTTTATCGATACACTTAAGGGATGAAAAGCTGAGTCAACCTTGCCCAACCCGGGATCAGAACGTCGGACCTGTGGCGTGAAAGCGTGAAACGCTACCACTCAACCACTGGGTATATAACGACGTACACGGATTATTTTTATAAAAGTTAATGGGGCATCACTGGTAGAAAATAAGTAGACGAAATCTCCGAGGCGTAAAGGTAATAAATCCTGACATAAAGGTTTTATGTCATAAATTAAAAATCTCTTGGTGTAGATGTTTTAATCCCTCATACACTACCCTTGTGAACCTCTAAAAATAGTTACAAAAATGAAATAGGAGAGTGGTCATGATTACGAACTCGAGGCCGGAGTTACTTTTGAGGAGTTATGGGTTTGATCTTGGCGTCAGTCAATCAAAGCTCACAATGTAGAAGGGATGATACACGTTTAATCTTTTAAAGCTCAAAATACTCACATTAGCAGCGTGTAAAAGCACTAAGGATTAATTCAGGTGTCCCCTCATTACTTGATCATGAGTTAAAATTAAAGCTCCGTTTTCAATAGCTCTCTATTGCTTTGAATATTGACGTAAACAGGCAATCAATGAATTAACCTTACATTAAATTTCTTTTTTTCGAAATGTAAAAATATTTTTTAATCCATCTATTTTTATTAACCCCTTAACTGTCGTTTAAAAGGTACGTGGTTCGCTTCCCATTGCCACCGTTTTCACATAGGTGGGCATATGTTGTGTAATTGGGGGGCGAGGGGAGGAAAAGCATAAAAAAGCAAATTTTTCTCAGGAATAAGTAAATCCTTCGTAAACATTTTAAAGGTCATTTTATTGCATTCCAAAACCTTCGAAATAGTTTTACTGATAGCAGCACAAAGGAAAGAATTGTTCTTTGGAAGGACGGATATATACGTCAGCGGCACTTAAAGGATTAAATATGAACTATATTTGCATGACGCATTGGATTAATATATATGGCTTATTCTTGTGTATTTATTGTGTATATTCACGTTAAAAATAATCAGTTTAATTTTGTTTCTCAAAGTGTATAGCTCTTGACTTCAAACAGGGCATCTGCAAGAAATGTGGATAAAAATTTCGCAATATTAAGAGGACTCGGCACCTTTTTTCAATTTTTTTTTATTTAAGGGTTTGAAAATATTTTTTTTTGTATATTATTAACAGTTACTACTAAACTAAGAAATTTCACCATGAAAAAAATTCCTAAATTTAAAAAAAAAATTTAAATTTAAATTTTTTTTAAAATTTTTACCGATTTTCAAAATTCTTCTTCTTTTACAATTATCATTATTTTGACACCAAAATTTTTTTTGGATTTATTAGACTATGAGTAATAACTTTAGGGATCGATTTTGCAACAAACAAATTAGTTTTGGAAAAAAAAACAAAATGTAAACATTAATGGAAAAAAGCTAAAACATGACTTCTGCTACATTTTCTTTTATAAAATTTTTTCTATTCAAAATATTGAAAAATGGATCCCTAATTTAATTAAGCACATTGTAATAAAGATACACACCAAAACTCAAGTTGTTTTATAAATATCTGTAGAAGTTTTGTACTTTTAAAGACCATGATTTCATGAAAAAACTCGAAATGAGAGAGAGAAAATGGATTTTTAAGAATACCAATCAGCAAATATATATCAAAACAATGTCTAAATTTTGTAATAATTTTTCAATATGTTGTATAAATATATACCTTTAAAATAAAACATAATACAATTCAATTTCAAAATATTAAACAAAAATATAAGCTTTTTTTAAAGTGCCTGTCTGTGAGCCCAAAATTACGAAAAATAGGAAATATCATTGTGACTTATTTTTGCAAGAAACATGTATGAAATATATTAAAAAATAAATGAAATACATGAAATAAATGTAATAAAAATACATGAAATGTACAATAGAAAATTTAAAAGCTTTTATAAAATTAATTTGCTACTTAAATCAATATCTAAAATATTAATTTAATAAACAAATATATGCTAAAATGTATTATTTTTTCAAAACAGGTTTGTTTTAAAATTGGCCTGCGCCATAAGTCATTCCTTCTCTCTTCCTAGCTAATAACTCTTTTTTATGTATTGCTTTTTAATAAATTTAAGAGCCAGCTTATTACTGGCATTTTGACGACGTTTTCTAAATTTTTGTTTTCGACAATCTAAGATAGTAGCAAGTTGTTTCGTTGAACCTCCAGTAGCTACACCTAATGCTTTCTGTGTTTCTACAATGGTGCGTACTGTACCCTTATTGTATTCGCAGACAGCTTCTGTTACTGCCCGCTTAACACGTCTTTTGTTTACGAAAATTTCTTTCGGACACTTTGCCCAAATCATGCTATGCAAACTTTCGTTTGCATTTTGTGTACCACATCGAATGCATCTTTCTAACAATTCATTAGATGCAAGTCTTTGATAAATCGGTAGAATTTTTGGAAGGAACTTTTCATTTATTAGTGTTCCTATACATTTAATTTATGATTGTTAGGTTTTTCACCATTAGCAATCGCAGATTGGTAGAAACACCATGAGTTTTCTCCTGAAGGACACTTCGAATGTTGAGGTTTAGCATCTGTAGAAATGCTATGCAACAATGTAGCATATATTGCTGTTTTCATAGCATTCACATCCCCCTTTGTTTCTCAAAATAGCCTTTTGGTAGTAAGTAGTTAATTTTTTAATCGTGGCTTCTTTCAAACTACCATGAGCTTTACCACCTAAAGAAATACCTTGAGCACGACAGTCTTTTACAGTAGATCTCAAAGCTGTTCCTAACCGCTTACTAACATGATTAATACATTCTTCCTTTTTTATCACAATGTCAGGTCCATACACTTTTTTCTCGCACAAGTAGTTAAACGTTTTACAATCACCATCGGATAATACTGTAATATAACGGAATCCAAGTGATGTGGATCTTTTCCACAAGGTTAATGCAGCTTCCATTTCCATTGATGTAGATGAGCCCAAGTGATTTATATCACATTCGCTTTTATGTCCTTCATACCATATGCTGAATTCAGCACTTGACTGGCCTAGCTTATTTTTTGCCACAGAGCAATGACGACACACCTTACTTATCACTTCAAAGTCAACAACATATCCAGTGAGCATATCTATAACACATCCTACACCGATAAGTGAGGTGTGACCACGAGAGTTAGCCACGTTCCATCAAAATTAACACTTAAGTCTGCGATTTCAGCTCCATTCTCGTACACATTTTTAATTTCTCGGTGGATTTCCGCAAATATGTTTTCAGATGCTAGAGTATATGCATTATCCAGCCGTCTCGCACACTTCCCATATGTAGTTGATGAAAAAGGATCTATATTCATCACCATACAAAATTTTTCTATAGCTGAATAACCTTTCCCAATATGTGAAAAAGCTTGAGTTATTCTCAAATTCACATCATGGCTGGTCGGAACAGACTTTAGAGATGTGTTTACAACAGTTTTGTTTTCATCACAATTGCTACACAATAGTTTTAAATTGTATGAAAATCCCAACTTGGCTCCAAGGTCTTAAATGAGTCATTCTTATGCTATTATTGACTATAGAAGCAAAGTACCCTCCTAAAATTATTATAAAACCAGTTGAAGTGTTTATGATGGATCGGATACCAAGTGATGTGTTATCATATGACGTAGCTCAATACGTATGCAAAATGCAGGTCGATAGTTAAGGCACCAATATATCCTTTGTGTGCTTTCATCTCCGGTATTTTAAGGAGTAACTGATAGATTATTTTGTTGATATATTGGAACTATTATGTTGAGGGTATTATTTCAATTTTTCCACTTCTTTGAAGTAACGTTTACTTTTTGAAATTGTACATGACTAGAATGGGCGTTATAATCTATTGCGCTTAACACCATCAAGTTTGACATTCGTCTGACGTAATAAGTGATTTGAAAGAAAGCTAAATTTTATTTTATAGCCAAAAAATTGATTAGAGATCGGTAACATTAAAAAAAAAGTGTTGACCTCAGTAGTCAGGTAGTCAAAGTAAATAATTTGTTGCCGGTGTTGCTTCTCTTGAGTCGTGGGTTCGAGTCCCAGTGCAGCGAAAGAACCAGCTATAAAGAGATGCACTCTAGATATATGGTCTGATGAAAAAATATTCGACCTTCGGCCAGAAAAAGTCAATAAGGATCCAAATTAAATTCAAAGTAAGGCGTTTGCGTCTTCTTTTATTTAGCTCATCGTTCCTTCCACTGCCAAACATTTTATTGGAAGGCTTTTTTTGGAATGATGTTCAACACCGTCATCGCGTTCTGCTTTACTTCATCTCTACTCTGAAAACGGGATCCTTTCAATGGCATGTTCATTTTCGGGAGCTGCCAGATGTCTCATGAAGCCAGGTTCAGCGTTGATAGTTTCCAGAAGGTCCTGTGCTTCTTCAAGACGGAGTTTTTCTGTTCAATTGGCAGCAGTCTTCGCACGATTAAACGACAATCTTTCATTGTCAGATTGTCCACCTTTTCAACAGCAGCTTTATTTCAAGTGGTTTGTGGCCTTCCAGAACTCTGGTCTCTACCTACCGACGTACGTCCACTCTTAAATCGGTTAAACACCTCCATAATTATGTGTAATCTAAACACTTGATGTGAGTCTTACTATTTTTTCACTTAGAAGATCATCAACCTTTCGACAAAAAATTCGATTTAGTACCTCTGCTCAAGTGGTTCAGTCATCGTTAGAGAAATGATAATCTGACGAACACCTATAACAGTATCTCACTCGACTGTCTGCACGAAACGGCTGATACACTGGAGCGATGTCAAAAAATTCAAGCATGGTATTAAGCTGTAACCTTCCACTGTGCACAGGGAGCTGTTTTAGACTCTATACCAAAGGTGGCCAGCCTTTTTAGGAAGAATGTCACTTTCAGACCAAAAAATAATTATGTGTGCCACTTCCAAATTATATATATATATATATATATATATATGGAAACTTAAAAATAATTTAATAAATTATACAAAAACACAAACTTAGATTTTATTGCTCATCAGTTTAGTTAATTTTGAACTACATTTTGATTTTTCTATGTTCATAATGGAAAACATTTGTTCAAAAACTTATGTTGATTCAAGTCTATAATAATATCTGACAGCCAAATCGTGTAAATTTGAAAAATTGCTTGTTAGTACAAATTTCCAAAATTCAATATAATTCTTTATATTTGCTTTTCAGTGCAGTATGGTGTTATAAACAATAATTTTGATTTGGAAATCAGGTGGGTAACAATTATCATTTTGCAGAGAAATTGAAAAAGTACATGTGAAAACGTCAGAATTTTTTTTATCGTCTGGAAAATCCTCAAACCTAGAACTGAAAGAATCCTGAAGAAAGGGATATTAAATGTTTAAATTTATAGGAGCCTGGAGCACTATTAACTTTGGTAGAAAATTCCTGCATTAACGTGAAGCATGTTAATTATTTCTCCAAAATCAGGGGGGAAAGTAAAGGTTTGCCCAAAAGAGAAGGTATATGACACTAAAGTTTGATTCTGATCAATGGGCACGGAAACAAATTAAGAACCTGGCATCTAAATTTTACAAATTAAGGTTTATTAAAAAAACATTTAAGGAAAACAATTATTGTACAGTTAGCAACGTTCGGGCATGACTTCACTCCGTCGTACCCAAAGACCGAATGCATGCAACTTCACATTCCACATTCAAGGGGAGGGGAACTACCCATTCCCTTTAGCAGGTGTTAATGGACCTTTCCACTCCTACACCTCCCCCTTAAAAAGCTCATCCGTCATTCAGGACGATGAAGCTGAAAAGAAACTATAAAAAACAAAAAAAAACACATGCATACATACATGGCAAGAAACGAGATAACGAGAGAAATTTTTTTCAGGTATCACGTAAAAAGAGCTTTTGCTAATACAACTCCCACATAGTTTTGCAAATCACATAAATATGCTAGAAAAATTTATATCCATACAAGTTTCAAACACAAATAATACTCAAAAAAAAATATTTAAATATAAAAAGACAAGTTACCAAAAATATATCACAAAAGCCAAAATTTTCATCTTTAGCAGTTCCAGAAATTACTACACAGAAAAAATGTCAAGCGATCATCTGGCTTGACTCTTATTTAACTAACGGGAATAGGCAACCGGATAATGCATCAGCATTTCCATGTTTAACACCCTTCCTGTATGAAATAGCAATATTATATCTTTGGAGGGCTAATGCCCATCGAGTTAGTTTGGCACTTTGAGGAGTTGTTAAGGTTAGGTAAGTCAGAAGGTTGTGATCTGATATCACCTCAATTTTGGCCCCAAAATCCAGCTATCGAAGCGCTTCAATGCCTCTATTACGGCATAAGCCTCACGCTCTATGGTTGCCCACCGAGTTTGAGTTTCGGTCAGTTTCTTACTGAAAATGCAATTGGGTTCTCTTTACCCTTTTCATCGTTTTGAGACAAACAAGCGCCGATTGCAGTCGCTGAAGCATCCGTGTATAGTTGGTAAGGTTTTGATAGATCAGGTGTATACAAAGATGGTGCTTTTACCAGTTGTGCCTTTAATTTTGTAAAAGCTTGTTCGGCAACTTCATTCAAGGGATTATATTCGGAACTCGGTTCTTTGTCAGTTCTGTTAATGGCTTGATTGATTGATTGATTGAATATTAACGTCGCACTGTTCAGCTACACGAGGGCTTTTGGCGACGGACCACGTAATTTTGAACCATGGTCAAGTGACGTGGACGACACCTGAGCTGGCACCCCCTCTCCTAACTACCACACCACACCAACGGGAGGACGTTTCAGCTCTCGACAGATTTAACGTGCATCGCTGCCCTACACGGCTCTGTTAATGGCAAGACTAAAGAAGCAAAGTTTGGGATATATTCCCGATAGTAGCTAGTTAAACTCAGGAAACTTCGTATTTCTTTCTTCGTTGTTGGTACAGATATATTTTTGATTGATTAAACCTTTCCGGGATCTGGGGAATGTTGCCCTGAACCGACAACGTGCCCTAAAAACGTCTTCTTGCGAAATTGCACTTGTTAAGGTTAATCGTGAATCCGACCCTTTGAATCGTTTGAAATACTACACACAGATGTTTTATGTGCTGTTCCCATGTTTTAGAGAAAACTGCTACATCGTCGATATAAGATCGACAATATGCCCGGTGTTTCACTAGCACCTGATCCATAACTTTTTGAAAGGTACTCCCGGCGTTCTTCATCCCGAAAGGCATAACACAAAATTGGTAATGACCATGATGAGTCACAAAGGTCGTGTAAGGCTTTGCCTTCTCTGCCATTGGAATCTGCCAGTAGCCCTTTGTTAGGTCTAGAACGGTTATATAATTAGCTTGGCCCACTTCAAACAGAAGATCCTTTGCATTTTGCATAGGGTATGCGTCTGCAATAGTGAAACTATTCAAATGTCTGTAGTCAACACATAGTCTGATACTTCCGTTCTTTTTGGATACACAAACAATTGGATGCGCCCATTCACTTTCACTCGGTTCGATGAGTTTGAGGTGCAGTAACTCATTGATCTGACGATCGACTTCTTGCTGCAAAGCAATAGGTATGCGTAAGGGTGCATCTTTTTGGGGTGAAATCCGGTTTCAGTTTCAAATTATGTCCCTTTACTTTTGCTAAGCCAGGAAGTGAACTAAACAAACTGGAGAATTTTCCGAGAGTATTCAATAATTCCAGTCGCTAAACATCATCTAATTCTTGGCAATCACTGCTTATGTGATCTGTAACATCTCCCATAAATCTTACAGCCATATCTGTTGGAGCATAATGAAGGTCCCCGAAATCTGAGTCTTGATCGAAGATCAACCCAACTTGTCCCACTCTTGCTATGTAAGGACGTAATTTATTGAAGTGTAACTCTCTTATGCCCCCATCATCTAATTCAACTTTCGCGGAATACGGTCTAGTTATTTCAATTATCGTAGCTGGACCTATCCATGTTTTCATCAATTTATGAGTAGAAGACGGAAGTAGTACCAGAACTTTATCTCCTACCTTGAATTGCTTTTCCCTGGATCGTAAGTTATAGCATGACGCGTAATTATTTTGCGTCGCTTCCGCCGTCTCAGCTGCTATTTCATGAGCCTTCCTTAGCTTTTCTATTAAGTCTTCCAGATACTTCTCCACTGAACGGGAGAGAGTAGTTGGGATGTTTCTTTCTCCTACCCACACTTCCTTGAGAAGAGATATGGGTCCCGAAGGCAAACGTCCGTATACTAATTGGAATGGCGACATGTCTGTTGTACTGTGGGGTATTTCCCTATATGCGAATAACAAGAAAGGAAGATGGAGATCCCAATCGGACCCATGTTCTTGAACATTCTTACTTAACATGTCCTTCAACGTGCGGTTCCACCTTTCAGGATGCCCTGGAGTGGAAAAACGTGGTGAAACCCCCATAACACTCAGAAACACTTCAGAAAGTTTTTAAGGTGAAATTAGTTCCTTGGTCAGAACAGATCATTTTCGGAAAACCTGTTTGTGTGAAAATTTTCAGAAGGACGTTGCACGTAGTCTTGGCGCTTATTTCCTTGACAGGTATGGCCTCTGCCCATCTCGTGCATAAATCAACTGCGCAAATAATAAAATGATGGTTCTTTCTCGAAGGAGGTTCCAACGGCCCAATACAGTCCACACTCCATACTTCAAAGGGTATTTCGGGTCTGACCAATGGTTGTATTGGAACCCGATCTCTGTAAGTGATAGGCTTCGAAGCTGACAGATCTTACAACTTTCACAAAACCGTTTGACATCTTGTTTTATTGTCGGCCAATAAAATGAATACTTTATTCTTTGCCTAGTTTTCTGCTCCCCCAGATGTCCACCAAGAGGGACGTCATGCGCCATTTTGAGTATTTCTCTTTTACATTGTGGTAGTACTACCTGATCGATGTTCTCTCCACAAATATATTCCGAGTGTACCAATATTCCGTTATGTATTTTTACTGAGTTCTTTTGTTGTTCTGCAAGACTCCAGAGTTTCTTTAATGTGTCATCTTCCCTTTGCATTTTTATGAATGTACTACGCGTTTCCCTTCCCTCCGGAAGTTGTTCTTCCTCATTCGCTTTGCTCACAGACTGTATGTAAATTTCAGAGGGGTAAGTTTCTCGGGTCATTTCTTGGCTGGAAATTGATTTTGGATCATCTGCAGTAATACCTTCAACTGCCCTTGAAGATACGTAGGAGTTTGCGGGGTTGTGAATAAACTGCACGTTTTCTAACAGCGCTTCATAAGCAGACGAAAAGACTAACATGTCGTTAACTAGCCTTTTAGAAACTGCACACATAATGGGTGCTACCCCGTGTCTGGAGTCGTCGATTTTCAGGTTGAAAATCTTCAATTCGGTTACTTCACGTTCCCCAAACGCCGACATTATTTAGATTGTCCCTCCACTATCGACGCTTTGTCCCTCGACGACATCTGCTCTTACCACGGATATCTGGGCACCTGTGTCGATGACAGCCTTCAGAATTTTATTCCCACACTTAATGTGGACAAACTGTAACTCGGGTATTTTCTCGTCCTCCTTGGCAGGGGAATATACCGGAATCGCAACCTTAGCCGTTAAAATTGCAGAGGATTGTTCTTGAAAACGTTCATTGGTCTCCACAGCATTGATCTGGCGAGTAGGGGAGGTTTTCTTATAATTTTAGCATGACACACCCTCGAGGTATGCCCAACTCTTCCACATGAATAGCAAGTAGGTTTAAATGTTGGCTGTTTAGGTTCTTGTTTGAAAGGCAATTTATACCTTTGACTCTGAATAACATTTTTAATTATTGCATGTTCTTTTTTAATATTAGATCGTGAATCTGACGTATTGCTGAGGGACATTTCAGGTTGACTCGTTTTCTTGACACTCGACCGAACACTTTCGTAGCCGTCCAATTTGTCTGCCAAAACAGATGGTTCATAAAATTTGGCACATTCATCCACGAAATGCTCTCTTATCTCCCCCTGCACGCGTTTTTTGAGCTGATCAGTTATTATTAAATCTTTCAATGATTTGAAATTTCTTACTTCCATTCCATCGAGCCATTCTTCGAAGTAACTCGTAATTTCAAACACAAAATCACGCCAAGATCTAGCAGGTATGCGCTGATGTTTCATGAATTTTGCCTGAAGGTCTCTGGGCTCATCTTGAACCTTTTTAATAACACTCCTTTTATGTAGTCATAGTTGTCAAATTTATCTTCTGGCTCTCTGGCTATTAGCTGAGTAATATCGGGCGGCATGCGTGCCAAAGAGCCGATACCCAATTCGTTTTCTCTACTCCAATACGTTTCGCTTGTCTCTCAAACAGGGTAAGGAAAAGAACGATATCTCCATCCCTTATGTCGAAATTCGGAATGATTTTAATTAAATCACTAACATTTGTTTTAAGCGGGCTTAAATTTTCAGAATTGAATCGCGTTCTTTCGATTTCAAGCGCATTTTCTCTAACTCGAATTCGCGTTGTTGCTGGATTTTCTCCTCACTTTCCCTTTCAAGCGTTCCTCTAAAATAACAGATAACAGAGCTCTAACGAACTCCTCTTCGTAATCTTTGCTACCGATTATGATATTCCTTAGCTCTATAATCGTCATTTTATCTGATACCTTCTGACCTAACTCCTCAGCCAACAAAACTAAATCCTGCTTTTTAGCTTTCCCCAAGAATGCCATTTGAAAAATTTTCTCTTAAAATATACTCAAACTAACCAATAATAGGACGAAAATAACACTAAAAGGAATTGCAAAAATTATATATATAAGTACCACACATATATCTTTCATTAAAACACCCACAAACAACGTCCGCTATGCTAACTCAATACTCGATGAACTGGGAAGAAATCAAAATAATAGTCATATATTTCACAATATCCCAAGTGTACTTAATACTCTATAAATAAAACTTAATATATTGCTGATTATATCACCTAAAAATTCTCACTTCATATATTACTGACACACAATAATCACTTAAAATATTGCTGACACACAATAATCACTTAAAATATTACTGACACACAATAATCTCCTAACCTATTTCTGATACACAATAATCACTTAAAATATTACCGACATGCACCACTTATAATCTATTCCTGGCTGGAATAATAGAACACTACAAAATATATTCGGTAGTTTTTCTCCAATTTAAACTGATAATATATTTTTTTTTCACATTAATCGAAAAATACTATGCGTACATAAGCACAAAATAATTTCATTGACATGAAATAAGTATTATTCTTTAGCATTAATTTTTCAATAAACTCAATTGCTATTCACTGACGTGAACTTATTATTGTGCATTACAAAAATAAATAAATACAATAAAGAAAAAAAAACATACAATCTTTCCTTAATTTATAGAACTGATGTTCTAAACACACTTTCCATTTATATGGAACAATAATACTAAAATATATACTGATGTATATAATAACTGAAATTTGAACTGGCGTTCAAAATTTTATGACTGCATGGATATGCAGAGCAAAAAAAAAAAACGTACACTGACGTATACAAAAATAAAATCAAAATTCTCTCTTAATAAATGGATATTAAACAGTATAATTTTATAAATTTCTCTCGTCTTACATTACAGGAGTTGCAAGCAAAAACTCTTACCTGATTCATTCCCACGCGGGAATCCAGAAAACTCGAAATTTCTGGAACGTTCTTCCTGTGGGGTTTGCCACTAAGACTTGATTTCGCCGGCTGCGCCACTAAAGTTTGATTCTAATCAATGGGCACGGAAACAAATTAAGAACCTTGCATCTAAATTTTAAAAATTAAGGTTTATTAAAAAAAAACATTTAAGGAAAACAATTATTGTACAGTTAGCAACGTTCGGACATGACTTCACTCCGTCGTACCCAAAGACCGAATGCATGCAACTTCACATTCCACATTCCAAGGGGAGGGGAACTACCCATTCCCTTTAGCAGGTGTTAATGGACCTTTCCACTCCTACAATGACCAACTCTCTTCTAGGGTAGGGAAAATACAATCTTTTCTCTTTAATCTTAAATTAAAATTATTTTCAAATGCCATAATATCGGTAAGAAAAGCGAGAGAAGTCACATAGCCAATTTTCTTTCTAGAATAGCAAGTACTCTTTGGGTAGTTCAGTATTTTCTTCCACACACACACAGATATTTTAAAATACGCTTCTTCAAATTTCAAATTCTCGCGAGTGAAAAAGGCTTCGAGAAAAAAGTTCGCACAACACACACACAATATGCAGGTACTTTCTCTTCACGAAAAATTTCTATCGTAACTAATTTAAGTGTATTTAAAATAAATCTTGTAGGAGTAGTTTTGTATGAGATAATCATATTTCATTGTAATTGTTAAAAAAATGGTGTTTATTGTTATCTCTTCAAATTTTTTTAAGTCTTCGTTTGCCGCTGAAACAACTCTGTCATGCCGTAGGTTGGCCACACCTGTTCTTTACTGTGAGGAGGAAATTTAAGATAAAATACTTTTGAACAAACCTTGTACGCGTATGAGTATGAGTTTATTAACGTCGCGCTACAAAGTAACACGTCGGTTATCAATGACGGACTAAGTAATTTCGAACCATGGTGGTGGGGCCGATGCCTGAGCTGGTACTTTCCCTCTCCAAACTACTATACCACGCTAACGGGAAACTGTTGAGCCACAACAGATTTAACGTGCATCAGCTCTTTTACACAATGAGTTTTCAGTAGTACAAGAGCTCGAATTCATGACACTATGGTCAGGATTTCGTGAAATAACTACAAAGTTACCAGGACCACCTATGCAGAGATGCAGATGCAAACTAAATCTGTTGAAGCTCAAAGCACACAAGCTGGTGTTGTGTGGAAGTTTGGTGAATGAGATGTTTGTTCAGGTGCTTTCTTTGTCACTTGACTACAGTTCTAATTACAAAGTCAGTTGCCAATAATGCTCGTTTTGCTTCCAACTGCGGTATTATGAACCAAACAATCATTCAATTACTGTACCATATACTTGTGTGTGTGTGTGTATCTTCCTAAGAATGATACTTGAATCATTCTAAGTGTATTCACGGTTTAAATCTTTTTATACACAGAAATCTTTTGTGTGTACTTAGGGAAACAATATTTTTTTTCACTCCCCAAACTTGATTCGTAGTCCACTCACAGAATTTCAGGTTACAAAACAAATACCAGAAACTTTTCAATGAATTGCATAGAAACTCGGAATTCAACTTATTTCGTTTTGTTTTCAATCGACCATCACACGGGTGAGCGCTTTCGAGAGCAAAACAAATAACCCTGTTTGAATCAGCTCCCGAAATTTCCCATCCATCAAATAGAAAAATCTCTCTTAGATCAAAAAAGGATCCTGATTAAGTCGTCTGTGTGTTAGTATCTTGGGTAAACAGAAGTTTTTCTTTCGCAAGTAACGATATAGAATGCTTACGTATTTGTTGTAAAAACTCAACTGTTCATTCTACGCATGAATTTAATTGATTTCCCAAGTGGTAACTCAATACAAAGCATTTTAAAATTAAAAACATGTTACTTAAATTGTATCGAGTTTGGAAGGAATGTATATCTTTAGTGGATCACTTGGCATATTGGTAAACAAGCAGGATCAAAAGCAGCTTTTTATAATCAAGCAAACCAAACAAGGCCTTATTATGATATTAAGGAGTTGGAGCACTGTTATCAATCTATTAAAAAATGTTTACGGTGAAACCATCTTTCTTCTTCATGTTTCAATGGGGATAAATACTCCCCCCCCCTCCTTTTTAGAGGAGCTTTTGATTTTACAACTAACTACTGGTTTTAATTTTTTGCATTTGGTGTGCTACACAGCACCATCTGTCTAGAAAAATTCAAACTATTACTTCTTTTAAGCTTAATCTTATTTCGATTATCTACATCAGCGGTTCTTACACTTTCGATCGCCGCGGAACCCTTTATGCATCAGCCTGAAATCGTGATCAACTATTAAATGACTGACACTTAAATAGTAGTACTATTTGTATAAATCAAGTCATCTCTACGAAAGTGGTTTTTGAACTAAAATACCAAAAAAATATTTTTCCCAAGATAATTAGTAGAAGACTTGAATAGAACTCGTTACAAAATTGTACCAGTCCGTGGATCAAGTGGTATTGGGCCGCCCAAAGAACATTAAATTATTTGTTTTATTTGCTGTGGAGCTCGAGCGCGCGTTCGCACGTGGTATTTTCTAGCCACAAAAAAAAAACTAACCGGTACGGAATGGATTCGTGACCCATTTGTCAGCTAATCAAGTTAATCTAAAATATCTGCTCAAGAAGGTCAACTGCTGGAGTTAGTAAATGACGGTGCCCTTGAAACTACGTTCGAGACACCGACTGTGCGGGGCTTTCCTGGCGGAATATCCTGAGAATATGCTATCACAACAATTAAATCCTTATCACCATTTCCGACAAACTATCTGTGAGAAGTGGTATTTTCTAGAGTGACAGTAAGCAAAACAAAACAGCGGAATAAAAGACATAAGCAACTCACCTCTAATGCCAGTCTCCTGTTTCCCCCAGATGGAACCTTTTCGTCGCAAAGAAACATATATGTTCAGGGTTATCATTAATATAGCATTCTAGAGAGTTAAAATCTCAAATCACTTTGTATCCATTTTTGATGTAAGTATAGTTTATTTTGAAAGTATGTTTAAATGCAATTAAATAAAATTGTTATTGGCGGCTGGGTGATGGGGTTGGTTTGTCGTTCACCTTCTGCACCTAAGACTGCGTATTCAACCCCGGCCCAAGTCAGTAGATTTTCATGATGCAGGAAATCGACAGCGACCATATCGTGTGATTATACAACACGAAAATAATCCCTTGAGTGCCTGTTTGGCTTAGGTGTTCTCGGTAAAATTAAAATCCTAAGTAAAATTTCGCATCGTCAGAGCTCATGTGCCAACATCTTGGGAGGAATCTGTGTGTCAAAATTACTTGTAATAATTGGTATTGCCTTTCTGGCACCTTATTAAAAAGTGATATCAGCTCCTGGGGTATGTATTAGGTACGCAACGGTTAAATGCCAATATCAACATCATTAAAGAAGAAAAAATTATATTATTAAATCGAAACAATCTAATGTATACGCAATCAACGTGCCCTTTCCCTTAGTAGGCCACGGTAAGTTTATCAAATGTTGACCGGTCAGTGGAGAGTAAAAGGTAGAGAAACACTGATCAACTTAATATTTATTTAAAGTTTTATTCAGATCCACTTATTATAACCATAGCTATTGACAGCGGGATTTTGTCAGTTTAATTTTAACCACCCTGTACATATGTTGTAAATAGATAAACAACTGTAAATATTTTACAGATAAACTATAAAATGTAATTTTGATATAAGCATTGCAACTTAAATAATTTTTCATATATTTGTTATGATTACTAAGTGCACACTCAATCAAGTTTATTTTGAATTATATAAAAATTCCCTTCCTATTGTAACGTTTTCCCGCTTCGCAGCTGCAAAATTGGCATCCCTATGCAAATATCCTCATACCACTTATATCCGCAGGTCCCTAAAATAATGCGGGATCCTTTCATCTGAAATTGTGTCAGCAACTGACAGCCGCGAGAAAAACAACACTCCACTTGCTATCCAAGTCCAAAGGGAAATTCGAGTTGTAAGAAGAGACCGCTCCACCCCCAAGAGGGTGGGGTGAACAGTCTAATTCAAACACTTTAAAAGAGACGTCGTGTTTGTCTCCCCTTTCTCCAATAATACATTCTGTAGAATGGAAATGCTCAGTAGTTAACAAAATGTAAATATTGCAATTAATAGCTGCACAGACACGTAATAAATCAATAATTTAATTTCTTAAGTCGTTTCTAAATCGCCGCACAACTGAGGAGGAGGATATAAGTTCCATCTAATTTAATCATGAAAAGGATCCCTTTAATTTTGAAGATGTTAGCTAAAGAGGAACATTGAAAAAGGAAATGATCCACTACTTTCTTTTACAGCCTTAATTTCCAACTAAGTGTGATAAGGAAACTTTTAGAATTTTCCGTTGGAAGCGATTAGAAATAGGGAAAGATCGGGCGAATTTTCATATCTTTTTAGTCAAATAGGACCATATTCTATGTTTAGAGTCAAATACATGGTTCAGATTTCATGTATATAACTATAATTAGCAATAGCCAGATACCAGATATTTCTAGTTGTACATAAACGCAGTTTGCAGAAACTGGTGATGAAAAATATGTGAAAAAGATGAAAGTATTTTCCCATTTCTCATTATGCGTTATCTCTTATTACAGAGTACATGTTTTATTGTCTACATTTATAATAGTAGTCAGTCCACGTACTTTAATAATTTCAATCAATATTTTTAATTAATAAACTTAAGTGATCGTACGGACGCCCCAACTTAGTTTAAACAGTGTATTATCTCTTCTAAACATTATTTAATCCCTAGAACTATTACTAAACACTCTTGTATGTCTATATACTCCATTAAAAGCTTCAATAGTTAAAGACTATCTTAGAGCCATGAATTTAAATTCGTTTTTGTGGATAAGTAATGACCCCAATAGTGTGGGAAAAAATTAATTTATGAAATAAATCTGAAATTCTCTTAATGAAACCAGAAGGTTCATTTTTGAAAGTATGCATTCGATTTTCCTTTTTTCCCCATCCTTTTTTTAAATTATTCATATGAAATGTAATACGGGATGCTTTAAGTGTGTGAATTTCAAAAATGAAGGATCAAAATTTGACCGCGTTTTTTGGTTTTTCAGATTTCGGGGTGATATCAAAAAAAGAAAGAAAACTCATGAAATAAACTATGACTATAGCATAAGTTGAAGTACTATTTTAAGGGAAAGTCAAATAGTTAATCAGTAGAGATTGTTACTTCTTTATAATACTATCTACCAATAATATTAGAAAAAGTTATACGGTCTAATATACCTTATTTATTGTACTCTACTATTATTCTTAAGTTGTAACTGCTTGTTTAGCGGCATAAATAGAAAGTTATTTTATTATAAACCTCTGAAATTATATTTTGTATTAAGCTCAATTTGTTTTTTTGAAGAAAGTGTAAAATATTCTTTTTTTGGTCATTAATATACCATTTCATCTTTTTATGCCTTGGTGATCTTAGGTATGCTCTCAATATGATTTAGAATGTAAACTTTTTCATGTATTACTCTATAATTATATGATTCTTCAATGAAGCCGAATTTGGAGGATGTTCAAATTTTCCTTTCCAATGTGTATTACAAACTATTTGAATGCCATTAACAGCTGATAAATGGTAGAACCATGAGAGTTTTACATTTACCATCTCGTCCTTATTAAACCAATTCATACAATTTTATAATTTCATGAACAATACTACTATCATATTGAAACTTTGTATCCATGACTTTTGTTTTTCCTCTTTTAAAAATAATACATATAATCGACCTAATTATCAGAATGCATAACTCCACAAAAGGAAACTAATTTGATATACGAGAGCTACGCGCAAGCAGCGGTTGTTGCAGAGTTACATGGAATCCAAGATGGGGGGCGGGCTGGCGGTAATAAATCGTCAGGAAAATAACTGTGTAGAACTGCTTGGAAATATATTTCAAATGAAGAATATAGGAATAGATTAAAAACAATCAATATCAATCAATAAGGATCATCAATATAATATAATTAAAATTATATAATAATAATACTTTGTAATATATTTTATTAGTATCATATATTAAATTTTAATATTAATTATGAAACATGTGATAATATTCATATAATTTTGATATAATAATAATTATTATATGTAATAATATTCACATAATATGATTTTATTACGTATATTAAGACTACAAATTACCCTAAAAATTTCATTTTTACCGATTTTTTTTTTGCATGTTTTGGTGGCCCATATCATTGAGATGCTTGCCACGAAATTTCAGATCTGTTAGCAAATTACTTTTTAAGATATTTAAAGTTTTATGAGCTATGGTTTTGGTTTCAGTTTCCTTTTAAAGCATTTTTTCACAATTAAGTTGAATTAATTGAAAATATTTTTGAGCTTTTAGTTTGACATGGTTATTAAATCCAATTTTAATTACTAAAATCATTTCTGCTTGATTATGTTTTGAGCTTTTTGAGTCCTCATAATTAATTAATAAAGATTAATTTCATGGCTAATTTTTGCTTTAAAAATAGTTTATATAGCTTAAAAAGCTTTATCATTAATTTTTTCCCGTAGAGAAAATGCCATGGCAAATGCGTTCTGAGTTTCTGTGAGAAACAATATTTCGAAGATGGAATACTACTGAAAATGATGTACAGTGGTACAAACAATTGAGGATACACCTTACTTTTACTTGATAAATCCAACTTTCAATCTAAATAGCACATTAACTAGAAGTACAAACGTGTTTTTATTTTCACACGTAACAAAAGGGTTAATTTACAGTAAAAACAACGAAAATCAACAAAAAAATATCTAAAATTAAAAATTTCACAAGTATTTGAAATAAACATAGGCAGATCTTTACCTCAAAACATTGAGGATACACCAATGAAATGTTTGTTTAACTATCACTAGATTTTTTTCTGCTTGCTGCTATAATAGCCTAAGTTTGGCCAATTTTATCTTAAAACTTTTTCGACTGGTACTTTTGTCTTTTGAAGTTGGTTATGTGAATTTAAAGTCGCAATTTTAAATGGAAAATGGGTACTCGGAGAGAGACCAGTATTGATGTAAGAAAATTTATATTAAGGTTATTTAAGAAAAGAAAAATCTTATCGTGAAATAGCTAAAATTGTCGGTAGAAGCCAGTCGTGTGTCCAGAAAATCATTGGATGATTTAAAAGCGACGGATTAATTGTACATAAAAGTGGAAGAGGAAGGAAAAGTATTCTGAGTGATGTAGCCAAAAGGAAAGTTTTGAAAGGTATCAAGATTGATCCTAAACTAAGTGCAGTCAAACTAGCTGCAGAAACTTCTCGAATAATGGACAGAAATGTAAGTGCTGAAGCTGTGAGAAATGTGATTAGACATGCTGTATATAGCAGTCGAGTAGCTAGAAAGAGACCTTTCATAAGCTTTAAAGTCAGAAAGAGCGTTTGGAGTTTGCAAACACTCATTAATTGAAGACAGATAACTTTTGGAAGAAAGTTATATTTAGTGACGAAAGTAAATTCAACATTTTGGAAGTGATGGCCGTCGCACCGTTTGGAGAAAGCCGAACACCGCTTTGGATGCAAAAAATTTACATCCTACAGTTAAACATGGGGGTGTCTCCGTCATGGTTTAGGGTCGTATGGCTTCAAATGGGGTAGGAAATTTAGTTTTTATAGATGGCATAATGGATCATAAGTTTATATAGATATACTCAACAACAATCTTAAAGAAAGTGCAAAAAATTGGGTTTAGATGGAAATTTTATTTTCCAGCAAGACAACTACCACAAACATACGGCACGTAAAATAAAATGTGGTGTCTTTTTCATTGTAAATGGCAATTGCACACACAACTACAGTCCCCTGACATCAATGCCATAGAAAATTTGTTGGCCACACTCGAAATAGCGGTCCAAAAACACCAAATTAGGAACAAACTCCATTTAAAGCAAGTGTTACAAGAAGAATGGGATAAAAATATTTCCAGATACCACCAAAAATTGGTCTAATCGGTACCAAGACGTTTGGAGAACATTATAAAGGCCAAAGGACATGCAAACAAATATTGACACTGTCTTTGTATGTGATACGTCACAAACATTTCATTGGTGTATCCTCAATTTTTTGACGTAAAGATCTGCCTATGTTTATTTCAAATACTTGTGAAATTTTTAATTTTAGATATTTTTTGTTGATTTTCATTATTTTTACTGTAAATTAACCCTTTTGTTACGTGTGAAAATTAAATCACGTTTGCACTTCTAGTTAATGTGTTATTTCGATTGAAAGAGTTGGATTTATCAAGTAAAAGTAAGGTGTATCCTCAATTGTTTGTGCCACTGTATCTAAAATCAGTCCTCAGCTGATTCTGCAATTAGACTTCCGAATACAAGTATTCTGAATTCAAATGCTGCAGATATAACTGAATATTTCCTAGATGTACCAAACTACATTATACTAAACATATTGTAGTACTATATTTTAGTATTTTAAAGTCGTACGACAAGAGCTAAAACTTCCTAAACTGGCCCAATTTAAAACTGAAAAATATTAAATTTTATGAGCAAACCTGACTATTTTTAGCTTAATTTAGTATCATTATTATTTTGTACATAAATGCTTCGTGTTTCAAAACTTTTGTGAAATAGAAGGTTAAGATAAAACTGAATAAACTGACGTCTTAACAAATACTATCAATATTATGCAAAAATATATTTTGAATTAAAAATATAATTTTCAGTCATATTTAATAAAAAATAGTGTTTTAATGTAGAACATACATTGGAAAACAACATATTGAAAAATTAGAGTTTTACGGGCATTATAAGTTTTTGTTTTATAACTTTACAAATTTTAAATGCATTTTTCTCAGATTTTTAATTTTGAAGGTAAAAGTGTTTTCTAATCCCTAAGGCCTTTTTCCTGTTCAAGATAGAGCCTTGAATTTTTTGTATATACTCCCAAATATATGTTCTATAAAAGTTAGTTAGTATGGATTTAGGGCTGAGAACTTTAGTTATTTTTCTAAAAAATGCTAAAGTTGATATTTTAAAAAAATTGTCGTGTTTTTACAGGTTTATCTAGAAAAATAATTATTAAAAATCAAAAAGGGAACAGATTTTCAAATCCATACTAAATATTGTTTGTAATAATCTAAGAATCATAAATAACTCAAAATTACTAAAAAAATTTAAAAATTGAGTATTTTATAAGAGTTTGAAAAAACTTCAAACATTCCTAATTTTTAAAATTGTAAAATAATGGCTGGTCAAACTGACTTTTTGCTTACAGAATCAGCTTACTAATATAATCTAAATATAAAACATCGAAACAGCCTTAAACTACAAATACCATAATCGCAAAGACGCGAGCACAGTTGTTTAATACAAAATCACAATTGAATCAGCTAATTTAATGAAAACTAGGTTGAGAAATTCCAAGATTAGAATAATGCATACAGACCGAACGTAGGAATGTAACAAGTAATGCAAAAAAAAAATTTTTTAAGTCAGTTTCTACTTAGATCAAAAAGAAAATTTTTTATTTTAGTTACTTTTTACTGAATAATTACAATTAATATGCATATATACTGGTGTGCAAAAATTAAGGACGAGACGGTTTTTTCAATATAACTTTGTACAAAAGCTTTCCAAATCAAAACATTTAATACCGTAAGATCCCCAATACGTAAGGACATGTGTAATGTAAGCAACACTTACTAAAAGAGAAATCAGAAGGATAAAAAGAAGCTTTATTGAAAAAGTAGCATGGAGCGCAATGCGACTGAAGGCCGAAACATCCCTGTGATGGGTGTCCAGCAAGAAATCTTGAAAACCATACTAGGTGGGCGGCTCTCGATCGTTAACTGATGGTAAAGAGCTTGTCGAAGTCTCTCATAGACATTATCTACGCTTCTTCGAAAATCACAAGTGTTACACAAAACCTCAGATGCTGTTTATGAGAAGGAAAAGTTGCTGACCTTTATATCCCAATTATGACTACCAACTTATCGCATACGTGCGCAAATTTAATCATTTGCATATCCATCTTCCCACTAACACTCCTGAAATTTTCATGACGCCCCATGCATTATTTCTTGGTGTTGCAATATACACTGCTCAAATGTGAAACTAACTCACATTCCTTTAATTCAATAATTGAATTTCACTTTCCGTATGTATTCGTATCTGAGCTACATTTTTTTTCGAATGTTAATGCTACTGAAAATAAGGCGTGACTTAGAACCGAACGCAGAAAACTTCAATGGATAAGGGAAATTGTACCTGATAATGACGGTTGAAGCAATTCTAGATTCCTATTTTTATTTAAGAGTTTTTAATGCTGGTAAAATACACCAATGATTTAATCATAAATTCTCGTTTTAATTTTTGTAAGTATGGGATGTTGATAAACCATTTACACATTTTTTAAAATCTTTTTCACAAAAACATAATGAGAATTTTGGGTGTGACTTAGAATCAATGTCTGCTTACAATAGAATGAATATGGTATAGGAAATGTACGTGGCCACGGTAGCCGAGTGGTATAGGTATCGGACCGTGGCTTGCTTTGTCACAGGTTCGAGCCCAGTACCACTAAAGACCCACCGTGTAGGGCAGCGATGCACGTTAAATCTGTCGAGAGCTGAAACGTCCTCCCGTTGGTGTGATGTGTTAGTTAGGAGAGGGGGTGCCAGCTCAGGTATCGTCCACGTCACTTGACGATGGTTCAAAATTACGTGGTCCGTCGCCAAAAGCCCTCGTGTAGCTGAACAAGGCGACGTTAATATTCAATCAATCATTGGAAATGTACAAATAGTTTGCATTCGCCACACTTATTAATATGTATTTTAGTGGTTTATTTCTGTAAATCTTGTTCATCTAACTTGGAAATTTCTTTGTCGTATTGAAAATTATCGTATATATATATACAGGTTATTTTTATTTAACATTCAATCATTTTATGAGAGAGTTTCATCCACATGTGTGTGTGTACAAGCAATGATATATTAATTTGAACTAAATATTTTTAGAACTATCGAAAAAGATGGTGTTTAATTCATCATACCGTGAACAAAATTACAGTTTATTCATGAAAAATCTAATTTATTGTGTTTTTCATATATAAATGAAATGAAAATCCTTATTTGAAACAGATAAATTATAGCTTTGTAATGTTATATCATAAGAGAGTTTTATCATAATTACCGTAAAACTTGTTTATCATTTTTAAAAAGAAATGCATTATTCGAATCAACTTGAAGGGTTTCCTAACCCTATCCATCACAATTCCACCTCTTCATTTTGATGTAACTTCCTCAGCAAACCTATACATTGTTCTCAGAGAAAATGGAATTATTCTAGCATAGATTTATTTATATCAAAGTAGAAATAGAAAAATGATAGAAAGAAGCCAAAGACAATTTCCAGATCGAAGTCGATCTGAACAGATTCTTATTTGATAGGTGAAAAAAAGCTAAAAGATTCCGCTTCTCATATTTGCTTCAAATCACTTTAGTCGTCGATATTTATGCAACTTGCTGTTAGTAATATATTTTCTCGAAAAAGAAAAAAATGGAAGAAGTGCACTCTTTTACACTGCAAAAATGCTTTCATATGATACTTCCACGGAAGAATACATTTAGAAGAGCATCAGGATTGTGTTGCGTTGAGTTGAGTTAATATTAACGTCGCACTGTTCAGCTACACGAGGGCTTTTGGCGACGGACCACGTAATTTTGAACCATGGTCAAGTGACGTGGACGACACCTGAGCTGGCACCACCCTCTCCCTAACTACCACACCACACCAACGGGAGGACGTTTCAGCTCTCGACAGATTTAACGTGCATCGCTGCCCTACACGGCGGGTCTTTAGTGGTACTGGGATCGAACTCATGACATGCCTGCCATGGTTGGATACCTTAACCACTGGGCTACCGCATCCCCAGGATTGTGTTGCGAAAACAGATCAAGCTCTTGAGATGGCTTCTGCTTCCCGCGATAAAGTTACGAGGAATTTGTTCTTTCTTGGGTTCTCTGTTCAACTTCATGAATTATTCAGAAAACGTTCCCTGTAAGCGTCTCCCCCTCACTAAAAAAATTATTTTCAGTCTTTTTGTATCACTTGAATTTGATAGAAAATGTGTTTCAGCTTTGTTTCGCTCTTTTGTAAAACTATTGAAAACCGTTTGAGAGTATCAAGTAGCTGAATTAAATTACTTGTAATATCTTAGAATACTTCATTTTAACTAATCATGTTATTAGGTAGGTGTACAACTTTGCTTCCGCCGTTTTGCCATAGATGGCTGTAGCGGTAAGTGTTAGTCGAAATAAATAGATCGTAGATATTATACAATAAGCTTAGGTATTTGTAAACATAACGCCATCGAAATATTAGTCGATTTGTGTCTGCATCATAAAGTTATTCTCGATTAAACATGTCAGCTTACGAGCCAAATTCTCATCATTTTCGGGAGGTTTTAATTTTCTGCTTTAATATGAAGAAATCTGCGGCTGAGGCTCATCGAATGCTCTCTAATACCTATGGTGAGGCCTCTATTAGTGAAAGAACGTGCCGAGAGTGGTTTCGACGCTTCAAGAACGGTGATTTTGACGTCGAAGTCCAGCATGGCATTTGGTGGGACCAGCTCGGCGTAGTGTATTATGAGTAGTTAAAACCGACTGAGAAACAATCACATGCGATAGTTATCGAACGTAATTATTGAATCATAAATGTATAATCAGTTTTTTACAATAAAGCCTCGAATTTCGGAAAAAAACGGCGGAAGCAAAGTTGTACACCTAATAATATTTTCGAAATCACTAAAGTGGACGGAGCAAGCCTAGCCAATTCGGCTCTAGATATAGTTTGAAGTTTCAAGGGAGAAATATTTGCAGATTTTTTTAACGAAGTCCAGAAAATGAAAGGAAACATTCTGATTGGCTGTTGCAAGAGTTCGGGTATATATAGTTTGGTGAATTTTTGCTTCCAGTTAGAATGAGAGAGCAGCTCTCGACTGATATAATTTTAAGTTAAGATTAAGAAATAAAAATAAGTTTTTAAAATACGAAAAACATTTAAAATTAAGCAAAATCTGCATTGAACAGGATATCTTTTGGTTGTCTAGGAAATTTAATAGGAATATAAGGTGTTATTTCTCTTATTGTGGATTTTTTATAAAAGATTTGCATTCTTTACTTATTGATTGTAAAGAATTTTGAAAACATTAATATATCTTTACGAAATACTTGTAATATTTGGGAGTTGACATAAAATTACATGATATTGAATTGCATTGGATTATGAAACAATACAACGCCTATTGGCGACTGACATCGCAATTTTAAATCACGGTTAAGTGACGAGGACGATACTTGAGCAGGTACCCCTCACCCTCTCCAACCTTCCATACCAACCTACGGGAGAACTTCGAGTCTTGACAGATTTAACGTACATTAACCCTTTTACACAGCGGGTTTTCAGTAACATTAGAATATGAACCTGTGACTCGACAACCCTGGTCATCAGTTCAAATGAAAATTGAATGCAGATGAAACTGGAAATAGTTTTTACTTTAAATCAAACATAACTAAATCATTCGATGGAAAAAGTTTTGATAATTGTTTTTTTTTAAAGATACAAAATATTTTATATCATGAGAAGTGATTTCTTTTATCTTTCTTTCTATTTTCGTATTACTCTGGAATTACATATACAGTCGGAATTCATTGGGACCAAACATTTTATTGGTTTATTCGGAATTATTTGTTATATCGGGGTCGAAAAAAAAATTATTTTCACTTAGGTTTTGGAAATTTTATATTAATCACTACACAAAAAATATCTACAGTTAAAAGTTAAGCACTTTTTATTCCAGATCTGAAAATACTATTAGTGAGTTATTACAAACCAGTTAATTGGAAATTTTAATCTTTTTTTGATGCCTGACTCGAAAGAATTTTTTCTCGAAAATATGCAGAGAATAACATACCGCGTCATTTACATCCTGTTTCGTAAAGTATGCTTTCCAAGTTCCTAGATAATATAAAGCATTACAAAAGGTAACATTTTTACATGAATTCCAATATCGATTTCTGTATCAGAATCGTTATTCTTTGGCTCCGACAAATCAACAACTTCCTCAATTCAGTTATACAAATAGGCAACCGGACATCAAATGTAACATAACCGTTAAAATATGTAACTATTCCGTGCGTTATATAGTGGAAACAGACAAGAAAAGTATTTCTTGTCCTATTCAAAACTCACACGATAGGTTACACTTGCGCTTCAGCTGAACCGGTAACGTCTAATAATTATCAATACCGCGATACTCAACCTGCGGCCCACTGAGCCATTTTAAGTGCCCAGGTCATGGTCCATCGCTCTGAGAATTATACTTATTTAAGAACATTGTATTAAAAATTTGGTAAGAAATTCTTTGTCAAGAATTCCAATATATCAATTTTGCTTTTTGCTGTTGGTATCGTACGGGTACGAATTGATATTCTTTTTCTGTTTGGAACGGTTACGGTTAGTGATAACAGATAACAGTGGAGTAGTGGCAATTTTATGGGTGGGACTAATTTTTCATATCTTGCAAGTGAAAAATATACGAAGAAAATATATCGTTTCAAGACGGTTGGGAGGTTATGACTTCGTAGTGAAAAACAAATGTGAGGGAGAGAGAGAATCAGTAGTTGTGGTTGATTTGTCGTGAAAGTGCTGTATTTAAAAAATACCGATAAACAAGAATCATTCAATGACACCTTTCTTCGAAGATCTCTTTCAAGAGGTGATAAATAAGCTTTCCTGAATAATCTTCGCAACAGCAACAAAGTGTTTTGTTGGTGGTAATACCACAGCGGTAACAAAGAAATCCTTTCGCGTGAAGTAACTAACATATGATTGCGGTCCGCGTGAAATAGGTATAACGTATGTATGCGGCCCAGCAGAAAAAAAAAGGTTGAGTACCACTGATCTGTACCCTATCCCGTGAAAATGTATTGCTTGCAAGATAAGTCCTTTTCCGTTCCATACAAAAAACAAAACAAAAAAATGCCATTAGAAGAAAAAAATCCAATTTTCTCTTTTCTAAAAATTTTAAAAAAATTTTCTTAGCTGTTGAAATAAAATTCGTTTTTTATTCACTAAATAAGGTTTTTTGCCTTCATTTTAATCGGGGATAGAGAAAAATTCGCTAAATAGGGGTTCGTTAAATCGTGATTCGACTTTATTTAAAATATGCATTATATTTATTTAAATAAATATACTTAAACATCGGAGAATCTCTTTAAAAGTAAAAAATAATTCAAATCCTAACTCTGAATCAGAAATCTCGTAAGAAAACAATATTTTCTCTTTTGGTAGACTTTTTATTTTCAAATGCTTGCAGAATTTAATGTTTTAAATGTAATCATGTTAAACTAATATCGAAATAAGCTAATTACTTTTGTTATTTGACGAACTAAGAAGCTTGACAAAATAAATAATTAAGTATTTTAATACTTAAGATGCATTCTGAAAAATATTTATGGGAACTACAGTTTCTGAAATGTGAATTTTCTAAGTAAAATAACGATAATGAGAGAGTTTTCCATTCCTAAACTCTATTAACAATTTAATTCTTTAATTTTATGACGTTAATTTTAATGTTATTTTATCGTGAGGAGAACTAATTTAAGAGTAAATGAAAACGTTCGCAGGAAATATTAGATAAATTGGGTACAGCAGTTCCAAAAACATTTTTTTTATTTTTAAGAATTATTTGAGAGTGCCTTACATGCGTTGACATACACACAGCACTTAAAAAATATCGAGCTGAATGTAGAGAAACAGCTTCAGAGATCTTTCTCCTTTTCCCACAGATGCGAGATTTTTAAAGCAATAAATTTAAATCAGAATTAGAAAGACAGAATTAATAAATTTGGAGCACCCGTGGAATGTAGATCAGTTTGAAGCAATTTAGAATATTTAAGCGACTTTTGGCACAATCTTATACATGTGTCAAATGAAGTGACAAGGTTATTTTCTTTTATTGAATAATACACTTACAAATGTATAGTACTGCACAATGTATTTTATAATTAATTTAACAGTACTAAGTTTCTTAAGAACAAGTTTAATCATTGCCAATGACCTCATGGGGCAGTCATATATAAAATTACATACAAAAATTAACACTTACCTTGATATTTTATATGGTTTATAATTAATCTCTTAACGGCTGGTTAAAAGTTACGCGATTCGCTCCCCAATGCCACCATTTTCCTAGTAGGCTCACATACGGGATGTGTTGTGGAGGGGGGAGAGGGAGAAAAGGAATGAATAAGGACACTACCACTAACACTGTCAAGGTCCTTTTATTGCATTATAAAGCCTTCGGAATAATTTTTCAGATAGCAGTGCACAGAAAAGTTTGTACTTCGGGAAGGCGTATTTATACGTCAGAGGAATTTAATGCTTTGGTTGAGCGAGGCTTTAATATACGCTGGTATATTATAGCATCAACAAATTCAGTATAGTATCATTAAATTCAATACATTGTTAATGTATGGAGGGAAGGAGGTACGATAAAAATATGATCGAACATTGGGTCGTAAATATTGAAAGTTTGAGAAGTAATGTTTTACAGTTAAGCTCTATAGTGTTAAATTAGTATTATCGCTTGATCATTTTCCATTAATATAACGATTTTTCTTTTAGAGAGCTCAACTTTTGTTTCCTGAGTCTGATTTGATATATTTATAAACATTGAACCTTTTTAACCATAACGAAGACCTCAGTTGGCCTCAATCCCCAAAACTTCCACACCATGCCAGTGTATGCCTGCACAGATTTAAGGAGTCCTGTACGCGATGGAACTCCAGTGGGTACCAGGACTCGATCTCACAGCTTATCAGAAGCAACAATAACTACGAGGTCTAGACCGTGACCAGCCCACCAATAAAATACATTTTTAAAAGTTCCTTAGTGACTTATAAAGAGTGTTTTTTTTTCAGGTATAGAAGTTTAAGTTGGCATTACTTTCAAGATGGCGACCGATTTAACAGCTGTCAAGTGATTTATTCTCAGTTTGGTTTGGCAATTCATCAAAACGATCATCAAGCAAGGCGTAGATTCGTCGAATGGGCCCAAAACGAGATTGCCGTTGTTCCCGATTTTCATAAGCGAATTTTGTTTAGCGATGAAGCGCACTTCTGGTTGAATGGCTACGTCAACAAACAAAACTGCCGCATTGGAGTGAAGCTAATCCACAAGTGTATGTCGAAACACCATTACATCCAGAAAAACTGACTGTTTGGTGCGCTTTATGGGCTGGTGGAATCCTTCTTCAAAAACGATAAAGGCCACAACGTTACAGTCAATGGTGATCGGTATAGAGCCATGATTACTAACTTTTTCATTCCGAAATTGAACAATCATGATGTCCAGGTGCTGTGGTTCCAACAAGACGGCGCAACATGTCACACAAACTCGTGCCACAATCGATTTATTGAAAGACACGTTTGGTGACCACCTAATTTTACGTTTTGGACCTGTGAATTGGCCTCCAAGATCTTGTGATTTAACAACTCTAGACTATTTTCTGTGGGGCTATGTAAAATCATTGTTCTATGCTGATAAGCCACAAACGCTTGACCATTTGGAAGATAACATTCGCCGTGTTATTGCCGATATTCGGCCACAAATGTTGGGAAAAGTCATCGAAAATTGGACGTCCAGATTGAACTACATCCGAGCCAGCCGTGGCAGTCCTATGCCAGAAATCATTTTTAAAATGTAATGCCACAAGATTATCTTTCGAATAAAAAAAATCATGTCAATCGAATAACACATCGTTGTTTTATTGCAATTTAAAGTTCTATACCTCTAAAAAAACACCCTTTACAAAGTGATATCAAGAAAAATAAAAAGAATAAAATAATTTTTAAAGTAACCATTATAAATATTTTTTGCTGAATAAATATTAACACATTACCCTGTACAGATGTTGCTGCTCTCGGCAAAATTTAAATTCCTAGTACTATTTCGCATAGTCAGAGCTCACGTACTTCTCTCTGGGGAGGAAACTGGGCAACAAATTTACATTGCGGCAATTAGCATTCCACCTATATGGCACCTAAATTAAAATTGATATCCACTCCCGAGAAATGTACTACATCTACCATGATCAAACCTAATTCGCGCGTAACCCTATTATAAAAATAAAAATATTCATATATATATATATATATATATATATATATGTGTATATATATCTATATATATATGTATATATATATGTATATATATATATGTATATATGTATATATATATGTATATATATATATACTTATATATATACACTGGTGTGCAAAAATTAAGGACGAAGTGGAAAAATTAGCATATCAGCTGAACGAAGAGGCAGAGCGGACAGAAAGACCAATCAGGAGATTAAGTAAGGT
Source organism: Trichonephila clavipes (assembly GCA_019973935.1). Taxonomy (NCBI): domain Eukaryota; kingdom Metazoa; phylum Arthropoda; class Arachnida; order Araneae; family Nephilidae; genus Trichonephila; species Trichonephila clavipes. The sequence continues at coordinate 1,397,458 of BMAU01014337.1, read as the reverse complement.
GATGTACGGTAGCACATGCGCAGATATGCAGGTAGATGTAATGGGGGAGTGTCTGAGTAGTATAAAGCATGTTGTCGGTGTAAGATCAGTATTTCTGGCAAAGTGATTGCACGCCGTATAGCAGTTAAAATCACACTGAGTTGCTGCCTCAGCGAGAAATGGCGAATAATCAATCTGTTAGACGACATCTGGATGCTTTTACCCGAGGTCGAATCATTGGGAAGTTGGAGGAAGGCCGCAGTGTGACAAAAGTAGCTGCAGAGTTTGGAATTGCTCACAGCATCGTTTCACGACTTTGGAGACAATTTCAAACTACAGGAACAGCTATCCGGGGGTTCAGTAGTGGTCGTCCACGAGGAACCACACCCGTAGATGACCGGTACATTGTCTTACAGGCCAGAAGAAGCAGGCGGCAGACAGCGGGATAAATCGCTAGACACACGACACAGGCGACTGGACGACAGATATCGCGTTTTACCGTGGTTAGAAGACTGCACGGTGGTGGTCTGTTTGTACGACGCCCTGTACGGTGTGTACCTTTAACGCCTGCCCATCGGAGAAGACGTTCTCTGTGGTGCCGGGAACACCGGAATTGGAGAGACAATGAATGGGGACGAGTACTCTTTACAGATGAGAGCAGATTCAGTTTGAGTAGCGATTCTCATCGCATACTCATCTGGAGAGAGCCGCAATCATCCCTCGAACATCATTGAAAGGGACAGGTATGGAGGTCGCGGTGTTCTCGTTTGGGGAGGTATCATGCTTGGTAGTCGTACAGACCTTCACATCTTCGACTCAGGTTCAGTCAACGGGACCCGTTATTGTAACGAGATTCTTCTTCCATATGTGCATCTTTTAGAGGCGCTATGGGTCTGCAGTTTCTTTTCATGGACGACAATGTACCATGTCATCGCACAGTAGCTGCCGAACAACTCTTAAAAGTGAGGATATTGAACGTATGGATTGGCCGGCACGATCTCCGGATCTCAATCCCATCGAGCATGTATAGGATTTTCTAGGCAGACGCTTCGCAGCTCGTACCTTACCTTCAGTAACGATTCGGGAGCTTCGATTGGCGCTGCAAGACGAATGGGCAGCAATGCCTCAAAAACTCATTGACACCCTCTTTCTCAGCATGGGCAGACGCTGTGAAACCTGCCTAGCGGTCAGGTGAGATCATATCCCCTACTAAAGACCAGATGTTTCTTGCTGGACACCTATCACAGGGATGTTTCGGCCTTCAGTCACATTGCGCTCCATGCCAATTTTTCAATCAAGCTTCTTTTTATCCCTCTGATTTCTCGTTTAGTAAGTGTTGCTTACATTACACATGTCCTTACGTATTGGGGATCTTACGGTATTAAATGTGTTGATTTGGAAAGCTTTTGTACAAAGTTATATTGAAAAAACCGTCTCGTCCTTAATTTTTGCACACCAGTGTATATGTGTGTGTGTGTTACTAGCTAAAGTTTTTTAGCTTTTATTTAACTCGTTTAGCGTGATAACGCAGGATATACGAGGGCTGTTTTTTAAGTAAGATCCGTTTGTTTTTTAAAAAAAATAACGACAATATTTTGTTTTAAAAAACTTTTACTTTAGGATTGTACATATGTTTGCCTTTTTTGCAGAGTTTATTAATTCACTTGTCATATATTAGAACTATGTTTTGAAAACTCTCTTCAAAAAAGTCTGCCGCCTGGTCGGACAACCAAGAGTTCACGGTCGCTTTCACTTCATCGTTGTCACTGGGTTGTTTCCCGCCAAGACTGTGTTTAAAGTACCGGAAAAGATACCTCAAACACTCAGTCTTCCTTGTCACACAGATTCAACTGCTTGCATTAAATCATCAGTGATTACACAGAGCCGCCCTGAGGGTTCTTCGTCATGGTCGTTTGTTCACCCATCTTTAAACTTCTTGACAACTTTTTGAACTTTTTATCACACATTGCCATAAACTTCTTTTACGTAGCGATGAATGTCTGCAGCCGACATGTTTTTCTGAGTCAAAAAATGGATAACGGACAGTTTCTCACACTTGGCGGGCGATTCAATTACCTTAAACATTTTAAAGACACACAGCGAAGCTAACACGATTGCTACAGAGCTGGAAATGGTGCGAGTGTGTTAACAAAGGGTGCTAGTCAGTGACGCAGACTTGTTGCGGCGAACGCGTGAACTAGGGAACGCGCCAACGGACCATACTTAAAAAATAGTCATCGTAACATAAATTATACGATATTATGTACAATTTATTCTTTTCTCCCTTATTATTTCATAAAAACCACTGAAGAAGACTGTTTAAGAAATAAATGTGTCTGAAATATAGTAACAAATAAATAACAATCAGCGTAAAAATTATAAGTATTGTTTTCAACAGAGTTTTTTTATATATACTGTACATTTCTTCACTTTTTAACACGAAAATAAAAAAAAATATCAACAACTCTTGCCACATACAACTCAAGACTTTATTTTTCAAATTGTATATTCCATCTCCTTATCTATTGCCATCGAAAGTTCCAGAACTTTCCATAATTAAAATTACAGTTAATTTTTATAAATAAAAGCACGCGTGCGAGCATTAATATAAAGCACGAGAGAAATAAAGAATTAAAATTTTTAACACGCTGGAATGAATGGTTAAATCATTACAATAAATAAATAATAAATATTACCATTTGTTACATCCTCCCCCTCTGGTTCCGACGGTGTCCCGACGAGGAACCAGGAGTTTGTGGGACCTTTGGTGGACGGCCACGTTTACGAAGAGGAATAAGGGGTTTTACTTTGTCCTTATTACAAGGAGTTAAAGCAGAGGTGTGGTAAACAGCAAGAGGTTCCCCCGGATTATCAAGACTAGCAATATCGTAAAATGATGGTGATCTTTATGTTAAAATCAAGTAAGGACCGTCTCTGCGTGACATTAGTTTCGCACTTCTTCCTTGCGCAGCGTTGCTCAGCGGATGTGATACTACAAACACATGTTCTCCAGGTTGATATGTTGAAGCAGTTTTTCTCTTTTTATCTGCGTAAAACTTCCTACTATCCTGTTGCTCTTCAACCACCTCTCTAATCTGAGTGGAAAACTTAGCGAATTTCTTGAGATAGGGAGTTATCTCTGGCACAAAATTATCGTTCTGGATGACGACTCGGATATCATTAACAACTTCACTTGGAGTGCGTAACTCTCTACCAAAATTCAGAAAGGCTGCCGTCTGTCCTGTCGTTTCGCATTTGGCTGTGTTGAGAGCAAAGCAGATGAAGGGTAGCTTCTCTGACCAACAGTCATGCTTGTCGTGGACGAGAATTGCCAGCCGTGGTTTCAGATCCCTGTGCTTTCGTTCAACTGGGTTGGCTTGTGGATGGTATACAGGGATCAGGGATTGATGGATGTTTAATAGGTAGCATATTTGTTGCATCACTGCTGACACAAACTGGGTTCCATTGTAACTGATAAGGCGGCGAGAAATACCATACCTCAGTAGAGCCTCTTCAATCAAGGTAATGGCGCATTCTTTAGCTGTGGCATTGGGTAGTACAAACAGTTTGACCCACTTGGTGGTACAATCCTCAATGATGAGGATCCATCTTTTACCATCTTTACTCTCAGGTAGGTGTCCGAAAAGATCAATGGCCAAGGTTTCAAAACGTTGGGCTGGCACAGGTGAATGTAATAGCCCGGAAGGCTTCTGGTTTGAGGCTTTGTATTTAATGCAGTCAGGACAGTTCTTTACTGGAGACATTTTGTATGGGGGTACAGAGATAGGAGGATTATTTCTCGTGTTAATGTGGTGCTCCAAGATATTGTTGCTTCTCCCCCTGGTTCGAAGACATTTTGGAAGGATTCCAATAGGAGGTTAAGTTTCTCCTTCTGTGGGCAGAGATCAAACTTTCACATTCCCCTTCTCCTAATTGGCAGGTGTTGCTGGACATCTTCTCAACTATGGACGGGGTGTCCAATTCTTCACCAAAGGGGTACTTGTGGGTAGGATTGTCCCAGAAGTACCAACAAGTATTCTTCACATCTAGAACCAAACCAGCAGAACTAAGGAAATCTGTTCCTAGAAGTGTTCTATATCCCTTTGCCTTTGGGATAATTATGAATTTGGTCAAGACTGATCTCCCCTCAATTTCTACCATTACTTGGGTTGTGAGGGCCTCACCTGTGGTCTGTTGACTATCTGCTAAGCTCATTGCTAATGTGGTTTCCTGGAAAAGGAGTCCCTTATCCTTAAATATCTGGAACATCCTTTCCTCAGCAATTGAATGTGAAGATCCTATGTCTGCACATACATATCCCTTTATTCAACAGAAAGTTATATCGATTAGGTTTCAATCGAGGGCTTCTGGTCTGAGCTGTGTAAGCATTGATGTGATTGGTTTCTACGTCTGTTCTTTGTGAGGCGTTGAGGATGCAGGTGGGGCGCCTAGATTTTATCACTCCTTGTTTCCCACAACCATAGCATCTGAGAGGGGATCTCTCATTTGGTACCTGAGGGGAATATTCTCTTTTGGGACGATGTTCAGGTTTCCTGAATGATACCTGTATTCCATCATTTACGGTTTCACTTGCCTTCACGTGTCTCCTAGGTACACTGGGTAGGGAACGTCGGATGTTGTCAAAAGCTTCCAGCTTATCTGCTAACATTTCTGGGGAGATAAGTTCTTCCCAGATATCCAGGTAATGTTCCTTACACTCTGGAGAGCATCTCTTTTTCATTTGATCGGCAATCATCAAATTCTTCAATCCGTCAAATGAATCAATTTTAAGCTCATTGAGCCAACCTTCAAAATATGCTCGGATTTCAAAATAATAATCCTTCCACGTCCCATTTGGGCTTTTTCTGTGACGTGAAAACAGCTCCCGGAATTTTTCTACGGGTTATTTGAACCGTTGAAGTATTCCTCGAATGTGGGAGTAATCCCTGCATTTCTCCTCAGGCTCACGGGCAATGAGGGAGGTTACATCACTAGGTAGGGCACCAATGAGATATATAGGGTACCCACAGATCTTCACCAAGATCCAATAGCTTCATTTGCCGTCGGAATAAGGTGAGGAACAGGTCCATGCTATCAACTTCAGGATTGAATGTTGGTAGCATCTATTTTAATTCAATTTTTGTTTGGTGTAGAGTTTGTGGACCTACGACTCTGAGTCTCATTTTGCAGTCGTATTTTCTGCAGCTCAAATTCACGTAGTGTTTACTCTTTTTGTTTGTTTTCCTCGTCTATCCTATTTGATACGATTCCCTCAAAGATACATTTCACAAATTCAGGGTCTTCCTTATAAGTATCATTTGTTAAAATTTTTGTCCTTAATTCAATTATTTTTAGCTCCTCCCCATTCGACTCACATTCACCTAACTCAATAGCCAGCTTAATGAGATCAGATTTTTTTCCCTTTTTTCCAGAAATGACATGACTGAGAAATTTAAGAGTTGCAAATAAATAGAATAAATAACTAAGGTCCAGGCCTTATTGTGCACCAAAGCTCTTACAGATATGGGAATAGACTTTAAAATATGGTTAGCTTTAAAATGCACTTCAAAAACAATTAATTTATTAACTAATTTATTTACCCATTTTAATTGTTTTTGAAGTGCAATTTTTTTTGCACTTCAAAAAACAATTAAAATGGGTAAATAAATTAGTAACATATTCAAAATACCAACAAGGAACAATAATTCAAATAATAAAATAATATAAAGAAAATTTAGGAATCATCAGTTGTAATGATACAAAAATTCAATGCAATAAAAATACTAAACAAAATTAAAATAATCAGGTATGTGATGCCACCTAAATTCAATAGGAAATCAGTAAAATATCAAGCAAAATAGTAATTATTAATGTGCAATTCACAAAACATTAATCAGGAAACGTTATATCGCAAGAAATAAATTAATATACAGCAAAATTAAGAATTATCACACACACACATTGAATAAGAATACCAAAAAATCAATGGAATAAAATAATAAAATTATCCCTAGCACTAACACACTGTAGCAGGATTGCTATCACTTGTATATGAAAAATGCACAAAACACTATTGTAAAAACTTTTAACAGGAAATAGATTTTCTTTTTTTTTTCTTTAGACAATTGAAGTCAGGATGATTCACTTTGTCTCTCGATTTCCAGGGATTTTCTCTTGCTTTAGAAGGATTGCGGCGCAATACCAGTAATTTCTTTCCGCGACAGATAGGTTTACAGAGCCGGTTAAATTTTCATTTTTCTGCAGCGTTTCGTCACAGCGGCGGTTTCTGCTTCTACGGGGCCGTAGTTCTTAGACCCCACGGGTGTTGGCTCCAGTATTAACACGAAAATAAAAAAATGTCAACAACTCTTGCCACATACAACTCAAGACTTTATTCTTTCAAACTGAATATTCCATCTCCTTATCTATTGCCATCGAAAGTTCCAGAACTTTCCATAATTAAAATTACAGTTAATTTTTATTAATAAAAGCACGCGCGCGAGCATTAATATAAAGCACGAGAGAAATAAAGAATTACAATTTTTAACACGCTGGGATGAATGGTTAAATCATTACAATAAATAAATAATAAATATTACCATTTGTTACAACTTTCCATTAAAATCTTTCCAAATGCTTACGAACGAAAAAAGAATTGTTACATTTTCTTTCTTAATGGTATACTAAAAATGGCAAACAAGTTTCGAGTAGTGGGTGATTGAGCGATTTTTTAAAAAAATATAAAAAGTTTTTTTTTTATCAGAAATCGAATATTTTTACTTAGCAGACTCCTCCTCTGCGCTTTGAGTTTTGATAAGATTTGACAATATTTTCTAAATATAGACCATGAAACAGTACTACAAATAACTCTTAACGTTTTACGATTACATAAAAAAAATGAAACGCTTTGCTCGATGATCCCCTATTGTAAAAACTTTGACTACTCCATAAATATTCTTCAAAATGGTACGTAGTAAAAGAGATAAAAAAAGGAAGTGATTTTTAAGGATTTATTTTGAATAGAAAATCCAACTCCCATATTGAAAATGAATCCAATCTCTGTTTTCTGGAACATTCGCGAGTAACAAACAGTTCAAAGGTTTTCTTGGATTGAATCATATTTCAAGTATTTTAGATTTTATGTAAGATTTTAAAAAAACAATCTGAGTTTTAAGGAGCACAAATTTAAACACAGAAATAAAATTCTGAATATTGAGGTGTTGCTTTGATCAACAATAGTATACAATTTCCTTTTCATCTTTACGAAGGACATTTATTCATTTTCAATTCAATCGTTAGAAATAAAAAAGAAAAAAAGCATGTCCCCTTTATTTTTGTCGGATTAGATCAGGGGTATTCAAGCTCCCCCCCTGGCCCCATACACATGATAGGTATTTCATGAGGGGGCACAACATGAGGGTTAACTGAAAAAACGCCATAAGACCAATACAATATTGGGCACTTAAAATGTGGAAAATTGATCAAAATATTGAAACTTATTTTTGGCTTGTAATGCTATATTAGTCTTTATCAAACACATACAAAAACATTTCTTCGTTTTTATGCACTTTTTACTGAGTTATGGAGTAGTTTCGGTTCCTTTTTATTCATGTCGATACAAACAAATTGCCAAGCCATTTGATAATTCTATATTTTTTTCTTTTGACAAAACCTCTGTTATTTTTATTTCAAATATTAATTCATCAAATGCAGAATGGCAGCAAAGAGGAGTTTTGACAGAAATCAGTATTATTTGTTTATAATTAAAAATCATTTTCACCAATAAAATGGTCACTACTCCAGTTCATTCCCTATTTTACTGTTGTTTGTTGTTACTAACTCTTACAGTTGTCGCCCATCCAGTATGGTGGCTATGCCCCTCGGCTTGTAACCGAGTGGGTTCGAATCTCGATTAAGACTTGGTTGTATCTTCTTCGGGAAAGAAGTCGGTCTTTCGCCTGAAATGAATTCTCGTCTCGCAAGGAAAAACAGCGCACCTCTTCTTGTTATATGCTGGGATCATCATTTGTAATATAGTCTGTATTCTTCTGTGGTTGTGCTATATGTTTCTGTTCATCTACTTCATGTCTTTCGTATGTATCCCAGTAATAAACACATAAGAACAACAACTGTTACAGTTTTAAATAGAAACAAAAAATCTTGCAATTCGCTCCCGTACGATGTTGACAGCAAAATTGGTCAATTTGATTGCTTGATTTTGAAGGCTTCCCACTAAAGTTTTAGTGCATTGTTCTTAAATAATTGAATTTTGGGGGGCAATGAATCATGAGCAGGCCTTCTCAGAAAAATCCAGCGGGCCGCAAGCAGAGTACCGCTAGGCCAGTTCCCATGAGTTACAGTATGGACCTGATATATAATCTAAAGCAAAATGAATGAAACAAAAAATTTAATTATATTTTTCTTTTCTAAATTTGACACATATTAGGAATTTGAATCTTAGTTAAACGTCAGAGATTGATATTCCAAATTGTATGACATTTTTTGTTTGCTAGTTTTATATTGCAGAAGTTATTTTTTTAAATATGAAACCTGATTTCGACACATGTCGTAATTCGAAAAACATAATACGAATATCTCGATGTGTGATATAGCTTTCATTGACTAAATTTTACATCAAGCCAAGTACCATTGAGTATTTTATTTTCTTTTTTACAACAATACTCTGCTTGATAAACTTTTACTAGAATTAGACTAATACATGGTGTGGCAAATAAGACCTACTAATGTTAAACACGGATGTATAACTCATGTAATAATCATTTATTTTGATTAATTCTTCTTATACATAAAATATATTTGATGGAAATTATGTATGAAATATATATATATATATATGACATCAGATAAATGTCCACCATTTTTCTCGATCCAGAGATTGAGTCTTTTTAACGCGTTTTCCATTACACCACGTAATGTTTCTGGCTGAAGGCTCAGTATTTGGTCTCGAATAATCTGCTTCAGCTGTCTAATAGTCTCTGGCTCATTAACATACAATTTTTCTTTTAAATATCCCAATAAAAAAAGTCGGCCTCAGTTAAATCTGGTGAAGGAGGTGGCCAAAAGAAATCTGAAACTTTTGAAGTCAGACGTTCTCCAAAAATTTCACGCAGTAGGTCCATAGTTTGCCTAGAAGTGTGCGCAGTTGTTCCTCCTTGTTGAAACTACAAATTAGGATTTTGCTCCACCATTGGCTGCAAAAAAAAGTTCTACGCAATGTCGTTCTAGATATGCCCAATTAGCTGGAACGATTGCGATTTGAGACAGATGGATAACTTCTCTGCAACACAGTTTCCACAATTTCTTCAGTGAGAATATTTCGATAGGCACCTCTTCCAGGACAATCGGCCACTGAACCCAATTCCTTAAAATGACCGACCAAACTCCTAATCATGAAGGCTGTGGAAGCTGTTCTTGAATTTAAATATTGCCGATATTTAAGCTGCGTCATAACAATTTATCGTTGACAAGAATAGAAAAACTCGAAAATTTTAAAGCGTTGTTTTGTTCTGTATGGTTTCAAAATAATTTTACAAGAATTCAATTGCAACCTACAAAAAGAAAAAAATAATTATATTAAAAAATAAAAAAGGTTATTTGTTAACATTGGTAGGTCTTATTCGGCCAGCACTGTATGTTGGATGAATAAACAGTGATCTAGAATTACAAAGAGCATTTTTATGAAATGTTTCACAACAGAAGAAAACAGGATAAAAATTTTAAAAATTACTATAAATATAAATTTAAACAACAAAAATAACATAATAATAGCGACAAATCAAATTTAATTAAAAATTAAAGAAAATATTTACTTATATTCTACTCAAGAAAAAAATGTGCTAACACTGAACTCCCACAGGCCAAATAAAATTAAATTTCACGAGTGAATTAATTGCAATAAAGGAAAACCTCTCTTTTTGCGTGTCATATTTCCCGGATTATACAAAAGAAAGTCTCGTCATTTTCTCAGACTCAAAATAAGCTCTCGAGGCCATTATAGCAATGGAAATACTAATCCGACACAAGGGCTTAACATTCTCCTCAGAAAGATTTATAAACCAAGTATACTCAAGTGGATTCCTGTCCACCTGGGCATCGATATAATGAATGTGCAGACATCCTTGCTAAAGAGACCCGGGAATAGGATCAGCATTCTATTGTCAACTGGGAGGATACCAATGTGATCGCCACGCGCGAAATTTCTGACCAGCGATTCATAAAACCTACTACCCGAAAGCTCATTTGCAGTAGAATTTTGTCGTCTACAGTATCTAGACTCCACACGGGCCATTTCAAAGGTACGAAAACATCTCCAAATAATTCCTGATCTTACCCCATCTGCAGACATTGTCCGCAAACCCAATTAATACCAGACAATATTTTTGACTACAAGGCCATTCTTGTATATATTTTTAAACTTGATGCATCACCACAGAACATTCTTTACGGTAAAGTTGCAGACCTGGCCTTGCTTGTTAGTAGAAATCTTAGACCGATATAGAAATGAACTAAATCCATAAGCAAGACAAGTAGAAAAATTATATGCAGTATCATATACTTTTTTTAATAGCCTTCATTCACTTCTTAGAATGATCAATAATGTACAGTGTGTACCTTAACTAATGAAAAGATTCCATTCAATCTACGTACCTGTTAAATAGACTGATATACAGAACAAATGTGCTGTATATGTTTCTTAACGAAACGAAGTTCCAAGAAATTATCTATCAGATAGGAGTTCAGAAGCTTCAAGAGAGCTATATCCATTGCGTTGGGAGATTTGGTCATTATAATAAAAGTATATTTTCCTTGATTATTTGTTAATTTTTTTCCACGATAAATAATTAGTTTGTTCCCTTATCCAATGTTTATTAAAACTTATAAGCAAATATTTTTGGCACTTTTTTCGTCCTATTAGCACCTATACTCAGAGACGAAATTTAAATCTAATCATTTTAAACATATTGCTTAGTACACAGCCATGACCTACTGAAAATACACAAAACTAAATGCATTTTAACTGCTGTAAAGTTAAAGTACTTTTTATATAAATTTCTCGCATATATATACTCGCATTTTTTATATATTAATGAAGGTATATTGAAAATTTTAAAAATGTCTACATTCAAAAGGCTTTGAGTAATCGTTTTTCAGTGTCCCCTTATAAGGTAAACAATCAGTATATGCCAAAACAATTAATTGAAGGAAGAGATAAGTATAAGTATTCTCTCTCTCTCTTTGGTGAAGTAATATGTTTAAAAATAACTGAAACCTATGCAACCAAACATCAAAAGATAATTTCAATTCTCGGCAAAACTTGTCAAAAACAGCTTCTATAAAGAAATAAAACGAAAGGACAGACATATATTAAAAATTAAAAAGACAGTCTTTTAAAGCAGTGATACTGAACCCCCAGGCCTCGTACTGGTATCAGGTCATGGATCAAGTGAATCCAGGCCACCTAATGAACATTAACCCCCCTTAACGGTCACTTAATTTTGAAGAAAACGGACATAAACGGGTCTACTTTTTTATGCAAAAAAATTAAGTAAAACTAAATGTATGTTTAAATTTTGCGTAAATTTTTATATTGAAATACAAAAAATAATTTTTAGTAAAAGCCAACATTTAGGGGTATGACGTCTGAATGTTGGTTTTCCGGCAAAGAGAACAATTAAAAAGCATGAGTTCTAAGCATTAAAGGAGAACTTTATTGCACGTATGTACAGCGTAAAAAAACATTATAGTAATTTTTTCTTGTGAGATAAAAAGCCAACATATCCCACATAACAGTACAGATGCATCATCACTACTCTCAGGTTCACTAAACCGAACTTTCAAAGCAATCAGTTATATATATATATATATATATATATATATATATATATATATATATATATATATATATATATATATATATATATATATATATATATATATTGTTACGAATTTAGTCTTATTCTAATTGTTTCTACTCATTTGTGTTCATTTCTACAGTCTAATTTGTCGTATCTAATGTGATTTCAACCCTGTTTACCTGTAATATCATTTCCACTGCATTGCACGGCCCCCATGCTTTAACATTGGTTTAAATGGTAAACTCGCCAAATATTGCAGCTAGCGCCAAGTTGGCGACGGATTTGGCGACTTAATTTTTGGTGCCAAATTTGGCGATATATCGCCAAATGTGGGCGATAAGCTTGGCGACCATGGCAACCCTGCTCCTAATAACCCTGTCTGGCAACCCTATCGCGGTATTGTAACACTATTGTATTGAATGTATTACTGTATTGAGCTTTTCTCGTACGCTCCGGATTTTTCTAGACCTTTCTATTTCTAGATTATTCTGGCAAGTGCAAGAGGTTTCTGACCGAAAGGTATAAAAGGACCCGGGCCGGCTAGTCAGTTAGTCAGATCTCAGCTTTCATGCAAGTGATACCTCTCTGCTTGAGAGAGAGACGATTGCATAGTGCGTGTGTTATTGCTTTTATTGAGTTATTATTTTTGTGCTGAGTGTTTACTATTGTTTTTGTTAGTGTATTGCATCTGTGTTATCAGTATTTTCATCGATTGTACGTGACTTTCTCGAACTGTTCTACAATTTGTGGAGGACTGTTTTGGCAAAGAATAAAATTGTTTTGGATCCCGCTCTTCGGCTTCAATCATTTCGAACCCCGAAAACGCAACAATTGGTGTCAGAAGTGGGATTGAATGCCAACAACAAGAGCGATGGAGGCCCAGTTCCAGACTCTTCTAGAAAAATTGACCGCCAGCATGAATGCCAATATGGGCGAAATGAAATCGGACTTGACCACCAGCATGAATGCCAATATGACTGAAATGAAATCGGAGTTGACCGCGAACAAGGAAGAGTTGAAAAGTGATTTGAAGGGCATTGGCGACAAATTGACGACTATGGACAAGAAATTTGAAGAAATGGAAGGAAGAATCGAGTCGGTGGAAAATAAATTCGAAAACAAATTTGTGGATATAGAGAACAAATTTGAAAATAAATTCGAAGATATGGAGAGCAAACTAGAGAAATTGAAGCAGAAAGTCATGACTGGTCAAGGGGATGAATTTAAGTTTCAAGCTCCTTATTCCAAGCCTTCCATCAAGCTTTCTACATATGACGGAAAGTCCTCTTGGCAGGTGTATAAGACCCAATTCTCCATAGTGGCGGATGCAAACCAGTGGGACTCCCAGACCAAGGCCTGCCAGTTAGCTGCTTCTCTTCGAGCCGACGCTGCTGACATTTTGCAAACTTTGCCGGAAACACAGCGGCTGGATTTCGACGCTCTCGTTAATGCTCTGGAGTTACGCTTCGGAGAGAAATGTGTGAAGGATTACAGCAGACTCCAGCTGAAGTCACGGCAGCAGAAAGTGTCCGAAACGCTCCAAGAACTGGCGACGGACGTCGAGAGGCTTTCTCACTTGGCGTTTTCTGACTGTCCGACTGAAGTAAGAGAAGTCCTGGCGCTGCAACACTTCATCGACGGGGTGCGTGATCCGGAAATCCAGAAAGCTCTCCGAATGGCGGATCTCAAGGACTTAAAGGGGGCCCTAGTGTTTTCTATGAAATTCGAGGCAGCCCAGCAAGCAACACGAAAGGACAGACACCCCATACGAGCCGTCAACGAATCGGACACGTCGAACTCAAGTGTGGAGCGGTTAGAGCGACAGATGAGAAGCTTCATGAATAGAGTTGAGTCTTTGATGTCCCAGAAAGCAGACGGGAAGAAGACCCTTAAATGCTGGACCTGCGGTCGAGAAGGGCATCTGCAGAGAAGCTGCCGGGCACGCCAAGGCGCTGAAACTAATAGCGCCTCCCAGAAAGGAGGTGTCGGAAAACTAATTAATGGCCATCTCGTGGGGCGGATGTTGCCAGATTTTGGAAAGCCCCACTTTCCAGTGTGTCAAATTTCGACAAAGAGTACCGATGAGAATAGAATTTTTATAATGGGACATGTTAACGAGCTTCCTGCAACATGATCATCGATACAGGAGCCAATGTGTCTATCATTCGGAACGATCTGGCTCAGAAATTAAAAGAGAAACTTATCTGGACCCCGCCCCGCGTGGTGCTACAGACCGTGACGGGGGAAAAGATTGATATTCACGGAAAATTAAAAGTCAAGATCCAGTTTGGAGACACTACCTACCAACATGCTGTGTATGTCGCAGATATTGCAGACCCTTTCATTCTTGGACTGGACTTTCTAAAGGAGCATGGTTTCACTCTAGACTTCAACAAGAACGAATTACGTTCCATACACGAAGAAGTCACTATATTCAAAATTGAACACAGGACAGAATCTATTCGACAGGTAACCGCTAACGAGAATATTACCATTCCCCAAGGACTGAAATCATAGTACCTGGATACATCGGTAACGATGTGAGTTTCAACTCTGGCCTAATTGGATCTGCGGAAAATAAAGCGAATGGATTGCTAATAGCTTCGACGCTAGTGGACCTTTCCAGAAAAACTATCCCGGTAAGAATTTGCAACGTAACTGAAAAATCTAGAGTGTTCCAGAAAGGTGAAGTGTTGGCAACCTGCAGTCCAGTAACGTGTGTCTGCAAAAGTTCGAGCTTGCTCCTATCCAACTCGCCTCAACAGTTGACTCCCGACCTTCTAGAAAATGTTGAATTGTCCCCCGAACAGAAAAGCTCCGCAGAAAGACTGTTCCAAGAATTTGAAGACGTGTTTTCTAGAAACAGTAGCGATATTGGCCATACTACAGTGACACAACACAGAATTGATACAGCAGACCATCCGCCGATTAAACAGCACCCAAGACGCTTGCCGTTCGCTAAACAGGAAGAGGTCGGAACACTACTACGAGAGATGCAGGGGAAAATGACATCATAGAACCGTCTTCGAGTCCGTGGGCATCTCCAATCGTCTTGGTTCGTAAGAAAGATGGCTCCACAAGATTTTGCGTGGACTATCGAAAACTTAACGACGTCACCAAGAAGGACAGCTACCCTCTTCCAAGGATAGATGACACCCTGGATACCCTTTCCGGTCATAAATGGTTCTCGACTTTAGATTTAAACAGCGGATACTGGCAAGTGGAGATCCATCCCGAAGATAGAGAAAAAACAGCATTCACTTCCGGCCAAGGACTATGGCAGTTCAAAGTCATGCCGTTCGGGCTCTGCAATGCGCCAGCTACTTTCGAGCGCCTGATGGAGACCGTGCTAAAGGGTCTGACTTTTGAAGCTTGCCTTATTTACCTGGATGACGTCATAATAGGAGGGCGTACGTTTGAAGAACATCTTCAAAATATCCGGAAGGTGTTATCAAAATTAAGCGACGCTAACTTGAAGCTAAACCCTTCGAAATGCAAGTTCTTCCAGAAAGAAGTCAATTATCTGGGACACATCATCTCTGCAGAAGGTGTTCGTACGGACCCCGAAAAAGTGTCCGCCGTAAAGAATTGGAAACGCCCTGAAAACCTCCGTGAGCTGCGAAGCTTCCTGGGACTATGTACTTATTACCGAAAGTTTGTGAAAGGGTTCTCTAACATCGCAAGACCCTTGCACAAGCTAACAGAAAGTAAACAAAAGTTTCAGTGGACAAAAGAATGTGAAGATTCCTTCCTCCAGCTTAAAGAAGCTTTGACGTCTTCACCGATCTTAATATATCCACAACCGGACAAGCCATTTATCTTGGACACTGATGCCAGTAATGAGAGTGTCGGAGCAGTATTATCTCAGGAAATAGATGGCCAGGAACGAGTCGTAGCTTATTGGAGTAAGTGTTTATCGAAACCGGAAAGAAATTATTGTGTCACTCGAAAAGAGCTATTGGCTATTGTGAAAGCCATCGAGCATTTCCATCACTATCTCTATGGCCAAAAATTTCTTCTACGTACCGATCATGCCTCTTTAACCTGGCTAATGAATTTTAGAAATACTGAAGGCCAGGTAGCCAGATGGATACAACGGCTCAACGAGTATTACTTTGACATCAGACATCGTAAAGGCTCCTCGCATGGAAATGCTGATGCCCTTTCAAGAAGACCATGCCCAGAAAATTGTCGTCATTGTTCCAGAGTAGAGACCAAATATGACTATGCTATACGCCAGATAACAACTTCAACAGCGACGCCACCCGATCCCTGGGTGATGAGAAAGTTCGAGAAGACCAGATGGCGGATCCTGATATTAAACCCCTTATAGAGTTTATGGAGTCTTCCAGCAATAAACCAAGTTGGCAGGACATCTCGGCTTATAGTCCTACAACTAAGCAGTATTGGGCCCTCTGGAATTCTCTACATCTCAGGAATGGTGTTCTATACCGAAAATTCGAATCAGAGGATGGAAAGACATTCAGGTGGCAATTAGTACTTCCTCGATCTCGTATCCCAGAGGTACTCAAAGAATTGCATGGCAGCCCAACAGGAGGTCATTTCGGTGTCATGAAAACTTTGCACCGAGTTCGAGAGCGATTCTGCTGGGGTAAAGTGAGAGCTGACGTGGAACAGTGGTGCAAGTCCTTTGATGCCTGTTCAGCTCAGAAGGGGACAAAGATACGTAGCCGAGGGAAGCTGCATCGCTACAATGTTGGAGCACCCTTCGAACGTATCGCTTTCGATATCCTGGGACCTCTGCCAAGGACTGCGTCTGGTAATAAGTACCTACTTGTTGTCATGGACTACTTCACGAAATGGCCCGAAGTGTACCCCATTCCGGATCAGGAAGCCCCCACCGTAGCGGAGGCTGTAGTGCAGCACTGGATATCGAGATATGGGGTACCTCTTCAACTTCATTCCGATCAGGGAAGAAATTTCGTCTCTGCGGTATTGAAGGGGGTCTGTGAACTACTCGGAATTGACAAGACCAAGACCACACCTTTGCACCCACAGTCAGATGGCATGGTGGAGAGGTTTAATCGTACCATCCTGAATAACCTCTCACTGATGGTCTCCAAGAACCAACAAGATTGGGACCAGAAAGTTCCTCTCTTTCTGCTAGCGTACCGCAGCGCCGTTCACGAGACTACCGGATATTCACCATCCCAGATGCTTTTTGGCCGAGATCTTCGTCTCCCTTGTGACCTGCTGTTTGGTCGCCCTCCGGATACACCTTCATCGCCTGAGGAGTACGTGCAGAATCTCCAGGCACGTTTTGAAGATGTACACAATTTGGCTCGAGAACGGATCAACCTGAGGACGGAGAAGATGAAGACTCGGTACGACACAAAAGCCACAGGACATCAATTCAAGGAAGGTGACAAGGTGTGGTTCTACAACCCGACTCGACGCAAAGGACTTTCTCCTAAGCTACAATCGCATTGGGACGGTCCTTAATAAATTTTAAAGATAATAAACGACGTCGTAATCCGGATGCGTAAGTCAACGAATTCGAAGCCTAGAGTCGTTCATTACGACAGGCTCGCTCCATATTATGGCCATAATTCTTAGTGTGTCAATTATCGTGTAATTTATTTTGACCATGGTCTTGTATAAATAAGTTAGTGTGTAAATAATCTTGTAAATAATTTTGTATATTGTTTTGTAAGTGTTAATTTTGTACTATGCATCAGGTGTTTATTTTGTACTATGTATTACATGTTTATTATTGCATATTCATTTAGTTATTTTTAATCAATTGCTTTATTATTATGTTAACGTCTGACGAAGGGTTGTACTGCCCGGGACGTGCAGTTCTTGAGAGGGGGCAATGTTACGAATTTAGTCTTATTCTAATTGTTTCTACTCATTTGTGTTCATTTCTACAGTTTAATTTGTCGTATCTAATGTGATTTCAACCCTGTTTACCTGTAATATCATTTCCACTGCATTGCACGGCCCCCATGCTTTAACATTGGTTTAAATGGTAAACTCGCCAAATATTGCAGCTAGCGCCAAGTTGGCGACGGATTTGGCGACTTAATTTTTGGTGTCAAATTTGGCGATATATCGCCAAATGTGGGCGATAAGCTTGGCGACCATGGCAACCCTGCTCCTAATAACCCTGTCTGGCAACCCTATCGCGGTATTGTAACACTATTGTATTGAATGTATTACTGTATTGAGCTTTTCTCGTACGCTCCGGATTTTTCTAGACCTTTCTATTTCTAGATTATTCTGGCAAGTGCAAGAGGTTTCTGACCGAAAGGTATAAAAGGGCCCGGGCCGGCTAGTCAGTTAGTCAGATCTCAGCTTTCATGCAAGTGATACCTCTCTGCTTGAGAGAGAGACGATTGCATAGTGCGTGTGTTATTGCTTTTATTGAGTTATTATTTTTGTGCTGAGTGTTTACTATTGTTTTGTTAGTGTATTGCATCTGTGTTATCAGTATTTTCATCGATTGTACGTGACTTTCTCGAACTGTTCTACAATTTGTGGAGGACTGTTTTGGCAAAGAATAAAATTGTTTTGGATCCCGCTCTTCGGCTTCAATCATTTCGAACCCCGAAAACGCAACAATATACATATATATATATATATATATATATATATATATATATATATATGACATGGTTTTTGAGTCAGAATCAGACTTAGTTTTAAAAAGGATCTTTATTTGATGAAATCTGTACAAGTTCTGACACTGAGAGGCAGAGAGAAAAAGAACGCCAAAGTGAAATCTAGAAGTGTTTTACCACTTAAGCCAGATGTGAGAAGTACTGCTGATTTTATGAGTGTGCTTGAAAGTTAATAATGACATATAGGGCTATTAAATCTAATGATCTGGAATTAGACATGTTTATTGGCTAGGCCATATGTTTGGAAGAAATAAATGGGTAATTAGTTTGATACTTGAAAATCAAATGAAAAATAGGAGTTAAGTGTCAGATTGGGAATTTAATTTTTAATCTAATTTAATTATCCTTACATTTGCCCCTCCCCCAATTTTAAAAGAGAGTCATGGTGTGGTTTTTCTCTCTTTACAAGCTTAATCAAATTTCAACAAAAACGAAACAATACATAACATCATTTCGAAATTCATATTACACATAGTAAAAATACACATAGTAATAGGAATACAAAAATCAAAATGCAATAGAATAAACGAAACTATAACAACAAACACAGTAATGACAATTACAAAGTATTAATTGATAAAAATGAATTTCCGTACGTATAACTGAAGATTAGCTTGTTCAAATCCATTCGACATCGAGAATAAGAGTTCGCATTTCCTCCTATTCCTTTATTGTTAAAGATTCGATTATAACTAGCAGATAATGTATTCAATTTTTTTTTATCTTGGAAAATAATAACACATAGCAAACAATAAGATAGTAAATATAAAAATATATGTGATATCATACAAATATTAAAATACTAATTTTGTATAAAATCTACTCTGGCACCATTGTAGTAATATCTTATATGGTTACACAAAATTTTGCATATATGAAATACAATTTCTTAAAAAAATAAAAAAATATAGACACTAATGAAAAGAAATTATTAATAATATAAAAACGGTGTACACACACACACTCACACAACAAATTATATGCACTATTCAACACAATAAACAGTATTTTATTTTATATGCGATATAAAATGTTAGAATATAAAAATTTAAGAATAAAAGAATATATAGGAATACAAAAATATAAGAATTATAAGAATACCAGAGCTCTTTTTTATTAATTTTGAGTCGGAAAAGTGGACTCACTTCTATCATCACCTTTAGTATTTATGTAAAATTTTCACAATATTCACTGTAACTTAACAATATCGCATATAATATTTTGAATCCCCCCATAACCTTCTAAGTATTCGTTTCATAGGCATAACTCTTGACTTTCTCTTACATCACATATTTACTAATATAAACGGTATCACACAACTTATTTTTGAACACATTTCTCTGAGAAATCTGTGTGATAAATTCACAGATGTTTAGGGATTCTAATTAGAAAACAATAAGAGGTGTACATACCAAACTAAACGCATTTGTCTTCTTAATGTTTCAAGACATATACAAAAATTTATAATGATTAAATTCTCTTCTATCCACTGTATAATATCTAAAAATAAGCTTCAAGTTATTAAATTAATTTTAAATTTATATGAAGAAAATTTCGAGAAATAATGAGTCCTGATATATGACCGGTATATCAAAACACACAATTTCAAAATGAAAAAAAAATTACATGCAATAAAGTTACTGGTGAATAACACAATTAACAAAATAATAAAATTCAGTGGAGAAAAAAGAATGCAACGTGACTTTACTTTTGTATCTCATCAAAATCAATATCACTACTATTAGTGCATTAGTCATTTCTCTAGTAACTTCATTTATATCTTTCAACTTTAAAACACCATTTTCTATCATAAATGTTAACTCATTTGACATCTGAAGATAAAATTATGAGAAGTATGTTAAAATTTCTCAAAATTTTGTATAATAAAACACATACACTCTGCTTTCTCAATTAAAATGTAAACACTACTTCTTTTTACACAAAATATATTATAAAAGTTTAATATTATATTACTCTTCATTGAAAAGTCTTTTTAAGCAAAACTCAGTCACTTCAATGTTACTAAAACGAAAACTATTTATTTCACTGACCTTTATTTTTTTACTGGCGGCATTTTTTCGTTCACGGTAATCCGCATTTTGTTGTCCCTGATTTACACCAGTAAATTTTTTCGATGTTGGTCCTTCATTCACTGTATTTTGGAATTAATGCACAATACCAGTCGAAGAAGAAGAATTTTTTTTCTGGTGGAAGGGAGCGACGTCCTTCTTCACGGAGTTCATAACCTTCTTTTTTTTCCCGCCATTAGATGTTGGTTTTTTCACTCGCGACAAACTGGTTGGCCTCTTCAGCAAACGTTGAAATATCGTTTGGCGGTAAAAACGATATCTTCTTGGGGTTAAACACGCGTTTCTTCTTTTTTCTTACCATACCTTTCAATTCTTGCAACCTGACGTATTCAGCAAAGATATGTATAGTGCTGTCGGAGTTCCATCAAATTCTCCATAGCATTTATTATGGTCGTTGGCGTTCGTTTTTACTTTAAAATTATTTTAAGAATATATTTAAGTTTAAACACTGAAATGGGCGTTTTCAAGAAAATCCTGTCGCCTTTAATTCTGACATGTTTTTTGAGTCAGAATCAGACTTAGTTTTCAAAAGGTTCTTTATTTGAAGAAATCTATATAAGTTCTGACGCAGAGAGGCAGATAGAAAAGGAACGTCAAAGTGAAATCTAAGTGTTTTACCACTTAAGCCAGATGTGAGAAGTACCTCTGATTTTATGAGTGTGCTTGAAAGTTAATGCTGACATATAGGACTATTAAATCTAACAATCTGGAATTAGACATGTTTATTGACTAGTCCATATGTCCGGAAGAAATAAATGGGTGATTAGTTTCATACTTGATGATCAAATGAAAAATATGAGTTAAGTGCTAGATAGGGAATTTAATTTTTAATCTAATTTCATTATCCTTACATATATATAATAACAAAACGCAACACACGTGTATTCACGAAAAGCGGGAATTAACCAACCGAGCAAATGTTACAAAAACATATTGCTAATATGTTAAGGCATTAGGGACATCATACACTTTAAAAAAAATCGATTTTTCAATTTTAGTTCTAAAAAATAGTGCTTATTTTTTCTGAATCTAAAAATGTATAATACTTATATGTTTGTTGATAAAATAGCCCTAAAATATGAAAAATAAAAATGTAAACAAATGACCACGCCCTTTTTTGACACACCCCTTTGAGCTTTAAATACGTAGTTTCCCCTGCGTTTGATCTATATGAACGTTCTATATAGTGAACAAAATATCTTTTAGTATGTAATGTCTAATTTTTTAAAAAATAAATTTATATGTGCAAAAAGAAAATTAAGATTTTCTTAATTTTAAGGTTTTATGATTATTTTAAAGAAATTATGCAATTAATTCGATAAAAAACTGGTTCATTATGTTTGATATGTTGCTGTACATATATATGTAAATTTTTTTGTATATTCAAAGAATATTTTTGTAAGAAATGGTACCTATACATAAAAATATATATTACAAGATCTCGAAAATTATGTTTAAATTAACTAAAACAAAGGGAAAAATAAATATAAGAATTTAAAATTACTTTTGTAACTCTATAAAATGATTAAGGATTATTATTAGTCATATAAAAATAGGCAAGCAAATACTAATCAAGTGTATAATATGTGAAAATATTGTCTTTTTTTTTTAGTTTTTTCACTTTTTCTCAAAAGCATATTTTTTTGTATTTTTACATTTAAAAAAAAACTATTGCACTATATGATTCCAGATTTTTTATACTTCTATACAGGATGATTCTGCATTTTCATAATTTTTTTAAAGGAACTATACTAACATTTTACTAAAAAAATGGGTTCACTGTATTTTATGTATTGTTTTATATATATGTAAAAAATATTTTGCATAAAAAAAGGATACTTTTTTTAAAAATGGTACCTAAACACAAGTATATATTACGAGTTCTCAAAAATTATGTATTACTTAAATTAAGTAGTAAAAATAAATTTTTGGAATAAAAAGTTATTTTTGTAGTTCTACAGAATAATTAAACTATATTTATTAAGAACGTAAAAAATCTATTCTCTATTGGAAATTGTATATGTCTCATAAACAAAGGGTCTTAATTTTTGCATTTTACTCTTTCGAGCATGTCCTGGTTCCCTTATTGTGCAAACATCTAGTATGAAATAAAATAACTATTTCTAAAAACGTTACTAATAATCTGGTACTGCCATTTAGTGAGATACACTGTTGGACAATTGCTAAGGATGGATAACACTATCATCCATAGCAACTACAAAATGAAAGGAAGCAAAATGTGGAAAATTAGAATAAGTGCGGGATATTAGTAAGAAGTATGAGTATGCAAATTTTTTTCCACCTCTGTTCATCACGTGATAGCGTTCATAAGAGCTTTAAAGGTTTTGACGCGTGTGGACAGTTGTTGTTTCAAGTCAAAGTTTTACAGGAAAGATTTAATAGACAAACTTAAAATTTTTGGCATGTCTTCCCGACATCACATAGATGATTTTATGCGTGGCCGAATTATTGGAAAGATCGAAGAAGGGCGAAAAATAACAGATGTTGCCAGGGAGTTCGACATCGCTCACAGCGTTGCTTCACGGCTGTGGAAGTAATTTAAAACTACTGGAATGTGTGTAGTAGACGGCACGGGGGAGGTCGTGTTAGAAATACGACGCCTGCAGAAGACAGATATATCGTCCTATCAGCAAAAAGGAACAGGCGCACCTCAGCTCAGCAGGTGGCAAATCAGTTTCTTGCTGCCTCAGGAAAGCAGATCTCCCGAAAAACTGTTGCCAGACGTTTAAGGGGAGGAGGACTATACGCACGCAGACCTGTTGTGTGTGTCCCATTGACCAGACAGCACCGTACTGCCCGTTTGCAATCGTGTCGTGAGCATCACAATTGGACTGAACAGGACTGGGCATGCGTACTATTCTCAGATGAGAGTAGGTTCAGTCTGTCATCGGATTGTAGACGCCAACTGATCTGGCGCGAGAGTGGTACTGATTATCATTCAGAAAATATCCAGGAAAAGGACCGATATCCGACATGCAGTATCATGGTGTGGGCCGGCATCATGATCAATGGCCGCACTCGCCTACATGTGGTTGCGAATAGGACTATGACGGGCCAACGATACATGGATGAAGTTCTACTTCCTCATGTTCGTCTTTTCCGTGGTGCTGTCGGTGATAAATTTCTTTTTATGGACGACAACGCAACATGTCGTCGAACACTCGCTGTTCAGGATTGTCTATACAGCAAGGGTATTCAACGTCTCGTATGGCCAGCGCGTTCTCCAGATCTAAATCCCATTGAAAATGTATGGGATGCTTTGGGGAGGCAAGTTGCTGGTCGAAACTATCCTCCTCCAGCAGTGTATAAACATGATTCCGGCCATAAGAAATAGATTGTTTTAATCTTTTTAGCGCGTTACTTTTGAACACTCCATCCCAAAAATATCACGAGCACGAGAAATAGAGAGCGAAATTTCACCTCTCTCGCTCGTGATATTAACGGGAGCGAGAAGCAAGGGGTTAAGTTATTTTTATTTTATTATCTGCGGTGTATTCCTCTTGGATTTGTATGAATTTCCACGGAAGTCACTTCATACTCCATGTTAAGGCACTTAATATACATGTATTTGTGTAACTGCATTTTATTTTGAAGGCATATTTAAATACGATTAAATTAAAATTTTTAAGTCAAAACAATGTATAATATAAGCAACTCATGGTCCCCCGTCCTGGATAGACCTCAGTAAAATCATGAAACTTTGACCGGGTCTTGGTGATAAAAAAGATTAGGTAGCGCTTAGGGATTGAAATACCGGTATACCGAATACCGGTATTTTGAGCGATTTGTACAATTTTGAAGTACCGGTATTCACAAGTTTAAATAGCGGTTTTCCGGTATTTACTAGAAATTTCTTAAAATTGTCTCCACTATTTGTTCAGGGATCACCAACATCGCAAAATAATATGCGTTTTTATTTTTGTGTCTCCTAACACGAAATTAATTAAACAGTGAATACGAAGTTGTATCTTACAGTCAAGAGTAGTGATACAATATGTGAATCATCCAAAGAGGCGGACCAAAAATATCCTGTTACAGCTCAGAGCCATACTATACAAGCTCAGGATTCATAGACTGATATTCATGTGAAAACAAGGTCGTAATTATGAAGAAAGAGCATAATATTTCCATATTTTTTTAATTGGTGAGTTTGTTATTCACACTGTATTTTAATATCATACTTTATAAGGTTCAAAGTATTTTTATATGAATTATATATATATATATATATATGACAGGCCCCAGGCCTGCTGGTAAAATGAAGAGGGCATCATCTTTACAATATTCCTTTATTACGCTTTCATCATATATAATCTAACATGGCGGACCTTTTGCCGCGCAACCGGGTGTTACCAAATACAACATCGCAGCGAGGAGACACCAGCCAAGTCCTTCCTTAGTATGCGTTCGCCTTCGTCAGCGCTCGTTGCTCCTTTTAACAGGCTTGTTTACTCATAAATCCTTACGCGATGGTAAAGAGTTCGCTCTATTTTCATTTATTACTTCCTTAATTTTGAACCTAAACTTTTCAAACCTGACAAATTTCCCCCCCTCCGCTGAAGTCTGGCACAGCCAGATTGGCCAATTCTGACTGGCAAGTCCCCAGGGAAAAAAAATTATATTTCAATGATATCAAATTCCCCAAATGAAATAAAAATCTAGAAGATATAATAATTGTGTAAAAGAGTGGGCTGGTGAATCCTAACATGTACAAAAAAATAGCAATAATGAATAACAAAGTATCAAAAATTTGGTATAAAACTTTGTGTTACATAGAATTGTTTTCTGAAAAATATCACACATCTAATACTTCCACTATGATTATAATAATAATGAGGTTAATAAAAACAACATAAGATAAAGATAATTCACATTGGACATTCAAAAATATAATAGTACTAAACAACATAACATAAGATCAAGTGAAATTCTCACTAAATGTGCACCAATAGTAAACAATGTTAATAAAGTGATAAATGTTGAAAAGTTACAAGTACTTAAAAATGGTATTGAATATTGGAATAATGAGTACATAAATACATAGAAAGAATAGGTATAGAGTAAATAACATGAGTTTAGGAATAATGGTAAAGTAAATACATAAAAAAACATATGGAGTAACTAACATCAACATGATTTTAGGAATAATGGTAAATACATAAAAAAAGACATATATGGAGTAACTAACAGCAACATGATTTTAGGAATAATGGTAAAGTGAGTACATACAAAGAATAGATATAAAATAAGTAATAGCAAAATGAGTTTAGGAGCTCCCAAAAAAGAAAAGATTACATAACTATAACACAGAAATTTATCAAAATAAACACAACATCAACATTATATCAAAATATCACTAGAAATATAAAATGCAAAGAAAAATAAGGGTATTTCAGATATATCAAGTACAGGTAAAAGTTCAATCAATGTAATGTAATGTTTCACAGTCCTGTCTTGGAAAAATCATAGTTCAATGTTCATCATCCAATTATTGTTTATCACACAGTTCTTTTGTTTATTATTAGAATCTCTACTCAATCAACTCATTTCAAAAACATACAACCATAATAAAATCTTCATAACATCACATACACTATATTTTAACTTTCAGAATATACTTATCACAAATAATCACAATAAAATTATTACAACACAATGTATCGTAAAATGACCTCATCACAATGTTTTCATACAGTCCATAATTCAGTTATTTTTTTAATAGTCTTCAATAATGTGTTCATTATGAATAAAGATACAATACAAATTCAATTACATTAAATTTTGATTTTCATAATGTAAACAAGTCTTAAATTCAAATTACAATGCACTTCTTAAAATTACAATGCACTTCTTCCCCCCAATGTGTTTGAGAAAACAAACTCTATAACAAATATAAATAAGAATTTAGCATAATTGGAATTTGGATTTAAGATGAAAAGGTTTTAATCTTGTAGAATGAACAATATCTGTTAATTTTCCTGTATATTGATTTGGTTTATCTATTTCATAAGTAACATTTGAGAGTTTCCTGACAACTTTAAAAGGACCATTATAAGGAGATTGAAGTTTACTTGAATTAGGGTATGAGAAATTTTGATATAAGACTAAATCTCCAAATTTAAATTTTGCATCAACATAATGTTTATCATACCGTTGTTTATTTACCTTATGATGCTTAATTGTTCTGTTTACTGCAATTTGTCTAGCTTGTTGTATAGGTGGATAGTTTAATTTTACTTGATTAGGTAATGGCGAATCATATGGCAAAGTTCCAAATATTAAATATGCAGGTGGAAAGCCAGTAACATCATGTGGCGAGTTATTGTATTCATATGTAACTTGTTCTAATAATTTTGTCCAAGGAGTTTTTGTAGTTGAATTATATTTACATCTTAATTTTGCTACTAATGTCTGATTAACTCTTTTCATTCTTTCCATTGCATTGTGGTCTATTTGCTGAAGTTAGTAATTGTCTAATATTATGATGTTTTAAGAATTTCTTAAATTTAGATGAAGTGAATGCAGCATTTATATCACTTAAAAGTTGTTTGGGGCACTGAATTGAAAAAATTTGTTTTAAGCAATTTGTATAAGTTTCAGAAGTGACACTTTTGGATGGAAATGTCCAAGCATATCTGGTAGCATGATCCAGAACAATATGCAGGTATTTCTTTTGTGAATTATGATAATTAAATCCTCCTACAGTGTCTAGTGAAAATCATTTCAAATGGTTCTTCTGCTACAGGAACTTCTTGCAATAATCCATACTTTTTTTGTGTAGACTTTTATTCAGTTGACATGTTTCACAACATTTAACAAAATTTGAAATGTCTAATATAATGTCTTTCCAGTAGTAAATTGGAGAAATTAATTTTAACATCTTTTTTACACCTGGGTGACCAAATTGTTCATGTGCAGTTGTAATTAATTTTTCTCTCAAAGATAACGGTACTACAATTTTAATTAAATTCTTTTTCTTAACTGTTAATACATCATTAATTTTTATATATATTTTGGATCATTAATGTTCTCTGAATTTTGGTATTTAATAATTTCATCAGTATTTAAAAAATGACAAATGGGTGATATATAATGGCATACAGGGTTCCTCGACAACATGTCTGCTTCAACATTTAATTTACCTTTTATATAAACTATTGAATATTCATACTGAGAAAGTTTTAAACTCCACCGAAATAAACGTCCAGTTAAATGTTTTACACTTTTAAGCCATTGTAAAGCAGCATGATCAGTATGTATTGTGAATTTGGATCCATGTAGGTAACAGTGGAATTTATCTAAGGCATCTATAATTGCTAAACACTCTTTTTCTGAAATTGTATAATTTTTTTTCATGTTTAAGTAATTGTCTCGAGTGATAAGCTATGGGGTAAAGTGTTCCATCTGGGTGTTGTTGTTTCAAGACTACGCCTATTGATTCCTGACTTGCGTCACAAAATACATGACATGGATATTGTGAGTTGTATAATTTAAGTATAGGTTTTGAGATTAAACAATTCTTTAACTTTTGATAAGCTTCTTGACATTCATGTGACCAATTCCAAATTGCATCTTTTTAAGTAATTTATTTAATGGTACTCTAAGTTTTGCATAATCTTTAATAAATTTTTGATAAACATTGATGGAACCAAGGAATCTTTGGAGTTCTTTCACATCTTTAGGTGGTGCTAATTTTCTTATTGTTTCAATATTTGGATTACTTGGGGAATAATGACCTTGTGTTATTTCATATCCTAAAAATTTTATTTTTCCTGTGCAAACTGACATTTTGATTTTTTTAAGTTTAATGTTTTCTTTTTTACAAATTTGAAATATTGTATCTAAATGAGTTAAATGCTCTTCCCAAGATTGTGAGAACATTATTATATCATCAAAATAGTTTAAAGCAAAAGTTAACTGATATTTTTGTAAAATTTGTCTTATAGTTCTTTGGAAAACAGCTGGGGAATTTTCCAGCCAAATGGAAGTCTTAACCATTCATAGAGTCCAAAATTAGTTGTGAAAGCCAGTTTCTCTGCGTCTTTTTCATGAATTTTAATGTGCCAATAACCACTTGTTAAGTCGAGCGTAGAGAAAATTTAGCATGAGTTAAATTATCAATTACAAAGTCTATCAGAGGTACAGGGGTGGAATCTTTTCGTGTGATTTCATTTAGTTTTCTATAATCCATACATAATCTTGATCTTTTCCCTTCATCCTTTTTTGTATGCTAAAGTTACAGGGGCAGCATATGGGCTATGGGAGGGTCTAATAAAACCTGCTTTTAACAATTCTTCTATTTGTGTTTGTATTTCTTTAGATTCTTGTTGACTGTTTCTATAAGGGCGTAAACTTATAGGAAGGTCTGAAATTAAATGAATTCTTTGTGGCTCTAAATTGATACAACCTACATCATACTTATTTTGTGAAAATATGGTTTGAAATTTGTCAATAAGTTGAGTTAAATCTCCCCATTGCTCACTAGTTTGTTTTGGTACTGTGTCCTCAACAACCATGGCTGGGTTAAACAATCTTTTCAGATCAGCTTCAGGGCTGTCTGGTACTTGATCTAAACCTTTATTATTCTTAACGTTAATATTATCTTCATTATTTGCATTATAGTAGTTCATATTTTGATCATTATTAGGAGTTTTACAATATGTCCCATGATATGTTCTCAACTCACCAATACACTTATTTACAAATTTAATATTACTTAAATTTTTACCACATTGAAAAATACACATGTTACGAATACTAATGTCAAGCTTAAATAAATGTAAATATTCAAGTCCTAAAATAATATAAGGCAATTCAGTATCAATTACAAACAAATCTATTTGCTTAGATATACATCCAATATTCATATAAACTTTAATTATACCTTTGGGTTGAATAGTCCCACAAGTTTGATTTATTTTTACATTACTATTTTTTAAAATTTTAATGTTTTTAATTGTTTATTCTAAATTTATTGGAATTAATGACACATTGCTTCCTGTGTCAATTAGAGTACAAAAGTGCTTAGAACATACCATTGACTCAATAATTAGTTGTCATCCTTGCCTCTGGTTAGTTTCGTTTCTGGGCGAGTAAAGATTATGTCGATTCTGTTGTCTCCCACTGAATCTCATCATGTGCGATTGATGTGGCTGTCCATGATTTCCTCTTGACTGGAATCGATTCTGTGCATCAGTTCCTCTGTGTACACTACCGTATGCGTGATTCCATCGGGTATAACTTCCAGTATCTACCGGTTTTCGGTCTGCGCTGTCCGGTGTTACTGCGATTAATTGTCGCATGGTTGAGATCCATTCGCAGGGTGTCGAAATCTTCTTGATAACTAGGAACTTTTGAAATTCTAAAGGAATCGATAATGTCATATGCTCCACAATTGAACTGTCATCATAATTTAGTTTCTTCCCCAACGAAAATTTTTCCGTAAAAACGAAATTAATTCTTTAGTGTCGTTTAGTTTTAATTTGTGAAATTTTCGAATATCCTCTTGTTTCGTCGCATCGAACACCGTCATTAATAATTCTTTACTTGTTTGGTACGACTTTTCAAATAAATAATTTTGGTACGAAAATTTAAGATAAACTCCCGTGAGATATCTAGGAATATTTTGCTTCTTCCATTGTTCGTCTTTTTGATATTCCAAACATTGTTGATCAAAACAGCTAAGAAAGCTTTTAAAACTACTAAACTTATTAAGATCAAATTCAGGAAAAAAGAAGGATTGATTCTCTTTGGATGTGTTGACTGGTGACTCCTGCCGGAAAGAGTCGTCCTCCATGGTAGTATCGTTTTCAATGCAGTCGCTCGTTCGAAAAAAAATTGTTGAAGTTCATTCCATTGGTTTCCTCGCGTATTTTTCGGTACTTTAAATCATCCTGCCGGCTCTTGACAGGCCCCAGGCCTGCTGGTAAAATGAAGAGGGCATCATCTTTACAATATTCCTTTATTACGCTTTCATCATATATAATCTAACATGGCGGACCTTTTGCCGCGCAACCGGGTGTTACCAAATACAACATCGCAGCGAGGAGACGCCAGCCAAGTCCTTCCTTAGTATGCGTTCGCCTTCGTCAGCGCTCGTTGCTCCTTTTAACAGGCTTATTTACTCATAAATCCTTACGCGATGGTAAAGAGTTCGCTCTATTTTCATTTATTACTTCCTTAATTTTGAACCTAAACTTTTCAAACCTGACATATATATATATATTGTTGCGTTTTCGGGGTTCGAAATGATTGAAGCCGAAGAGCGGAATCCAAAACAATTTTATTCTTGGCCAAAACAGTCCTCCACAAATTGTAGAACAGTTCGAGAAAGTCACGTACAATCGATGAAAATACTGATAACACAGATGTAATACACTAACAAAAGCAATAGTAAACACTCAGCACAAAAATAATAACTCAATAAAAGCAATAACACACGCACTATGCAATCGTCTCTCTCTAGCAGAGAGGTATCACTTGCATGAAAGCTGAGATCTGACTGACTAACTAGCCGGCTCGGGCCCTTTTATACCTTTCGGTCAGAAACCTCTGGCACTTGCCAGAATAATCTAGAAATAGAAAGGTCTAGAAAAATCCGGAAGGTATGAGAAAAGCTCAATACATAGTGTTACAATACCGCGATAGGGTTGCCAGACAGGGTTATTAGGAGCAGGGTTGCCATGGCCGCCAAGCTTATCGCCCACATTTGGCGACATATCGCCAAATTTGGCGCCAAAAATTAAGTCGCCAAATCCGTCGCCAACTTGGCGCTAGCTGCAATATTTGGCGAGTTTACCATTTAAACCAATGTTAAAGCATGGGGGCCGTGCAATGCAGTGGAAATGATATTACAGGTAAACAGGGTTGAAATCACATTAGATACGACAAATTAGACTGTAGAAATGAACACAAATGAGTAGAAACAATTAGAATAAGACTAAATTCGTAACATTGCCCCCTCTCAAGAATTGCGTCCCGTGCAGTACAACCCTTCATCAGACGTTAACATAATAATAAAGCAATTGATTAAATACAATTAAATGAATATGCAATAATAAACATGTAATACATAGTACAAAATAAACACCTAATGCATAGTACAAAATAAACACGTAATGCATAATAGAAAATAAACACTTACAAAACAATAAACAAAATTATTTACAAGATTATTTACACACTAACTTATTTATACAAGACCATGGTCAAAATAAATTACACGATAATTGACACACTAAGAATTATGGCCATAATATGGAGCAAGCCTGTCGTAATGAACGACTCTAGGCTTCGAATTCGTTGACTTACGGATCCGGATTACGACGTCGTTTATTATCTTTAAAATTGTATAAGGACCGTCCCAATGCGATTGTAGCTTAGGAGAAAGTCCTTTGCGTCGAGTCGGGTTGTAGAACCACACCTTGTCACCTTCCTTGAATTGATGTCCTGTGGCTTTTGTGTCGTACCGAGTCTTCATCTTCTCCGTCCTCAGGTTGATCCGTTCTCGAGCCAAATTGTGTACATCTTCAAAACGTGCCTGGAGATTCTGCACGTACTCCTCAGGCGATGAAGGTGTATCCGGAGGGCGACCAAACAGCAGGTCACAAGGGAGACGAAGATCTCGGCCAAAAAGCATCTGGGATGGTGAATATCCGGTAGTCTCGTGAACGGCGCTGCGGTACGCTAGCAGAAAGAGAGGAACTTTCTGGTCCCAGTCTTGTTGGTTCTTGGAGACCATCAGTGAGAGGTTATTCAGGATGGTACGATTAAACCTCTCCACCATGCCATCTGACTGTGGGTGTAAAGGTGTGGTCTTGGTCTTGTCAATTCCGAGTAGTTCACAGACCCCCTTCAATACCGCAGAGACGAAATTTCTCCCCTGATCGGAATGAAGTTGAAGAGGTACCCCATATCTCGATATCCAGTGCTGCACTACAGCCTCCGCTACGGTGGGGGCTTCCTGATCCGGAATGGGGTACACTTCGGGCCATTTCGTGAAGTAGTCCATGACAACAAGTAGGTACTTATTACCAGACGCAGTCCTTGGCAGAGGTCCCAGGATATCGAAAGCGATACGTTCGAAGGGTGCTCCAACATTGTAGCGATGCAGCTTCCCTCGGCTACGTATCTTTGTCCCCTTCTGAGCTGAACAGGCATCAAAGGACTTGCACCACTGTTCCACGTCAGCTCTCACTTTACCCCAGCAGAATCGCTCTCGAACTCGGTGCAAAGTTTTCATGACACCGAAATGACCTCCTGTTGGGCTGCCATGCAATTCTTTGAGTACCTCTGGGATACGAGATCGAGGAAGTACTAATTGCCACCTGAATGTCTTTCCATCCTCTGATTCGAATTTTCGGTATAGAACACCATTCCTGAGATGTAGAGAATTCCAGAGGGCCCAATACTGCTTAGTTGTAGGACTATAAGCCGAGATGTCCTGCCAACTTGGTTTATTGCTGGAAGACTCCATAAACTCTATAAGGGGTTTAATATCAGGATCCGCCATCTGGTCTTCTCGAACTTTCTCATCACTCCAGGGATCGGGTGGCGTCGCTGTTGAAGTTGTTATCTGGCGTATAGCATAGTCATATTTGGTCTCTACTCTGGAACAATGACGACAATTTTCTGGGCATGGTCTTCTTGAAAGGGCATCAGCATTTCCATGCGAGGAGCCTTTACGATGTCTGATGTCAAAGTAATACTCGTTGAGCCGTTGTATCCATCTGGCTACCTGGCCTTCAGTATTTCTAAAATTCATTAGCCAGGTTAAAGAGGCATGATCGGTACGTAGAAGAAATTTTTGGCCATAGAGATAGTGATGGAAATGCTCGATGGCTTTCACAATAGCCAATAGCTCTTTTCGAGTGACACAATAATTTCTTTCCGGTTTCGATAAACACTTACTCCAATAAGCTACGACTCGTTCCTGGCCATCTATTTCCTGAGATAATACTGCTCCGACACTCTCATTACTGGCATCAGTGTCCAAGATAAATGGCTTGTCCGGTTGTGGATATATTAAGATCGGTGAAGACGTCAAAGCTTCTTTAAGCTGGAGGAAGGAATCTTCACATTCTTTTGTCCACTGAAACTTTTGTTTACTTTCTGTTAGCTTGTGCAAGGGTCTTGCGATGTTAGAGAACCCTTTCACAAACTTTCGGTAATAAGTACATAGTCCCAGGAAGCTTCGCAGCTCACGGAGGTTTTCAGGGCGTTTCCAATTCTTTACGGCGGACACTTTTTCGGGGTCCGTACGAACACCTTCTGCAGAGATGATGTGTCCCAGATAATTGACTTCTTTCTGGAAGAACTTGCATTTCGAAGGGTTTAGCTTCAAGTTAGCGTCGCTTAATTTTGATAACACCTTCCGGATATTTTGAAGATGTTCTTCAAACGTACGCCCTCCTATTATGACGTCATCCAGGTAAATAAGGCAAGCTTCAAAGTCAGACCCTTTAGCACGGTCTCCATCAGGCGCTCGAAAGTAGCTGGCGCATTGCAGAGCCCGAACGGCATGACTTTGAACTGCCATAGTCCTTGGCCGGAAGTGAATGCTGTTTTTTCTCTATCTTCGGGATGGATCTCCACTTGCCAGTATCTGCTGTTTAAATCTAAAGTCGAGAACCATTTATGACCGGAAAGGGTATCCAGGGTGTCATCTATCCTTGGAAGAGGGTAGCTGTCCTTCTTGGTGACGTCGTTAAGTTTTCGATAGTCCACGCAAAATCTTGTGGAGCCATCTTTCTTACGAACCAAGACGATTGGAGATGCCCACGGACTCGAAGACGGTTCTATGATGTCATTTTCCTGCATCTCTCGTAGTAGTGTTCCGACCTCTTCCTGTTTAGCGAACGGCAAGCGTCTTGGGTGCTGTTTAATCGGCGGATGGTCTGCTGTATCAATTCTGTGTTGTGTCACTGTAGTATGGCCAATATCGCTACTGTTTCTAGAAAACACGTCTTCAAATTCTTGGAACAGTCTTTCTGCGGAGCTTTTCTGTTCGGGGGACAATTCAACATTTTCTAGAAGGTCGGGAGTCAACTGTTGAGGCGAGTTGGATAGGAGCAAGCTCGAACTTTTGCAGACACACGTTACTGGACTGCAGGTTGCCAACACTTCACCTTTCTGGAACACTCTAGATTTTTCAGTTACGTTGCAAATTCTTACCGGGATAGTTTTTCTGGAAAGGTCCACTAGCGTCGAAGCTATTAGCAATCCATTCGCTTTATTTTCCGCAGATCCAATTAGGCCAGAGTTGAAACTCACATCGTTACCGATGTATCCAGGTACTATGATTTCAGTCCTTGGGGGAATGGTAATATTCTCGTTAGCGGTTACCTGTCGAATAGATTCTGTCCTGTGTTCAATTTTGAATATAGTGACTTCTTCGTGTATGGAACGTAATTCGTTCTTGTTGAAGTCTAGAGTGAAACCATGCTCCTTTAGAAAGTCCAGTCCAAGAATGAAAGGGTCTGCAATATCTGCGACATACACAGCATGTTGGTAGGTAGTGTCTCCAAACTGGATCTTGACTTTTAATTTTCCGTGAATATCAATCTTTTCCCCGTCACGGTCTGTAGCACCACGCGGGGCGGGGTCCAGATAAGTTTCTCTTTTAATTTCTGAGCCAGATCGTTCCGAATGATAGACACATTGGCTCCTGTATCGATGATCATGTTGCAGGGAAGCTCGTTAACATGTCCCATTATAAAAATTCTATTCTCATCGGTACTCTTTGTCGAAATTTGACACACTGGAAAGTGGGGCTTTCCAAAATCTGGCAACCTCCGCCCCACGAGATGGCCATTAATTAGTTTTCCGACACCTCCTTTCTGGGAGGCGCTATTAGTTTCAGCGCCTTGGCGTGCCCGGCAGCTTCTCTGCAGATGCCCTTCTCGACCGCAGGTCCAGCATTTAAGGGTCTTCTTCCCGTCTGCTTTCTGGGACATCAAAGACTCAACTCTATTCATGAAGCTTCTCATCTGTCGCTCTAACCGCTCCACACTTGAGTTCGACGTGTCCGATTCGTTGACGGCTCGTATGGGGTGTCTGTCCTTTCGTGTTGCTTGCTGGGCTGCCTCGAATTTCATAGAAAACACTAGGGCCCCCTTTAAGTCCTTGAGATCCGCCATTCGGAGAGCTTTCTGGATTTCCGGATCACGCACCCCGTCGATGAAGTGTTGCAGCGCCAGGACTTCTCTTACTTCAGTCGGACAGTCAGAAAACGCCAAGTGAGAAAGCCTCTCGACGTCCGTCGCCAGTTCTTGGAGCGTTTCGGACACTTTCTGCTGCCGTGACTTCAGCTGGAGTCTGCTGTAATCCTTCACACATTTCTCTCCGAAGCGTAACTCCAGAGCATTAACGAGAGCGTCGAAATCCAGCCGCTGTGTTTCCGGCAAAGTTTGCAAAATGTCAGCAGCGTCGGCTCGAAGAGAAGCAGCTAACTGGCAGGCCTTGGTCTGGGAGTCCCACTGGTTTGCATCCGCCACTATGGAGAATTGGGTCTTATACACCTGCCAAGAGGACTTTCCGTCATATGTAGAAAGCTTGATGGAAGGCTTGGAATAAGGAGCTTGAAACTTAAATTCATCCCCTTGACCAGTCATGACTTTCTGCTTCAATTTCTCTAGTTTGCTCTCCATATCTTCGAATTTAATTTCAAATTTGTTCTCTATATCCACAAATTTGTTTTCGAATTTATTTTCCACCGACTCGATTCTTCCTTCCATTTCTTCAAATTTCTTATCCATAGTCGTCAATTTGTCGCCAATGCCCTTCAAATCACTTTTCAACTCCGATTTCATTTCAGTCATATTGGCATTCATGCCGGTCAACTCCGATTTCATTTCGCCCATATTGGCATTCATGCTGGCGGTCAATTTTTCTAGAAGAGTCTGGAACTGGGCCTCCATCGCTCTTGTTGTTGGCATTCAATCCCACTTCTGACACCAATTGTTGCGTTTTCGGGGGTTCGAAATGATTGAAGCCGAAGAGCGGAATCCAAAACAATTTTATTCTTGGCCAAAACAGTCCTCCATAAATTGTAGAACAGTTCGAGAAAGTCACGTACAATCGATGAAAATACTGATACACTAACAAAAGCAATAGTAAACACTCAGCACAAAAATAATAACTCAATAAAAGCAATAACACACGCACTATGCAATCATCTCTCTCTAGCAGAGAGGTATCACTTGCATGAAAGCTGAGATCTGACTAACTAACTAGCCGGCTCGGGCCCTTTTATACCTTTCGGTCAGAAACCTCTGGCACTTGCCAGAATAATCTAGAAATAGAAAGGTCTAGAAAAATCCGGAAGGTATGAGAAAAGCTCAATACATAGTGTTACAATACCGCGATAGGGTTGCCAGACAGGGTTATTAGGAGCAGGGTTGCCATGGCCGCCAAGCTTATCGCCCACATTTGGCGACATATCGCCAAATTTGGCGCCAAAAATTAAGTCGCCAAATCCGTCGCCAACTTGGCGCTAGCTGCAATATTTGGCGAGTTTACCATTTAAACCAATGTTAAAGCATGGGGGCCGTGCAATGCAGTGGAAATGATATTACAGGTAAACAGGGTTGAAATCACATTAGATACGACAAATTAGACTGTAGAAATGAACACAAATGAGTAGAAACAATTAGAATAAGACTAAATTCGTAACAATATATATATATATATATACTTATAAATAATAACCCATAATAACAAATAGGAATAACTTTAATGAACTTAAAAAATCAGTTGATACTACTTCGGTTTGGTTTCATTATTTATATGATGAAAAGAATATAGTGGCACAATGTAAAAAAAAAGTGCTCGGGTGATATTAAAATGAATGGAGGAAGTACAAACGGGGACTCCATACACATTTAAAAACGAAACATGATACAAAATTGTTAAAGAGGAAATAATATAATTGTGATGAAGATACAAATTTTAGCACAATTTCTAAGCCCAAGCCATCAGGGATTTTAGATTATTTTGAAAAAAAGATAATTCGGATGAAATTATTGTACAAAATTACATTCCAGACTTAATGACAAAGCAATGGATGCATTGTTTATCTAAAATCACATTTCAAAAATTTGTATTGGTATCACACCCTGAATAGCGATACTAACACTTTTTTTGTGGTTTAAATAAATAAGACGTTCATCTACGTTCCGTTAAGTTACATATTATTTTTTGTGATATTTACACTCTCTAATAAAACTGGGAAATATAAAACAAAGAAACACTTGCGTTTTCGTGCATTTTCTAAAATTTCTAATACCGGTATTAAGATCTTAAAAGTACCGAATACAGGTATTGAACTTTTTGTCCGATATTGCAATCCCTAGTAGCACTGTTTCAAAAGACGGGGTTAGTTAAAAAAACAAGCAATTGTCTATTTCTTGCCTTAACTGCTTTCTTAATACCATAAGATTTGTCAATCCATTGACCAAACATTATAGTAATTATATCTAAGCTTTCTTATTATTTAAATATCCTCTTTATTTTCAGAACTGGAAAGATCTCCACTGTTCAGCTGATGAACAGTACCTTACGTTGCTATCGTTCAGGACATATGTTAGCATTAAAACCGAAAATGAAAAATAGTAAAGATACATTTAATGGAAATAACAAAAGAAGTATTTAGTAATTTAAAATTTTGTTGTTTATTAACATCTCACTTTAAATTAACACGAAAGCTGCTGACTACAGTCCACCTTCCTCCCTCCAACCCATTTGATTTTTTACATACCCCCTTTTGATCCACCACAGATTTAACTTGTATCTGCTCATCTGGTTGGTTGGTTGTCGTGTTTATGGAAATGGAAAGTTATTTTCATACAGAACGAAAGGTTCCATTTCACTAACTCGCTGCAAGATCGCCAAAATGGCAGGACAGAAGAATAGGTGGTCAAGGGAGCGTTCTGTGTCAGGGCAGTTCTTATATTGCATGTTCCATCATCCATGTTCCATTGCATGTTCCATGTTCCATCATCATGTTCCTTTTTTGTGGATTTTTATCTTTCTCAGGTGACGTATCCTGAGTCTAGTGAGGCTATTCGCTTAAGTTATATTTGTGATGAGTAGTTCAGAGATTTGGTATTTAAATTTTACACTCTTGTCACTGAGTTTATACCGTTCAGTGTGACTACAAAAGGTAGTTTATCATTGTTTAGTATTCTTACTTTTTTAGCTAAGGCGTCAGTGGTTTCATTTTCGTCAATTCTAACATGGACTAGTACTTATTGCATGATGCACTTCTTAGTTAGCCGGAAAAATATGTGCAGACCATTGTGTATGCTAAGGACAAGCACCGAGCCTCTTTTTTGAATCGCTTGAAGGGCAGCTGGTCGCTGAATATGATTATTCCTTCAGCTCTCGCTGCATCTTCGAGATTTAAATATATGTTAAATGGCATATGAGGACGGCAGTTGTAGTTAGATGAGACTTTTCTTTCGTCGACTTTGAATTGTTTTGTTCTGCTACCTAGTGTAAAGATGAAATTGATACCAGCCACTCTCATATATACAGATGTATCAGTGAAAGAAAATACATAGTCTTTTTAGAGTATGAATCGATCGTTTTGATACCTTTGGCTTTGGTATCAGCTGCTGATTCTTTCTTGGAGTAGGGTTCCAGAAGATAAATTCTAATTTTGGTTTTTTTCGGGAAGTATAGAACCCTGCACTGGTTCCTGCAAAATCATTTGCGTATTATGCATCAGCATCTCTACAAAGTAGTTTCTAGTGTCACCAGGGTTCGAATTCTCTTCTTGAATGAAGCAAAGATTGTCAGGAGTTCGCAATCAGGACCACTCAGTTACCACTACCTTAACATTCAAACAAACGAAATAGTCCCTAAAGGACTAGCTTGGTTCAACAATCAACCACTATTTTCCCTTCATAATTATTTTCTGTCTGTCCAAACCCATAAATATCACTCATTTGACAAAAGTTCCTTCGTCCAAAAAGGAGGTAAAGGAGGGTATACAGTTTGCTCGCTCCTCCTTAGCTTCGGAACCACAAACATCCCACTTTTTTGCAATCGAACTGCAAGTTGACTTTATCCAATGATACTGTGATGTTTGAGATAAATAATGTAGCATGACATTTATATTAATGTAAATATTTGGTTTATTTACGTCGTAGCTATTCAGTATATACATTGAAGTTATTAAAAGGATTGCTTAGTTCAGTAGAGTAAAAATTCTATTGTTTGTGAGTGAGGAGATCGTATTCGTTTTCAGCGAAGTTTTCAAACCATCTTCATTTGCCCTCTATAGAGTCTCGGGATGATAGCTGTTTACCTCTTTATCCCCAAGTTACATCCAGTTCATGGGTGGATGGGTTCTCACGGTGTTAAAGGCTCCCGGAGTTTTGACCAAAACAACACTTTGCAATATTTTAAGGGCACGTATGTTCATAGAGACGTAATTATCCTATCCACAAAAAGAAGCTGATTTATTGATCTGTAACAGGAAACATTATACATAATAGTGTCAACCAATGACTAAAATGAGGGACAGTAGCATAAACGGGTCTTATTTTGAGAAAATTCTTCTCCATTGATTTGATTTTAAATTACGTCACATTGAAGCCACACAAGAGCTATTGGCCTCGTACACCGAAATTTGACTTACGGTCAAGTGTCAAGGAACGACTGCTTAGCAATCTTCAAGCTTCTACACCACGCCGTCGGTGGTCTTTCAGCACAGACGAACTTTTATTGAAAGATTAATAAAAAAAATGTTTAAACACTTAAATTTTAACAATTAAATTGAAAGGAAAAATGATACGAATAAAAAGTAGTAAAAGTACATTTCATTATAAAGATAAAGGAGCACTTAAAAAACTAAGAGAAACATAAATACATTTCGCCATAGTTTAAAAAATAATGATAAATAACTCAAAACAAGCAAAAACAACAAACGATTTTGAAAAATTACTTCCCACTATTAAAACTTGCAAAGTTTCAGTAGTAATCGGTGTTCTTAACCGTAAGATTTTAAACATAATTATAACACAATACTTAACATTCTTTTTACAGAAGACATTTAAGAGTTTACTTCTTATTATCATTGAATTTTCACTAATAAAGCGTACTAATGAAAATTTCTGAGTTAGAAAAGTATTTTTGATGAAAAAGTGAGCTTTTAAGTTAAGTGCCTTTAAACTAGTTGTAATTAGTTTATTTTTAAAGAGTGAAGCAAACTTACTGAACCCTGAACGTCTTAAAATTATAATTTGGTAAGAGGCAATTTGCTGAATGAAATTACGGAAAAGTCTCTTTAAAATTCACTGCTTCTTTTTGAAATAGAAACAAGCTTTATTACTTTATGTACTTTTGAAAAATATTCTTAATTTGAATTTCTAGTTTTAATGAGTTTTAACCAACACCATAAATGCACTATAGTTTTGTTTAGTATTTTTAACGTAAAATTTTATCTCTCTCGGGTTCAAAAATATTATTCTATCAAGATGGTGGAACTGAACAACATAGATTCATTTGGAATCTTTTTTTTTTATGTTCCTTATTTTTTTATCACTTCATTATCCCATTCAGCGAAATGTTTTAAAAATTACAGCATTCCTATCGTCTACGAAATCGTTGTCGGCGTTGTTTTCTTTGCATCTTGGGTTCAAGCCCTAGTGCCAGTAAATATTTGTCGAGTGCAGTATTTAAATATGCCGAGGCTTAAAATTGCTGGGGTGATACTAGGGGCTATTAAAATAATTAAAACACCTGTGAATAACAGTAACATTTTTAAATGCGCTTCGTAATCATTAAAATATAATGATGACTGCCAAGTCTTTTTTTTATTATAAATAAAAGTTTATATATTCTGATAGTATGTGGTAGCTTTATTGAAGTTCTCTTTATGTCTTAGATTTTTTAAAAAAGGAATCGATAGTGGGACCTCTCAGATTTTTCAAAAAGGCTAAATTGTAGGAGCCCGTCCAGCTGTAGAAAGTGTGACTGAAGTCCCAGCTTTTAGTTGATTCTTGAGTGAGTGAATATTAGCGTCGCACTGTTCAGCTACACGAGGGCTTTTGGCGACGAACCACATAATTCTGAACCATGGTCAAGTGACGTGGACGACACCTGGTCTAACACCTCCTCTTCTAACTATCCCACTACACCAACGGCAGGACGTTTGAGCTCTCGACAGATTTAACGTGCATTGCTCCCCTAAACGGCGAGTCTTTAGTAGTACTGGGCTCGAACTCGTGACAAGACCAGTCACGATGCGATACCTTGACCTCTCGGCTACCGTGGCCACTATTTGATTCTTGAGGAACAGTGTATAG
Organism: Trichonephila clavipes; assembly: GCA_019973935.1. NCBI lineage: Eukaryota > Metazoa > Arthropoda > Arachnida > Araneae > Nephilidae > Trichonephila > Trichonephila clavipes. The sequence goes on along the minus strand of BMAU01014337.1, from coordinate 1,355,537 downwards.
TTGTTACCATTCCTAGTAAACTAACCCAAGCTTTGGCAAAGCAAGCAGTGAAATTTTTGCGTCGAGGAGGCATAAAGATGAAAGCAGTTTCTTAAAAATGGCTTTTAATAATAATCAAGGATAAAGTCAATGTGCTCGTCACTGGAGCGGTCAGAAACAAAAAGTTGACTAATAAAATCTTAGTTCAAAAAACCAACATTACCAGACATCCGGAGAGAGAGAGAGATTCGAACCGTCTTCTTACAGTATAATATTAAAAACGAATTTATCATCTTAAAATGGTGATGCAACATACAATTTCATAGCCAACCAGCCGCTCTCTATTTAAATGCTATAAAACAAAATTCTTATATTTCACTTCTTTCTCTTTCTCCAAAAAAAACTAACACGAGCCGAGTTTAAATATTTACTCGATTTGCGTTGCAGTTACTGCCAATCACAAATCACGAAACTTGCAAAAAGTTCGGGTTCGAATCAGTTTCTTTACTTTCATTGAGATCATGGAACGGGATTGGAAAAACAACACAAAGAGATCATAAAAATTCGAATCCGAAGAATAATATTTCGAATGATTTTTCTTTTTAAATGTCTAACAATAGTCATAACAGAATGAATGCACACAGCGCTGCAACTCAAGATCAACAAAACAAAATAGTGGAAGGAGAGAGAAGCTCAGTGAAAGATACCGATGGGTATAGAAACGGATTGTGATGTCTAAAAAGCAAACAACTGCAGCAAAAATGACCACAGAGCTCACAATCAGCATCCGGATTATTCAGCATCAAAGAAGGTACCTTCATAAACAGAACATTTACGGCACAGCTGCAATTCAAAAGCCACTTGTGTATATATGTTATTGAAAGCAAATGTGTGTGTGTGTGATGCGAATTTCTTTAAACTTGGATTTTGCAAAAAAAATTGTCAACAGTGAGGCACATAATCTAATTGACTGGTAAAACGAGATTATATTTATCATGTGACTATAACGTCACTTGAATTGAGCCTATTAAATTACTCGAACTTAAGTATTTTATAACATTTATTATTGAATGTGAATCTTCTATGATATTTAATAGCATTAACTCTAGCAATGTTTTTATATTATTAAAAAATTCGCTTTCTTTATTTTACTGCGACAACTTTTGCATGATTTTTTATTTGACAAAGTGTTTTAGAAACCATATGAAAATTCATTCAATTGGATCACTTCATGTAGCATTTTTCTTATTTCCATAATGTATAAAATGATGATTAAGCAACTTCTTTAAAAAATTGATGGATCATACAGTTACCAATTTTTTAAGTCAATTTATTGCATTGTTATTACTATTTTAATGAGAGCATTTTTAAACATTTTGAGTCGTGTTTTTTAATCATGTATGTGAAGTATCATATAAAACACTTCTAAACAATACGAATTCATTCACATTTAACACACTTGCTATTTTTTTAAATTACTTCTTTGACACAAAATCTTAAATTAAAAACCATTCATAAATACAATATTTCAATGAATGCAAAGTTTTGAACGCTATAACTAAGTAGAATTTTCAGAAATGCTTCTTTTCGTAATGTAATTTAAACTTTTGAGGAATTACGATTTAATTTAACTTATATATAAACATAATGTCTTTTACTTTAAAGTAGAGTCTTTTACTTTAAATGCCAAACAAACATTCTAGAGATCATTAGCATGCTTCCTAATCAGACGACTTAAGCGCTGTCGATTTTTTGCTTCATGAAAATCCACCGACTTGAGGTGGGATCAAACCTGCAAACTTAGGTGGACAAGGGCAGCGACAAACCAACTACGTCACCCAGTTGACATAATTTTACTAGTAAACAAGTAATATAAAAAAAATTTAAGTCAATTTCTACTTAGATCAAAGAATTTTTTTATCTTAGCTACTTTTTATTAAATAGTTACAATTAATATAAATATGTATATGCATGGGACAGAATCACAACATTGATTGGTAACTAATTTTTATTAATTATCATTAAAGTATCGTATTGTCATCCAAAACAATCATGTACATACAATTTCAGTTCAACTGAATGCTTTGAAACGTGAGAAAAAAAAAACTTTTCAAGTTTTGATTCAAGTCACCAAAAATGATACCAACGTGGCTGTATTTTTAATTCTTTAAATAATTAGTTTTAATCAATTACTTTTATTAACTATAATTATTACTGTATTGTCATCCAAATAATCATATATATATAAAATTCCAGCTTAATTGAGCACTTTAAAATGTATTTTATTAACGATTGAAAATTTCTCCAAGATAAATAGATAAATAAATATATAGAGAGTGTGAGCTAATAGTAAGAATTGAAAAAATTTAAAAGCAAAAAAAAAAATAGTTGCATAATGTGTGTGTGTTTAATAAAAGCATGAAAAGGGAGTGCTCCTGATAATAACTTGTATGCTATCAAATAAGTTGTCTTTATATGTTTGAATGGATTAATATATACAAATTTATATCTTTAATGTTCTAAGAATACTTATATGTAACAAGTTAAAGTATCATATGTTACTCAAAAATAAAAGTGACCTGTGTTGTCCTCTTAAAACATAACTTCTTATCAAACGATGCATGTTTATGAAAGTTATCATAAAATATCAACTAAATTCAGTGAATCCCAAATCAGTGACAGCAAAGTCATTTAAAAAATGACATTTTCCATAAAGCTCGACGAGAGATTTAGGAATTTTTCCTTCAAGAGCTACAAAACGAGTCTTTTGTGCGAGCTGAAACTAACTTTCACCGTCAAACATTGCTGAATTAGAATTTATTATATGTATTGAGAGGGAGAAAGAATAACTTCAAAGATTTGTCTCGGAAAGAGAACTTTCCTTAACTCTATACACCACTTTTATCAAAAAACTAATTAGATACATCGAAGCAAACTCGTAATAAACATTTCTAAGAAGCATTGTAAGGTGAAATGACGGTCAAACTAAATATTTAATAAATCAGTAGTTCATATTATGAAAATATTTCCTTTAATGCATTTAACTTTCTACACACACACACACACAAACACACAAACACACACACATATATATATATATATATATATATATATATATATATATATATAAATATATACAAACAACTGATTTTTAATTAATTGTTTCTTAAACAGTGTGCTACATAAATATTTAATATTTATGAAACAAACAATGAGGCTCTTAATCCATTTCGAAGTAATAGATTAATGCATATAAAAAAATAAGGCCTTTGTCTACACACAAATTCGAACAAAAAAAGTTAATTGCAAAAACAATAATTAAAGTTCTGTACTTTTTCCTCATGTCACTTCGAGGAATCACTCTTTTCAATTCCTATTTACAATCGGAAGGATCTCTTTCCAATATTTATTTATGGATGCACCCAACTACGAAAAACTATTTACTGATTAAACAATCAGTTACTGATTAATATTCAAATTTTGAAGTTGCACGAGGACTCATGGCGACGCTTATAGCAAGTTTAAATCGTGATTAAGAGATATGGATGGCATTTAAACTAGTTACCACTTTCTTAACTTCCACACTAAGCTAACTTGGGAACCTTCAACCTCAACAAACTTAATGTGCTCATCAGCTCCTTTAAAAGACGGTCCATTCTTCTTGAATGATGTGGCAACACCGATTGGGTCTTGGCTTTCTCAAGAATTTTCCTCCAAGCCTTTCTTTTCTGTCCATAGTACTCCAGTTAGTCAATCTTAGGGTAGCGAAATTTTTTTCTAGGCAGTCACCCTACTTGACATTGGGTCGACCTCCTAGATATTGTTTTAGTGGTCTTGGCCAGAAAGATTTTCTGAGTTGAACATTCTTTGTTCATTTCAATGACGAGGGCAGTCCATTTAATTCTTTGGGTTTTTATATATTTGACAACGTTTGGTTTCCTGAAGGCACAGTAGTGTTCAAAATTTGAGCATCTGTGCCAAATCCCATTAAATTGGGTTCCTCAAAAAAGGACTGTTAGGCTCCGAGGCTCAAAGTCACTGTGGGGGGTCTTTATCAAAGGATCGATTTCCTATTAGGGAACTAATGATTACCCATCGGTCACCTATTCCGCGTTGTAAAGTACTCAAGACAGGATGATACCGAAGCTTAGGTTCTGGGGAAGTTAACCTTTGATCTCCTTTTATCTAGCCGACAGAGAAGTGACCGGTGTAGCTCCCACGTCAATCTGCGGCATCAAAGTCCGCTGCACGAGGGGTGACAAGGACAGTTGGCCGAGTAGTAGTCCTGTTTAAGTCCAAGCAGAAATGTTTCCGCATCCTATGTCGCTTTCGAAGGCTGACGTATTCCACCTTTAATTAAAGAGACACCAAAAGAGAAACCCCAGACACTTGAAGACTCTCCAACACACTCACTCAGAATATTTTACAGATTCACTTCCAGATTTGCGTGACCTCTCTCAAACCTTCTATCGGTCCTTTCAAGCCTACAGCATAACGAGCCTCCTGCCGTCTTACCGCAGGCTTTATATCAGTAATCCGACCTTACTAGTATCTCATTCAGCAATAGTAATTTGGCAAAAATAGTCAAATTTAGAACTCTAACGTGCTTCCAGGAAACCATACGTTGTCAAATATTTTAACATAAGAATGTCCAGGATTTCTCTCTCGATAACTTTTAAACGTCCACCCGTGTCGTTTCGACATCATGATACTAACTATATAAAATAATTGTTTTAACTAAATAATTGCTCGATTACATTTCAGTAGGGTCTATGTTTAATATTTTTTTTTATATTTCCTGTAATTACATGTTATGACCCTTTATTTCATGAAAAAAAACTAACGTTGACATTATGTTTCGCAAAGCTTGTTGGACCACTGCTTTGTCGCAAAACACTTCGAGTCGCAAATCTGCCCGGAACATTACTATTATGTGTTATCCATTCTGTGTCATCCTTAGCAACATATATATCAGGTTTTACTGGAATATTATCAATTTCATTTGCACTTTTTTCAGATTCTTTACAATCACTTTCACTCAATAGTATGTCTTCTCGCAACAAATTCGCAATTTCATCAGGGGTTAGACTTTTTCTAGGAGTCCTCGTTTTAAGGTGTCTACTCTGCATAAGGTTCAAATATATAATGATTTTTTATGACCAGGTAAGCAAATGCTATGGAATGAAACACTTAAACTCAACAATTTTAGTGTAAATGATTAAGTTCCACCGTGAATCCAATAACACTGCATTCAAGGTCAAATAAATGTGCGAAAGGACTATGGAAAGTTTGTTTTACTAATGATATCTAAGTACAATCATTTGCTGAATGATAGCTATTTATAATAATAAATAGCCTTGTTGTCTAAACGACATCAGCGGACGTTAAAAGTGTATTTAGTCGTAAAATCACTAATAATTACCTTAGAACCACAATACATTTTCAGTGTAATCACTAGGGAAAAGGATTAAAAGTCACTGAAATTTTCTAAATTTCCGGAAAAAATGCGGAAAGGGGAACATAGTAAACAGGCTTCGGTGTCCAATCGACATCAACGGACGTTCTAGTGTTAAAATTCAAAGAGATAAGTGGACTGACTACGTTATTAGGATGAACAAAGAACGTTCAACGCACACACACAGGGGTGCTCATCTTCAACACCAAGAATATTTTCATCCTTTTGTGTCATTGTTTCAGTTTCTGATGAATGAGTATAGGTGTAGCGTAGACAATTATAAATTAGTAGTTTAGTTTTTCTTTTAATTAAATTTGATTTTAATTACCTCCTCAGACTGTAAAAGCATTTATTATCAGCAACACAAAGTTCTTATCTGTATTTCATATGTGATTCTGTTATTAATGTTAACGTTAGAGCCCAGATATATAAAGTCATCAACTTTTGCAAACTTGTAAAAAGACGAGTCTTTAGTTAGCTTAAAAATAAGCCATGACAGAAATAACACTCAAGATTAAGATCATCCACCTTGTGACAAATCTTTGCGGAAACTTTCCACTAATTTTCTTAGGCATCTTTGGGGATTGTAAATTCGAGGATATTTCCAATCAACTCTCTAAAAGGAGAAAACGGGATATGTAAAGTAGTTAGGATATTTAAATAGAGCGTTGTAAGTTAGCGGAGATGATGAAGGCAATTGAGCCAGCAGCAATAGTGATAAAGTTTATAGGATTCAATTGGATTACGATAGTGAAGCAATGCTGTTTGTACTCAGCAAAGGATCCTTAGGAAGTTAATATACCTGTGAAGAGATCAAAGTACTACCAGGTGATATATTCTAGTTTAATACTGCTTACCACAAGAGTTAGTTTAATAAAATTAGTTTGTTATTTAAAGCTAACAATTCACGTTGCGTGTATTTCTCAGACCTCCTATTCCGGTAAACCTTATTGATATTGCGCGTAGTTATTGATTAATTTCCTATTTCATAATTTAAGTTAATATTAATGGTAAATCCCTTTTTGACATAGACATAAAGCCTACTATTTGCAATTAGATTTTTGATATTTGAACCAAATGAATAAATATAAGTTATTATTATACAAATGGCGTCTGGTCATTCTTTGCCTCAAATTAATCTTAGTGACCAGGGGGGTTCCCACAACCTTTCATAAATAAGCAAAGAGAAGTAAGCACATCAGCTGCAAAATCAGGAGGGGGGAGGGTATGTAGAAAACATACGCCGTTCATATCCACACGTGCACTTCAATAATATGGCTAGATCTTTTCATCTGACATCGCGCCGGCAGCTGATGGCTGTGAGAAAAACACCTCTCTCTCTCTACTAGCCGGAACCTCGTGTGCAATTCGAAGTATAAATATTTCACCCCAACAGAGTGGAAAAACAGTCCACTTTGAAACACTGGAAAGAACGGTTGTGTTTGCTTCATCCTTCAGCAATAATATATTCTGTAGGACGGAAAAAGTCAGTAGCTTGAATAACTTGTAACCAACTGTACCTTCAGTAATTAATATCAGAGGATGAAATAAATCAATTATTTTATTTTTTAAATCTCACGTTACGCATTCATTTTCCAAATGTCCCAAAGGGTACTAAATAAATAAAACTCAGTTAATTTATGCAGTTGCCAAACTAAATCAACATCTATATTTAGTTTTAGTAAAAGATATTCATTACAGTCTGTAAATTTGTGAGAAAGACATATATCTTCCATTTGTGTAATTACATTTGAATACTGTATAATGTGCAATCGCAGGGAAATAAATTCAATTCTTCATTCACCTGCTTCAAATAACTTCACTTAATCTTCCTAATTTTAATCAGCAAATGATATAAAGGAAATAAAAATAAGTATATATTTAATTCCATCCGTATAACGTGTTCTAAATAAGTGTGTAGTTTTGTGCGAATTAATTAATTCCAACTGGATAAGAGTAATCACATTCTTACAGCATAAATGAAAATTAGCTAATTTAGGCAATCAAATATGGAAATGCGATGACACTATGTAAACATAATAGTGAAAATTAAATATTTATTCTGCTATATTTACTTTAACTTCGGAAAATTTTTCGAACAAATTTATTCCTTTGTATAAAAATATATATAGAATAGAATTTTTAAGCTTTTTTCTCGGATATAAATATTCTATTTAAATTTTATAAAATTTAACTCTCGTTCAAATTTTGCATAAATAATTAATTTTGGAATTTACTTAGAACAGTTCTTTTAACACAAGTATGGGCCTTAATTACATATCATATTTACGCCTTACTTAATTAAATATCCGAAGAACTGTTATTGAATAAAAGATGCTTTTTATTAAACTTAGGAATTCATCATCACATATTGAACTTTATTTTAATATATATATAGTTAGAAGTTGACCACATATAATAGTTATAAATTTCCATTTGTGTTTAATACTATGACTTAATCAAATATCCAGGAATATTATTGGAATATTAGAGCATTAATTGTACCTGGTAGCGGGAACGCGGGACACAGAGACATCCCAGGCTATATGACAGTCTTCATGGGAAATAAAATGTATTTGCCACATACCACTCTTTTTTGGGAGTGGCATTCGTTTTTTTACAATCTTAAGGTACTTGGGGTAACTGAGTTCTTCGCGCGACCACTTTTTTTTTCCAAAATATTTTATATGAATAGGATACATTTCTTTCCCGTGAACAACTAACTGTAGTATTGATTGATGTGTTGTGCAACTTATTATGGTTTACAAATGTAAAGGAATATAAAAAAAGAATTGGGCGTATGTGATCTATATTGAAGAAAGAAACTGATCAAGCATGGTCAGAGCCTGCTGAAAGAATGCATATTTATCCTGATAGCGAAAGTAAATTTGACAAAAGCGATGAACACGAAGGGTTTGATTTGAAAGGAAAATTCCATTAAAAAACATATGATGCCATAAGTGTTCCACAAGACACACAACATCCTGTCAAAAAGACATAGGAAAGAAAAAAGTTCGCCATGTTACATGCCAAAGGACTCTAAGACTACTATAACTTGGACAAAATGTGACAGTTTTGCCTGCAAATATCATTCCCGTATTGTTAGTGAGTCACAGCGTCTGTGATTTGTGTTCTTTATTCAAATCCCTCACATTTAAAACATTTTAGTTCAATTTGATTGGATTTTCTTCACAAATTATCAAAGAAAAATTGAAAAGTCCTTAAAAGTAGATAAGTATACTTTATCTTGAATAAATTAATCAATAGAATTACGATTTTTCTTGTGGAAAATAAAAATAATTATAAAAAGTTTGGGATGACTCAGTCCCCCCCATGTGAACAGTAGCATTAGTATTAAGTGCATGCATTTTCCCGGGTTCAAATCTCTTTTTGACTTGATGGTCAGAGATATATTTTTCGATACGAGAAACTGTTTCACGCTTTAAAAAGAAGCGGTCTCTTCTTACACCTCCGCAGGTGGAATCTTATCGTTGATTTTCTCACGGTCATTGGTTTAAGGCATGATGTCAGGTGAAAGGACCCTGGAATATTTTAAAGGGGTTCGTGTCGATATAAACGGCGTCATGCTAACTTCATGGCGAAGCCGATCTTGCAACTGAGAGGCGGGAAAAAGGCACACCCTGTATATTCGTGAAATAAAATAACGATAGCGTTTTTAAAATTATTTGGGGAAATGTATTGTTGTGCTGTTTTTACTGAAAGAATTTGTGGCAGGCATATGGCAGATTTTTGCTATGACCTGACACATATTTTAGACTGCAATATAAGGGATAAATCCGTACACCAATAAAACACATTATAAAGGATTGAAGGACTAGCCCACTCTAGGGCGGAAGTACAAACTCTTTTAGTGAGAGGGTGCAACTGGAACGCTAAGTTCAGTTAGTGCCAAATGGTAACATGGAGTAGAAGAAGAAAAAACAAAGGCGGGACGAGAACTTCATGAGAACTTTGGAATGTATAATTTTAAGAATTTAATTATTTAGTGTTTTTAAATGTGTATAACGTTCTGTGTCGTGAAATAAGTTTGAGAAAATAATATACCCATTTTGGTTTAATGCTACCTCTTCCTTGGGAATATAACCATGCGCTACCATTATTCACATCCTGTTACAACGTCAAATATAACAGCAATTACAGCTTAGAAAGTGAAAATAAGAATCTCTGCTGAAAAACTCATTTATTAAAGGTAACACACATATGATATCTTACATTAAAAAACTCAAAGTAGAATAGATCAAAGATTAGCATAAGGCATAATTCGAGAGAGTTGTTTCTATTTTTTATCTTCTATTGTGGCATGCAAAAACAAACAATGCGCTGGTACATCGATTACAAGAAACTAATCAGGGACTGATATCCACTTCCTGTTATTGAAGATGTATTAGATAAAGTAGTCGACGGAAGAGACTTCATGATTCTTGATTTGAAGAATGCTCTTTTCCACGTAGATGTGGACGAGGGGCAAACAGAAAATATACTGCATTCTTCACATAAATATGATAGTACGGATTTTAAAAGTTCTGTTTGGCTTAACCATTAACAGTTATTATTTCCGAATATCAGTAATTATCAATTACGTATTCAGTGACTTGTTAAGAGACAGTACTTTAATTATTTATTTAGATGGCTTAATAATTCAAGATATTGATGAGAGTGAAACTCATGTGATAAGTTAACTTGTACGTTAACAAAGTCTTCTAAATACGGCCAAAAAATAAATTTGAAAAAGGGAAAATTTGCAGAGAGAGAAATAAAATTTAGTTTCATGCCAGATTTATTCAAAATGGTACCATTCAACTTTATATTGACAAAGACAAAATCACTCCGCAACTATCCGGAACCTAAGAATGAAAAAGAGGTGCAGAGTTTCCTGGTTTGACAGGAAACTTTAGAAAGTATATACTTTCTTATGCCATCATAGCTAAACCTTTTTGTGATTTATTGCTGGGGCTCAGACATCTTGAATTTATTCTTAACAAAAAAATAGCTTTTTCAGATTCTTAAGAACACTTTGTTGTGTGAACCCCTACCGCATGTTTTAGAAGAGGATGCAAAGTATAGAGCTCCATACACATGTGTGTGAAATCTCGGGGAGTGCTGTGCTTTTGCAGCTAAAATGATTGATTATGGACGTTTTTATCCTGTTTATTCACTGAAAAATACCTTTATTTAAGAAAATTTGTGCAGCAACAAACCTGAAATGCTTGCAATTATAGAGGCTCTAAAGGTGTTTCGAATTTAAATTTTGGGAAGAAAATTTTCCATTTATACGGGTTATTTACAAAAAATTACAAAAACTTTCGACAAAAAGGAACTAACACAGCTATTCTCAAACTGTGGAACCCCTCCTAGGAGGCGTAATAAATCTACGAGGAGGGTGCCAGCTTTTTGAACAGTCGAAAACAAAAAGATTATTTAAAAAATTAATTAATGATTCTAAAGTTTAATGAGATAAACAAACAAAATACATACTGAGATAATAAAAAATAAAATACATATTTACACTCATATAAATACACTTATAAATGCATCAGTACTGTACAATGTATTTCATAATTACTTTAACAATACTAAAAGTTAAGAACAAGATTAATTATTACCAGTGCTCCCATGGGCTTGTCATTTATAATATTATATACAAAAATTAACACTTATCTTGATAATTTGTACGGTTAATAATGAATCCCTTAACTGCCGTTTAAAAGTCACTCCCCAGTGCCTACCTTTTCCACGTAGGTACAAGTATGGGATGCATTGGGAGGCGGGGGGAGAATCAATACCAAATTAAATATGAAATAAGTAAATCCCTTGCAAACACTGTCAAAGTCCATTTATTGTATTCTAAAGCCGTCGGAATAACTTTAGGGATAGCATTGCACAGAAAAGACCGTACCTCGGAAAGATGTATGTATACTTCTCTCCAGGGCATATAACGCTTTGGCTGAGCGAGACGTTTATATACGCCGGTGGCATTTAAGAGGTTAAAGCAGTATTGTAGCTATAGCGTCAAGGTATAGTACTGTAGAATTCAATACATTGTTATTTGTATGGAGGAGGCACGGTGACAATTATCATTGAATATTGGATCACAAAAGTACTGAGAGTTTGGGAAGCACTGAACTAACATAAAAGGTGGCCTCAGTGAGTAAGTGAGTGAACGTCGCTCTGTAAAGCAACACGAGGGCTATTGGGGGTGGATGCCCAAAGGAACCGAGCACACCCGAAAAGGGTTTAGAGCTACAAACCGATCCCTGGGGAAACAACCCCCCCCGACGGACGTCGTTATTTTGAACCAGGATCAAGTGACCAGGTTCAACATCTGATCTAACACTACTACTCCTAACTGCCAAACCATGCCAAAGGGAACACTTTGAGCACTGAGAGATTTAGCATGCACCAGCCCCTCTGCACGGTGGGTTTTCAGTGGCACTTGACTCGAACTCTTGACGTGCCGGTAGTAAGTTCGTGTCCATGACCTATACGGAATCGAAACCACAGCATAGATTGCCAGATGGTCAATTTTTCCTTAAGGATTTCAGTATGAAACACCACATCGTCCCGAAAAGCAAATTCAACTTGATTGTCATTCCAAAATCAGCTCGTCGTCAGTAGCTATCTTAGAGCTTTGAAATACAAGGCTTTAAATCGATCCATCAATTATGTTGTTGCTATAAAGATTACGTAAGAAACATCAGAGTTTTTATGTACTAGTGGGAACTATAATGTTTTAAAATTTCTATGATTAGTTTTTTCAGAACAAATCTTATGTTACCGAAAATTATTCTGATGTAGTACGTTGTTTTCCCTTTCCATAATATAAGAAAATTATAAATTTCAAGCTGTTTTCATAAAAATAGCTTGAAACGAATATTTAAGGAGTATTCTCTGAAAGATAAAGGAGATAAATTGACATGTGACGAATCTCAGTGAAAAAAAAGGCCTAGTCATCCTCTCTCAGTATTTGGGAAATCTTTGTGCATTGTTATTCGACATCAAGAAGGTAATAATGTCAATGTCAGTCCAATCATTTTCACTTATGACATGAAAAAATAAATATATGCACTATTCCATAAATAAGCAGGATCGAAGTTTATTCTGTGCAACAAAAATATAGAAAATTGGGAATACAAAATACAAAAATAACTTAGATATATAAGTTTAGTTATAATGTTTTAAATATATGGTCAAGGTTAACTTAGGTAAATGAAGGAGCTTACGAACTTTTTATAATGTAATAATTATTGTTGTAATAAAACCTTTTAAGTCATTTATTCTAATCAATTTTTAAAAAAATATTTTTATGTTAATTGTTTTAAAAAAAGAGAATTGATGGAAATTTCTGAAATGACTGAATTTCTGGAAATAGCGCTGAAATGTTTATTCTTTTAGAAAAATCTTTTTTAAAAAAACAGATATAAAAAAAATCTTTTAATTTAAGAAAAAATTATTATAAAATATGTTAATAATATAAATAATTACAAATATATATACATTTTTAGCAGATTTGATGTATAATATGAAGTTAATTTCAATAATGTTTTGTAAATGCAACAATTCGAAGTTTAATTATATAAAGATGAAAAATAAAGAACTGACTTGCAATTTACAAAACTAATAAATATTTAACCATAGCACAGCTAGTAGTATGGACCATGTAAAAAATCATCTTATGCATTCAGCTACTAAAATAATTTAAACTTTAGAAGAAGCTTTTATTTGAATATTATCTATTTTTGTGATTTTATCAGATAAGTAGCCATGTGACTAGAGGGGGGAGCAGATAATGCACATTAAATCAATCGAGGGTTAAAGTTCTCAGGAATTGCTGAAGTTTGGAGAGAGGTGCCGGTTCACGTATCGCCCACGTCATTTGAAAATGATTCGAGGTTCGTTGTCAATAACCCTCGTGTATCTCGCGATTAAGTCACTAATAAATGCACCATCAATCAATACACTTATGTAATATTATAACATTCATTTTGAAAAGGAATTACTACTTGAAGAGAATAATATCTTCATTTCCACATTTTAAAAACTATTTAAACTATTTCACTATGTATATAATTTAGACATATATTTCTTACTAAATAGTGTATTATTACTTCCATTTAAAAAAAAACGTTCTATATGCAAACATACTGAAGTAAAGATGTATATATATATATATATATATATATATATATATATATATACAGTGGAGGCAAAAAGTCCTGAACACACTCATTTTTTTGCATAGTTTTGTGTTTGACTTCATTTTTCGTTATGAAATTTTCGCACTATCTTAAATATTATTCTTGATTTTAATGTATCTTTTCATGCTGATTTCAAATCTTTTTGTAGATTTCATCAAAAGTAAATAGTTTCATTGATATGTTGAAAAATCCTTGACAAGAAAGCACAAAGTCACTGTAAGAATGAGTGAGTGTGTTTTCTACCAATGAAATGCTCCATTATTTCAACCAATCGGAGAGCAGTAGCGATAAAGGATTGAAAAAAAAGGTGAATCGTGGTTTATTGTATTGAATGCAGTTAAGTGCTGCTAAAGTACCATGTGGCCTTTCTACTGTTGTGAGAATTTTGAAGAGATTTTCTGAAACAAATTTTATTGCGGACAGGGGGTGATCAGGACGACCAAGAAAAACATCTTTACGTGAAGACAGGTTATTTCTTTCAAACAGAAAGCTTAATTCCTCGCAAATTTTGAAACAATGGACTTTAACATCAAATGCGAGTGTGTGCATAAGAACTGTTAGAGGAAGACTGCTGGAAATTGGGTTACGTGGCTGTAAAGCGCGCCCAACACCATTACTGACTGAATTTCAACGCAAGAGGCGATTGACGTGGGCAAGGGAACATTCATTATGGACTATTAAAGTCTGGGAAAAGGTAATATTTAGTGACGAGAGTCAGTTTTATATTTCTGGCAACCAAATTAGTGCCTATGTAAGACGATGCACTCATGAGGAATTCGGCTCTTAGTGTCTGAAGCCCACAGTAAAGCCCGGCAAAAGTGATGGTATGGGGTTGCATGTCTTCTCATGGTGTTGGAAAACTACACATCGTTAGCGGAACTCTGAAAGCCATGGATTACATTGAAATACTACAAAATAAATTGCTTCCAACTGCGAGAGACATTTGGGGAATCAGTCATGGATTTTCAGGACGATAACGCCCCTTGCCATCGTGCAAAGGTAGTGTAAGGAACAGCTGCCTGCACCTGGCAACAGGTCGAACGAGAGACGATATAGGGAAAAGGATCTGGCAACGACGAAAGGGAAAGGGTCGGAACGGAAGAAGCGGGTGTCGAAAAAAGCCGGGGTCGTGAAAAGTAGACACGGCTGAACGATGTATCGTAATCCTGTAACATCGCAATATATTCTTTATTTTAAGAAATGTCCCATCGAAAGTGTGGAATAAAACAGGGGGGACCAAATCCTGTCTGCAATTATTTTCTTGTCACAATTCGAACACGGTCGGAAAAGAACTCACGAGTTTACACTGGTGTCAGAAGTGGGATGCAATGGAGCAGAAGTTAAAGGAATAAAATATTTCAAATTGATCGGTGTTCGTACTACATAATTGTGAACAAGGTTCTAGTGGACATTCAGTTTGAAAGAAAAATTTTAACAAGGAAATAGAACCCTGCAGTGTATCTTCAAGTTGATGACCACGTGCATCCCGGGAATTCTCTTGCAGCAGTTTCAAGTGAAAAATCATGATCTTCATACAGATATTTGCTATCACCTGCCGAGTTGGGCTATGGAATAAACAGATGATGTATTTTTCTTCAGTTTCTGATAAATGGAGTCGTGATCTGAAAAGTGTTAGATACAGAAACAGCGTTCATGTCGAGGTAAGTGGCTATTGTTCCCCTAAGTTAAAATATTGTGTGAATATTTAAAAGAGTAATGGGATGCAGTCATATTTAATTTGTTTTTTTAAAAATAAAATAGAAAAAGCAGATATATCTGAAAAAAGAAAATTTCATTGGTTTATTGCAATATTCTATGTTGTTGAATTATTGTGTAGATGAAATAAGAAAATTGTGTACTTATTTTACCTGGAAATGATAGGGTATCATTTTAAATGTTGTAAAATATGGTATTTAGAGTTCTAGTGTTAAACTATAATTTCTTTTTTATCATCATTCTTTACTGTTTTCAAGTTGTCTCAAAATTAAAATCTGGGTATAGAAAGTGTTTTGCATAACAATTCAGTTTGCAGAATTTAAAAAAAAGAATTAGATTAATTTATCTTGAAATAATGGTTGCGAAAAATGTATGTTGAGTGGGTGAAAAATATCCATTAAAAAAAATAAAATAAAAAAATGTGTATATGTATTTCAAGTATACGGACTTCCTGTTAAAATGTTGTAAATAAGAGATTTTGTAGGTTATTTATGACTCAGAATATGGCATGTTTTTTTTTGAATATTATATGATAGTTTTTCATTTTAAGCAAAAGTGTTGCAATTTGTCAGTTAGTTGATAGTTTAATGCAATCTGAGGTTATTTCCTTTGCTCGTAATTTAGGATGTATATGTATATTGTTTTTTTGTTTCCTGCATAAGATTCTTCTTTTAATTAAAAAAAAAGAAAACAAACTAAGAGTAGATTTATGATTTGAGAAATAATTCTATGGTAATGTAGCTAAAGTATGTTGTTAATTGTGTTTTTTTTTTTTGAAAAAGGTTCTGCGTTCTGATTAGTAACAACTAACTGTGTCTCACATAAGTTTTATTGTAAACATATTTCGTATTGTGTTTCTGGAATTTGAGTACTCTTAGAAAAAACGAGTAGAATTTTTCTTGCTTGTTAAATATATAGTACTAGGTCATTTAAGTGCTTGTATTTAAATTTGTCAGAAGGTAATTTGGCATTAGGTTTAGCTTGATTAAAAATGGCATTTCTCATTAGAAGTAAGAAAATTGACTTAATTCAATTAGCGCGGGACTTAGATGAGTCACCTGATCCGTCTATGTCTAAAATTGTTTTAAGGAATTTAATAATCTCTAGTAAATATTACAAGGAGGAAGAGGCAAAAGAGTTATTGGAAGTTATTACAGCCGAAAGGTTAGAGACAGAACAGTGGCAAAAACTAGAACAACAAGAACAATTATCAATTGAAAAATTACGCTTGGAAATGGAATTATCTAGGATCGCTAATCAGAGTGCTAATCAAAATAATGGTCAAACCTCACGTGTAAAATCTTTAGATGAAATAGTTAAAATGGTTAGGCTCTTAACTGTAAAGGTACCCAATAAATCAGACGGGTGGGAATATTTCTTTTCTAGTCTTGAAAAAGGCTTTCGCTAGTGAAATGGTTAGCGACGAGTTAAAACCGAAGGTTTTGTTATGCATGTTAGGAGACAAAGTGTCAAACTTATTAGTTAACCTAGGCGAAGAAGAATTAAAAGATTACGAATCTTTAAAACAGGTTGTGCTCAAGGAGTATGAACCCTCACTAAAAATATGTTTAGAAAATTTTAGAAAGGCCAAACGTAACTCTGACGAAACTTTCTCTCAGTTCGCGTCCCGTTTAACATCGATGTGGTTATACTACTGTAAGTTAAGAGAAGCGAATGATTTTGAGTCAGTTAATCAACTGATCGTAGCAGATAAAATGTTTGAAATGTTGGATTCTGAGACGGCGACCCATATTGGTGTGCTCCAAGGGGAAGAATGGTACAAACCCAGGGACTTGGGCAAACAATGTGATATATTTTATGCTTCCAAAGGGAAATCCTACGATGAACCTGAGAGAGCTAAATGGAATGATAGTGAAAAGAGAAGTTTTAATGGTAGTTGGGGTAAACAGCCATTTGGGGAGAAAAAGTCAGATAATTTTTCTTCTAGGAAAAACTTGGATAAAGGTCAAGTAACTGAAATTAAAAAATTCGCTTGTTTCACCTGCGGATCAGATAAACATTTTAAGCGGGATTGTCCGAAAAACAAAGAGGTAGATAATAAAAGACTTAATGTGAATAAGGTGTCAACAAAAGGGACGGAATTGGTAGATGGGACGGTAGCTGCTAGAGTTGATGTGCTAGGTAAAGTCATTCCTAGACGGGCTATTGAAGACAAATTAAGTAAATTAGTGAAAACATCTATCAGTGTAGATGGGAAGTTAGTCCATGCGTTATTGGATTCTGGTACGGAAATAACTGTTATCAAGAAAGACTTAGTTCCTGGAATATCGGTTGAAGGAGCTTCCACGATTTATTTGAAAGGTATTTTCGGTCCAGCGGTTAAATGTCCTTTAGTATATGTTCCAATTGGTCTTGCTACCGGTGGCCAGGTTAATGTGGTGCACCAGCAAGTGTTATGTGCTTTGGCAGAAGTTTTGGTAGAAGACATGTTGCTTTCACCAGATGTTTTGGATATGTTGGGAGGAGCCCAGAGTGAAGAGAATTCACTGGCTCAAAGCTCTCAGGACCTGAGGGTTGACTCAGGAAATGTAGATGAAACCGAGGTTTCATCGGGTATTCTGCCAGAGAAAGCACAGGAGCACATTGAGGATTCTCAAAGGAATATTACTTCATGTCGGAATGAAGTGGGAACATTGGGTACTAAGGATGAGGAGGTGACCGCTGAGATGGATAAAGGAATCATGGTGGCTGATAGTTTTCGTTCCGAACAGGAGTGTTGTGCCGAGTTAGCATTGGCTTGGAAGTATGCTAAGGAAGGCAAAGGAAACTACTACGAAGTAGATGGGTATCTATTTCGTAGGGATAAAATATTCGGGGAGAGTATTGGGCAGCTGGTAATTCCGAAGTGCAGAAGAACTGAGGTGTTGAAGCTAGCGCATACTTCCGTGTTCAGTAGTCACATGGGTCCCAAGAAGACGCTTGAACGAATAAAGTATTCTTTCTTTTGGGAGGGTCTGAGGGCCGATGTGAAGAAATTTTGTGAGTCATGTAAAGCATGTCATCTCACTCGATCGGTTAGGATTAAAGACCGATCATCCAGTACACCTGTGGCAAGGCCTGAATTGCCATTTGAGGTGGGGAATATGGATCTGATAGGTCCAATTGATCCGCCAAGCTTAAAGGGACATATATATATTTTACGTCTGGTTGATCAGCACACTAGGTGGGGCGAGGCTGTGCCGTTGACTAGTCTCAGTGCGAAGGTAACATGTGAAGCTTGGTTAAACATATTTTCGAGAACCGAGATTTATCTTTTGTCGAAAAGGGAAGGTTTTGTAGAAAAGAATGGCGCAGCATCGTGGGTCACGGTACTGGATTTGTGGAAGTGGTATTTCTGTCGTTCTCTCACGAAGAATTATGCCGCATGCTTTATGTCGTTTGGAATTTGCATGACTAAAAAAGTGAGGTTTAAGATTGAATACACTTCTTATGGATGTAATTTAACGGCTCAGGTTTTAAGAATGTTAGAGCAGTTTGTTGTATCTCGAATAGTCGACATAGACATTCTGATGCAGATTTGGAAAAATCGTGTAAAACAAATTAACTTTGTATTAGAATGGGTGAGATGGGTTGGGTCGGAAATCATACCGGCCAAAGGCAAATTAGAGCCATAGGAAAGTTTTTACTGTGGCCTTAATATGGATTTAGTGAACTCATTGAGCATTCACATTCATGAGTTAATGAAATAAACATTGTCTAGATTAAGATAAAAACTGTAATGTATATATTTAGTATTGTTTTATTTTGTATATATCTGTTTGCAATCCCATTACAGTTTAGATCTTTCTGGGAACATAGTCACTTATTTCAATTGGGTGAACTATTCATATTATTTCATGTGTTTGTATTAAGGAACTTTCACTAGAACAATCATCAAGACTTTTGACTGTTGCAATTATTGTGTGTTCTGTTTGTGGATTTTCTGTGTCACGGTTTGTGAATTTTCTGTTCCTGGTGTCTGATATGGTAAAATCAGCCACAAGGGGCAAATTTTACTCTTAGGTGGGGCGTGTAAGGAACAGCTGCCTGCACCTGGCAACAGGTCGAACGAGAGACGATATAGGGAAAAGGATCTGGCAACGACGAAAGAAAAAAAGGTCGGAACGGAAGAAGCGGGTGTCGAAAAAAGCCGGGGTCGTGAAAAGTAGACACGGCTGAACGATGTATCGTAATCCTGTAACATCGCAATATATTCTTTATTTTAAGAAATGTCCCATCGAAAGTGTGGAATAAAACAGTGGGACCAAATCCTGTCTGCAATTATTTTCTTGTCACAATTCGAACACGGTCGGAAAAGAACTCACGAGTTTACAGGTAGTCCAGAAATGGTTGGAAGACCATACTGTGAATAGAATGAACTGGCCAGGACAGTCTCCCGACCTTAATCCGATAGAGAGTTTATGGTTTAAAATTGGTTATGAAATTTCAAAGAAAAACTTTCAAACAAACGTGAATTAATTGAAGCTTTAATATTTTCCTTCAATCATATTGTCACAAAGATCTTCTTTTGAAATTGGTGCATTCCATGCCAAAGAGATGTAGAGCCGTAATTAAAGCAAACGGCTGGCCCATAAAATATTGATTTTCTAACATGTGACAACAATGTAATTTTCAAAATGCTTATATATATATATATATATATTAAATATACCGTATTTGTCAATTTTTGTGTTATTTTTCTTTGCATATTATGTTATTCTATAGTGTTTTATTCTGCACATATTTCACATTACTGTGTTCAGGCAGCTTTACTACAAAAAATATTTTAGTCATTAAGAAACTAGTAGTAGATTTGAAATCAGCATAAAAAATACATTAAAATCAATAACAATATTTAAGATAACGCGATAATTTCACAACGAAAAATGAAGTCAAACACAAAAATTACGCTAAAAAATGAGTGTGTTCAGGACTTTTTGTCACCATTGTGTATATATATATATAAATACAATGGTGATAAAATATATATGTGTATATATAAAAAATATATGTGTGTGCGTTTTGGAAGAGTTTTTTTTAAAAAAAAAAGTATGTGCTCACAGTATTAACTGTAAGCAATTTAACAGAAGGTGTAAGATATATATATATACACTGGTGTGCAAAAATTAAGGACGAAGTCCAAAAATTAGCATATCAGCTGAACGAAGAAGCAGAGCGGACAGAAAGACCAATCAGGAGATTAAGTAAGGTGATGTACGGTAGCACATGCGCAGATATGCAGGTAGATGCGTAATGGGGGAGTGTCTGAGTAGTATAAAGCATGTTGTCGGTGTAAGATCAGTATTCCTGGTAAAGAGATTGCACGCCGTATAGCAGTTAAAATCACACCGAGTTGCTGCCTCAGCGAGAAATGGCGAATAATCAATCTGTTAGACGACATCTGGATGCTTTTACCCGAGGTCGAATCATTGGGAAGTTGGAGGAAGGCCGCAGTGTGACAAGTGTGGCTGCAGAGTTCGGAATTGCTCACAGCATCATTTCACGACTTTGGAGACAATTTCAAACTACAGGAACAGCTATCCGGGGGTTCAGTAGTGGTCGTCCACGAGGAACCACACCCGCAGATGACCGGTACATTGTCTTACAGGCTAGAAGAAACAGGCGGCAGACAGCGGGAGAAATCGCTAGACACACGACACAGGCGACTGGACGACTGATATCGCGTTTTACCGTTGCCAGAAGACTGCACGGTGGTGGTCTGTTTGCACGACGCCCTGTACGGTGTGTACCTTTAACGCCTGCCCATCGGAGAAGGCGTTCTCTGTGGTGCCGGGAACACCGGAATTGGAGAGACAATGAATGGGAACGAGTACTCTTTACAGATGAGAGCAGATTCAGTTTGAATAGCGATTTTCATCGCATACTCATCTGGAGAGAACGGGGAAGCCGCAATCATCCCTCGAACATCATTGAAAGGGACAGGAATGGAGGTCGCGGTGTTCTCGTTTGGGGAGGCATCATGCTTGGTAGTCGTACAGACCTTTACATCTTCGACGCAGATTCAGTCAACGGGAGCCGTTATTGTAACGAGATTCTTCTTCCATATGTGCGTCTTTTTTTGGACACCCATCACAGGGATGTTTCGGCCTTCAGTCGCATTGCGCTCCATGCTACTTTTTCAATCAAGCTTCTTTTTATCCCTCTGATTTCTCTTTTAGTAAGTGTTGCTTACATTACACATGTCCTTACGTATTGGGGAACTTACGGTATTAAATGTGTTGGTTTGGAAAGCTTTCGTACAAAGTTATATTGAAAAAACCGTCTCATCCATAATTTTTGCACACCAGTATATATATATATATATATATATATATATATATATATATATATATATATATATCTTACACCTTCTGTTAAAATTCTTACAGTTAATACTGTGAGCACACTTTTTTTTAAAAAAAGAATCTCTTCCAAAACGCGCACACATATATTTTAATGCTAAGTTAAACTGATAAGCATATTTCAATAATAAAATCTCTACGAAAACCAAAATTGTTATTTTCATTATAGTCTCTAGGAACTCCAAAATACTGATAAAACGGCTACAATTTTTTAAGCCAAATGTGTTTATATTTTTCGCTAATGTTAGAATTCATTTCTAAAGTTGTGAATAACTTATTGTCATATTACCTTAAAATTGCATTGATATCTCTTTCAAGAAAACGTAAAGTTTGTTTAGTTTTCTTATCTTCCTAAAAATATACCACCTATCAAAGTTTTTTGTTAAAAAATTATATTTTTTATTTCTTATCTATAATTTATACTTATTATTTTTCAATTTTATATTCAATATTCTTTTATTGATTTTCAATAGTATATTTCTCTTTTTATTGGGGTGTTTATCCTTTTTTGTATAAATAAAAAATTTGTATAAATAATTTCAAAAAAAAAGTTTCAAAATCTCTTAATTTGATTTTATTATAAATTCCAAACAATTTAAATATTCAATCTCAAGTGAAAACATAATATTGCAAAGTTCTAAAAATGTACTTTTAATCTTGATTACGGTCTTCAATGTGTATTTAAAGATTTTTTCGAATGCAGGTGGATGTAATAGAAAACAAAATCATGTAGATGAAGTAAAATTGCTCTTTGTTGGTACAAATATAATAGTTTTCCGATACTACGAGACGAAGGTAATGATTCGCGAACCAAGAAACCTTCTGCCCTACTTATCGATTGTCGGGAGGAAAGATATTTTTAGAAAGAATTATCAAATATAAAAAAAGGTAGAAAGGGTGTGATTACATTTATGCACTACCAAATTGGAATTATATGCTTATACACTGACGAAAAAAATCCCAACACCAAGGAAATATTATTGCAAAATAATGAAATTTGTACAGTGCAATTGGGTAGTTAACATGCTTAATTGATTAAATTTTCAAGATCACAGATTAATTTAAGTTCAAGAAAATGCATTTCAAAAGTGAAATGCAGTTACATTAATAGCCGGTGTAACCTCTCCAGAATTTTCAATGCCGTATTACAATGCCAGAAATTCAATGTATTTGCCGTATTATGTCATTCAGGTGCCGAATGTCACTTTGTGGTATGAAGTTCTACATGAAATATTCTTATTGTACTTGTTGGCTCAAAACTGGGACCGTCAGTTTTGGCTGTGGGTGATGTTGGAATTGTCGCCCAATGAGATATCCCATATGTGCTCAATTAAAGACAAATCTGGTGATCTTACAGGCCAAGGTAACAAATCAACACTCTATAGAGCATGTTCCATTACAATAGTGGAGTGAGTATGAGCGCTATTCTTTTGGAAAATCCCCCCCGAAAGCTGTTCATGAATAGCAGTACTATAGGTTGAATTACTGGACGTATAAATTTACAGTTAGTGTGTCTAGGATAACCTTGGTAGTGATCCTGCTGTCATTGGAAATTGCACCCCAAACCAGGACTACAGGTGTAGGTCCAGTGCGCCTAGGCAGCAGACAGTTTGTTCGCCGGCGTTCACCTGGCCACCTTTTGACCAACGCATGGCTATCACTGGCACCAAGATAGAACCTTCTTTCATCAGAAAACACAACAGATCTCCACTCCGTCCTCTAATGACATCTGGCTTGAAATCACTAGCGTCGTAAACGGCAATGGCTTGGAGTCAGTAAAATACAAGCTACACGGTACCTGGTACGGAGCTGTCCTAACCGTTTTCTAACAGTTCGTTGTGTGACTGTAGTACCAACTGCAGCTCGAATTTCTGCCACAGATGCAGCACGATGTGCTGCAGCCGTACGGCCGAATATGGTGGTCTTCCATCTCATAAGTGCCTTTGGCCGTTCGGAACCCGGTCTTCTTGAGGCAGTACGATCCCTCAACTACTATTCCCAACAATCCTGCAGAGTGGATATATTCCGGCCAATTTTTCATGCAATACCGCGGGGGGAATATCCACCCTCTCGTGGCCCTATTGCACTACCTCGATCAGACTTGCTGAGCTGTTGATAATGGCTTCTTCGTCTTCTTAAGGGCATTCTTGGCTAACATCAACTCAATACGTCAAACTTCACAGAAAAATAACGCTCCCGAATTTTACAGCACGCATTAAAAGCAACGCTGATTTGCAAGTTTTGATTGGCACTACTAGTGTCACACTTCAGAGCAAAATTTAAATCGATGTCATCTTTCAGATGTACAAACATGTATTCTAAATTTCGTTTATGTAACTGAAGTCTTTCTTGTTGTTGGAAATTTTTTTCCGTCAATGTATTTTTGGTAAGTACATATAAATAAGATCTTGCATTTTTAATGATTTTTCGATGTTAACTTATACATATATCTCAATTTAAAGCATATATGCCTTATTAATAACAAAAAAAAAGTTGAATAAAGATTTCGAGAAAGTTTACCAGATTAATGCATTTCGTTTTCAGAGATAAAAACCAACGAAAAATCTCGATATTTCATTTTGTATGATACCCGCGTTAAATGAAACTGTGTAATAAGTGAGTAAATGTTAGCGTTGCTATATACTCAGCTATACTCGAGATGCCAGAGCAGGCATCCCCCTATCCTAACTTCCACATCAAAGTAAAGAAGTTTGAGCCTCGACATATTTACTGTGCATCGGTCATCTCTGCAAGGTGGGTCTTTTGCGACACAACTTGTGGCGGGTCTTTACACGACCTTCACACTAATTCTGTTGGGGAATCTCTCTCTTTGGGCTTGCAATCGCGTTTAATTCACAGCCATCTCTCTTGAAGAATAAACCCTGATACGTAGATTAGTTAGAATATGTAAAGTCAGAGTTTTTGTAACTCTCAGAGGGGGAAGGAGCGGAGAATCTGTTGCAGCGTTGAGATTTAATCGATTTACACAACTTGAGTTAAGAACGGAGTTTGCCACTAAATTAGTGGATTGGGCTTTTATACTATAAGATAAATTAGATTAAATTGAACTTTTTACTTGCGCTTGTTCACGTAGGGTTTATTGCTATCTTTATGTAACTCCTAAGGCTTCATCTTGTGGTTTAACCTGTGATTGATTAGTGTGCTTTAATAATAATAAAAAATAATTATTATGGAAGTTTCTGGTCATGATTTATTTCTTCCCACACCCTTAGGTGAGCTGGACGGGGAGAGAACAACTTTATGGAGTAGTCGCTCACAAACTCTCGAACACATGTCACGCCGGCCACGAGTCCGATAACTTGAACACTAGGCTACCGCATCCACAAGAAAATGTGCAATCTAACTTAATATTTTTAAAAATTGGTCAACTTGTTTGATCAGATTGTTTCTTAAATTAGCATTTTGGAGCTTCATGTGTTAGAGCGTTTTTGTAATGATGACCCTGTAATTTTGAACCACGGTCGAGTAATGAGAAACATACCAGAAACGGTATTTTTCGTTCCGAACTTCCACGCTATGCCAATGAGACTTGGAACCTCGCATGATTTCATATGCACCATACCTTTTGCATGGCCTGTCTTCAACAGCATCAGGGCTCGAACACACGACCTGGTAACGTTGTGATGCCATGAGCCCCTAAAATTACCATTATTTAGAAGCGAATTTAATAACCCTTGGTGGGCCTCTTTCACGCTCCCCCCCAACAATCTCTGATTTGCAAACGTAGAAGATCTACGCGTCTTCGTCCTAACTCCATTGGTTCATTGAGAGAGTAGACCGGTGCCCCACAGTAGACTCGTGCCCCATTTAAAGGGTCTATCAATCAACCTGCCTCATTGACACTGAGGGTATCCTCCAGGGTGTGTCGACAATCACGAGTTCGCGACAGTGAACACTAACTATGGTGTTCACATATACGGGTTTGGAAAAGCATGCAAAATATTTCTACCCAACATCACAAAAGTAATACAAGTAAGTGTTATTTATGTTTCGTAAATTATCTAATTTGTTTTACATAGGTGTTTTATTTTTTTTTGTTAAAAATGTTATACTTCAAAAAATTAAATTATACTTTGCTGAATAATAAGCAATGATTTTTAATTCTATAAAATAATATATTTTAGTAACATTATATTTATGACGTAGAGCTGTAATTTAATTTTGGTGTAAGAGTAACAATTTTTATTTGCGGTACTATTAACACTCAAATTCAATTCAGATCAATAATACAGATAAAAATAAAACTTGAAGTATAAAATTTCTCTAATGAACTGGCTTTTGCTGATTTAGCCTTCTTTCAGAGCCTACTTCGTGTTTATAGTTTACATTTATTCAGTATTATTTGTATTGATTCTTTTCGAATGCTTCTGGCACTCTACCCAGTTGGTAGAAAAAGAATGCCTTTTATTAAAGAGAAAGATTGTATTATAGGAAAATCTGGAAAATGAATAGGATTATGCAAGAATGTATTTCTAAATATCATCTCTCTGCTTTCGAAGACTCCCCAATAATTTATTCTTAGCTTGAATTAGAGGAAGAGGTTGTGCAATTTTATGAATGAAATGTTTCTGCTCTAATGAACTTACTTTCTACCATGACATCTTTACAAGATTGAGACTTATTTTATCATTTTTATATAAAAGAGAGATCTTATTAATAATAGAATATACTAAGAAGTCCCATTTTTAAAACGATTAGAATGTGCTTCTCAATAAGCAGATTTGTTATTTAACACAAGTATTTAGAATATATTTCCACTTAATTCAATGAATTTAGTACTAACAAATAGGGTTGTGAAAATCTAATAATGTCAACCATATAGTTTATTTTTATTTATGTCCGGATTAATTCAGGAGAATATAATTGTTAGAATGAAACTCAGGTCAAAATAAGAATTAATACCTGTATTTAATCTAATCACTTCAGCTTTTAAGTATTAAATTCAGCTTTTATAAGTAAGATTTAAGGAATGTAGTTTACATTTAATTTTATTATCTGTTTAATCTTATGTATAGATAAGTAATATTTTCTTAAATACTCAATAGACTCAGGGATAAAATATAGGATAAACTAAGATAACATATATCTAAATTTATCCCCGTGATAATATCACCATTAATTGAGGATTTTCGAGCGATTAAAAATTAAAGTTAACTGTATGATATTTTAAGTTATTCACTATAAAAAAGACCCCTTAAAAGAATTCTTAAAACGAAATATTTAATAGAAATTTTGCATTATTTCATTTTTAAGATATTATTTTAATCTTTTTAGATGTAAAATTGGGAATTTAGTTAAAAAACATTAATATTTGTTACAAAGATGTTTTCTCATGATTATTTTGCTTTAAAAATACCTCAACAGCTGTAGAGTTAGTTACATTTCATAATCATTAAATAGATTTCATAAGCCAGTGCTTTTCAAAGTTTCAATGTTAGCGACACAATTTTCAATCATAATTTTCATCTCGCCCCCCTCAAACAATAAGAACGTATTGTAATTCAATAATACTATGCTTTGTTTCTAAAATTACGATACGACTTTAACCTCTCAAGTACCACCGGCCTACATAAACATCTCGCTCAGCCAAAGCATTAATTTCCATGACGTAAATATACATCTTTCTGAAGTACGATCTTTTCTGTGCACTATTATTCATAAAATTTTTCCGAAGGTTTTGGAATGCAATAAAAGGACCTTGACAATGTTCGCGAATTGGGAAGCTAATAGCGTAACTTTTATTTGGTAGTTAAGGAATTTATTATAAACCGTACAAATTATCAAGATAAGTGTTACTTTTTGTATACAATTTTATATGTGAAAATCCCAATGGGGTTACTGGTAATTATTAAACTTGCTCTTAACTTAGTGCTGTTAAATTAATTATCAAATACATTGTGTAGCCCTGATACATTTATAAGTGCATTACCAGTGTAAATATTAATTTAATTTTTTATTACGTCAGAATGTATTTTGTTTGTTTACTTTCAGTAAATTAATTTTTTAAATAATCGACTTTTCAATATGCTCGTCCCTCCTCCTCATAGAGTTGTCACTCCCCCCCCCAAAGGCGGCGCGCCCCACAGTTTGAGAAACACTGTAATAAGCAGATGTTTCAGAAGGTTTAGTTAGTTGAAAACTTACATGCGTGATTTTTTTTTTGAATTTTAAAAAAAATTGTTTTATAGGTATGTAGTTAAAAATAGTTGTAAAAAAGAAATAAAGGATTCCAGGTAATAATATTGAGTATTTATTTCGAAAAAATCGTACGTAGATATTTGGGAACGTACAGTATTTCTCCAAAATCTCCAAATACATTCAGTAAAATATTCAAATTCAACATCTAACATTGATAGCTTGGTAACAGACGGGAAGTAATTTTTTTTCAATTAGATAGATCATTCATTTATAGGAAACTCGAAAATAGAAAATATCTTTCCGAGTAACACAATGAACTTGATTACCCATCACATTCAGATGTAATAAAATAAATATAATTTACCCGCCAAAAGTAATGTGTTTTTTCTTCACAAACATGATTTATTGTCTGTGGTATACGTAATCTATTGTCTATGATTTATTACTATGGCGCCCACTCTCAGGTTTTTGAATAAAATTAATTGGTACTGGAATGTAGACAGTTGTCAACAATATGCATTAAAGGGTTAAAAAAGATATTATTCAAAGATGAGATACACGACAGCCTCTCTCTGCAGATGAATTCATAATCTTAGTGATCAACCCAAGTCACGAGTTCAACTTGAGGCAGTGCTTTTCATACTTTTAATATTTGCGCACCAATTTTCAGTCAAAACTTTCATCAAACTCCCCCTCTTACAACAACTATACATTGAATGCAATGATGAGAATTAGACTCTAAAGTTACATTATAACTTTAATTATTAATCGTACAGGTTTTCAAGATAAGTATTAAATTTTATACATGGCAAGCACTAATTACTAAACACGTTTTTAATATTTAGTGTATTGATAAATTAATTATCAAATATACGTATAGTAGTTAGCAACGTTGACTAACGTGCCGTAGGGCCTAGATTCAAATCCTTGTGAATACATGGATGTTTATAAATGTATAGTGCCTTTGCGGCATGAGGGTACTCTAAACAGCCGTCGAGCCGCAAGTCCTCTCGTGAGGTTGGTGGAGGGAGATGAGAGGTGGGAGGCCCTGACCCTCCCCCAGGGTGTTCTCCCGCAAAATTTTGGTGGAACTGAGCTAAATCGTACTGTCACATGTATGGTAATCAAAGCTAAGGCCAACGACAGACGTACATCTAGACCCTTGTCATGATGAATTTCGTGGGCCTCGATCTGACTACGTCAAACATTTAATATTAGAAACAACAACAACGAAACAGTTATCAAATACTTTTTAATAGTATTTGACTTAAATATTTTTAATTAAAAGAAATTAAAACACAATTTTAAAACGCTATTGTTTTCTTTATTCATCGTATTACAAAATAAATTTTTACTGATTCCATTCCAAAAGTTGAGGCACACAGAATACAGTTCTACATAAGTACATTATACATATAATATATCATAGCTCTGCCACCAATATTTTTTTTATCTTGTGGAAAAGGGGGAAATTTAAAAACTGAGAAAAAACGAATTTAAAGATTAAATTAAAATTTTTTATGCATTAAAATAAATCCTTTTTCACTTAAGATGTATCCATTTCATACATTGAAGCTTATTTTTTTATAAAGTGTTCATGTTTATTTTTTTTCCCATTTTCAGTGTGTTACGAGCCTATTTTATGAGAAATATAGACAACTTTCGCCCCTTTTATTCACGCCTGAAAATCAAAAAATAAGTCGCCCAGGCAGTATGGTAGCGGTTGCTATGACCCTCGGCTTGTAACCGAGTAGGTTTGGGTTCGAATCCCGAGTAAGACATGGTTGTAAGATCTTCAGGAAAGAAGTCGTTCTTTCACCTGAAATGGATTCCCGTCTCGAAAGGAAAGCAGAGCCCCTCTTCTTGGTATATGCTGAGATCATATGTAATAAATGTGTATATTCTTTTGTTGTATTGAATGCTTTCTGTTCTTCTTCACTTGTATTTCATATGCTCCCAGGATAAAAAAAACACATGTCAACAGCAATCAGAAATAACACAGAAAAACTCTTTATTTTAAAACCTGGACGTTTCGTAACATCTTGGCGATTAGCTACGACAGTGCTTCTCAAAGTTTCAATGTTCTCGACTCAATATTCAATCATAATTTTAGTCGCGCCCCCCTCAAACAATAACAATGTATATAATTCAACAATATACTTTGATGTTAAAACTACGATACGACTTTAACCTCTTAAGTGCCACCGGAGTATATAAACGTCTCTGTCGGCCAAAGCGTCAATTTCCCGGGACGTATATGTACGTTTATACAAAGTAAAACCTTGTCTGCGCACTGCTTTCCATAAAATTATTCCGAAGGCTTTGAAATGCAATAAAAGGACTTTGTCAATTTTTGCATAGGATTTACTTATTTCAGATTATTTGCTTCTTTATCCCCCCCCGCTCAATACATCACATACACACGCCTACGTTGAAAACGGTTGACTTTGGGAAGCGAGTCGCGTAACTTTTAATTGGCAGTCAAGGGATTTTTTTATAATAAACAGTCCAAAAATTATCAAGATAAGTGTTTATTTTTGTATGTGATTTTATATATGACAGAGTCCCATGGGGTCAATGGTAATTATTTAACTGGTTCTTAACTTAGTATTGTTAAATTAATTATAAAAAACATTGTGTAGCACTGATACATTTAGAAGTGTACTATATCAGTGTAAATTTGTATTTCCCTTTTTTACTATGTCGGAATGTATTTTGTTTATTTACTTTCAGTAAATTAATAATTTTTTTAAATAACCTTTTGTTTTCGACTTTTCAATATGCGCTCGCGCCCCCCTCGTAGAGTTGTCATGCCCCTCAAGGGGGGCGTGCCCCACAGTTTGAGAAGCACTGAGCTACCATCATTTCATCATCAAATATCACTGTTATTTCATTATTTTTAATTACTGTTTTGGAAGATCTTGATATTTTTGGTCAGTAATTTTAAGCAGTGAAATTAAGATTATTTTTAGTTTTGAGTCTTCCAACCCAAATACTATTTTTTAAACAATTTTGGGGGGTGGGGGGTGGAGTTCTGTAACTAAGGAATATTCTACATTCATAATAAGATGGACATAATAGTGTTATATTTGTTGGAATTTCCTTTTTGTATTTTTGCATTTTAGTAAATAAATAATGAAGTAGTAGCATATACAAAGATATATAACATCACTTTTTTATTTAATAAACAATAATAACGTTTTATAGCCATATAACTTATAAAATACTAGTATATATTCCAAATTTGACAGAGCCTGCATAATGTCAAATTAGGTGTCCACCTCATTACTTGGTCAAGATTTAAAAATATGAGGTGAGTCGCC
This sequence comes from Trichonephila clavipes, assembly GCA_019973935.1. Classification (NCBI taxonomy): domain Eukaryota; kingdom Metazoa; phylum Arthropoda; class Arachnida; order Araneae; family Nephilidae; genus Trichonephila; species Trichonephila clavipes. Next base: position 1,324,327 of record BMAU01014337.1, on the reverse strand, counting down.
AAAAGACCCCATGTTGCTTCAAAGTGCAAGATACTCTAATAAAACAAATAATAAATCAAAAAATTACGAACAGAACCTAACGAAAAATATGTTTGCTTACATTTTTCTAAAGGTCAGGTTTTTTTCGACTTTTACATTTTTTTACGGCTCAGAGCGTAATTATTGTCCGATTTCAGCGGGGTTTGCTTTAAAATGTTCTTAACATTCTATATTAATTTCTTAAATGTTTTCCAAAAATTGATTTTTTTAACGTTTACAGATATTATCTAACCCCTTCCCCTCCCTTAAACTCCTTAATTAGTTTTAATTCTAGTTGGATGCTAAGTATTGCCTGGATTTAATTCTGTCGAGAGTACTGGAAAGAACTAAACTCATATTGATACATCTTTTACATGCGACATAATCGTAAAACACACGTATCTACGATTTTTGCCTCTAGAAAATCTACCAACTTCAGTCGAGATCGAACCCACAACTTTAATCTTGCTTGGTGGACATGCTTCCTCTGAGCCAACGATCTGACCGTAAAGCAATTGCAGCAGCGTTTCTCAAACTGTGGGGCACGCCCCCTGGGGGTGCGATAAACCTACGAGGGGGTGCAAGCATATCGAAAATAAGATGTAAAAAATCTATTTACTGGAATGAAGTAAAACAAAATAATTTCTGACATAATAAAAAACACACATTCACACTGATATAATTTTTATACATCATCTGCGATATTACATCATCAAAAAATAAAAGCTTCTACTTCAAAACCTCATTAGCTATCTTTGATACTATAACTAAATAAAAAAAATTTATTTGCTGTAATCCCATAATGAGAGATTTTTTTATTGCGTTTTCCTTTCAAACCTAAAATACTGCTCTTTCAGAGAAAAAACAAAACCAAACCCATAATCAAAAAAATATTTTAGGAAGATAAAAAATTTATCACTCTTATAATTATTGGAATAATGTACATCAGCTGTAGGCTGCAGAATATTTTTGCTGCTGTTTGACCTTCGAACTTAGCTTGTACAGTAAGTTACTTCCCTGCTCTTATATATTTGTTTTTTCTTTTAGGGAAGTTGTAAATAAACTATTTCTGCTGCGCCTTTTCCCTTGTAAAATATTTTTACGATTGTTGGAAAAGCACAGAGAGCACTTTTGAAGGATTACTTAGCTAAGATTTATTTTTATGAGTATTCCCAAACATAAAAGGCATAATGAAAAACGCTTCACATAATTTTTAAAACATCCATATTGTATTAAATGCACTTTAAACCGGGAGCGGTCACGCCGAGTACAGAGTGCCCGAAATCGGTAATTCTGGCAAAACTGTTTAATTGATACCAATGGCCCTGACAACTATCCTCCTGTTTGGCAGTCTTAACGGGAACTAAGATATATTTGTCACATATATTCCTTTTTTGGGGGAGTGACAAATTTTTTTTTACAATCTTAAGGTACTTGTTTTGAATAAGTTCCCGGTGCGGTCACTTTTTTTCCAAAATATTTTCTGTGTCCATTCTACCTCCCCTATGAATAACTTAATGGTTTTGATTGCCTTGTTGTACGACTTATTGTGGTTTGGAAAATGAGCATGAGGAGCAGGTTAATGTTTCATAAATGAGCAGAATATATATATATATATATATATATATATATATATATATAATATATATATATATATATAAGAATATATATATATATATATATATATGTATATATATATAAGAATATATATATATATACATATATATATATACATGTATATATATATAAGAAATGGGCATCTTTGATCTCTATTGAAGGAAATTAAAACTGATAAAAAAAGGGGACGAACCTGCTGAAATATAATGCATGTTAAAGTATATTTGAAAAAGCGATGAACTGGAAACGAAAGAAAAATTTTTCAATGCTACCAAATGAACTCCATCAACTAAAATATGAAGACATAAGTATCAGAAGACACACTTTCCTTTGTCAAAAGCACACAAGCAAGAAAGAGTTCAATATGGTATTTGTGGAACATCAAAGGACAATAAAATTACAATAACTTGAACAAAGTATGACAGTTATGCTTGCAAATAACATTCCTGTAATGTTTGCGAAAAGTGTGTGTGATTTGAGTTATTTTTAATGTCACGCACATTTGAAACATTTTAGTTCAGGTTTCTTGGATTTTTTTCCTAATATTATCAACTAAAAATTGAAAAGTCCTTTAAAGTAGGTAAGTATATCTTCTCTTAGTTAAATTATTCACTGGAATTACGATTTTTATTATTATGTACTATAAAATAATTATAAAAAAGGATTGGGGTGACTCAATAACCCCGCTCAACCATTAGTATCGAGTGCGCACCTGCTCCCGGGTTAAAACGAGCTGAAGTCTTTTGTTTTAAATATTAAAACACTACAATTATTTTTCATCGGAATTTTATATATTACTGTTCATTATTTAACACCAATTCTAAATGCTAATTCTGTGAGGCTTAAAACTAATTATAATTTGAGCAATCATTTTAAAAAATCATTTTACATTTTTGTAAACATTGTCGCGCACTTGTCTTTACTCTCTTTACAATTCAGCTATTATATTAGGTTGGGAAAAAAGAAATCCATTATTTTTGCATGAAATTCAAAACACAGACGTGTTTGGCCGGGCGTTGTCCTGATGGAACACAACACCTCTTCGATTGGTCAATTCTGGCTGTCTCTGGTCAATCGCTAGCTTCAAACGGTAGAGCTGTTGACAGTAGAGAGCTGAATTTAGTGTTTGGTCGTACTGAAGTAGCTCATAATAAATGATTCCTTTCCAGTTCCACCAAATACCCAGTAGAACCATTAGACTTACTTTGGCCACCATTTGAGCTGCTTCACCGCGCTTTGACCACGATCGTTTTCGCACAATATTGTCGCATGTGACCCATTTCTCATCCCCACTTATCCGCTTAAGAAATGGGTCGATTTCATTCATTTGGCCAAGGCTTCGCAGAGGGAAATTCGATCCATCATGTTAATTGGTGTGGCACCCAAACATCGAGCTTCTTTTTGAAACCAACTTTACGTAAATGGTTTAAAACTGTGTTTTTTGGTCGATCTTTAGCTGCTGGGCAATACTACGAATACCAACATGCAGGTCAACTTCAATTATTTCTGTGATTTTAACGACATTTTCGACGACGGTCCTGCCTGTGCGAGGAGCATCTTTAACATAAAAAAATGTCTGAACGGAATGGACGAAACTAAAATTGCACATAACTAGCTGTTACAGTTCAGTCGCCTGTCTCAGCCTTTTCGCCTTTATCAAAGAAAAACTGTAACATGTAATGAATTTTCTCTTTGTTGACTTCCATTTTTAACACACTATAACTCACAACTGAACGGATCAAACAAAAAAAGACGAAAGAATTTTTTTTAGTTTTAACTGTCACCTTGACAAAGAGCATAAATTCGAAATTGTTTAATCGATAATTCACGAGATATCGACACTACAGCCATCTACTGAAAAAATAATGGATTTTTTTTCTCCAAACTAAAAAGGGGGACGCTAGTATTGTAAGTTTGAGAAGCACTGAATTTCAGCCAAATCAAATATCCCTCCCAGAGGGATTTTAAATTAGCAGAGATGAAAAATTTCGATAACTTAAGTGACGGGCAATAGAACATTGCCTCTGAAAAGGTAATGCTATTATCAATATAAGCCACACGCACCATTAGAGTAGTGTAGAAAATTGAAGTTGTCATCTCACTCTTCAATTTTCTATACTACTCTAATGGTGCGATGGAAGTAACCCAGAGTTTTTATTTAATCTCCTCACCTTCCCAGCATGCTGTTTAGAATTTCAATTAGTACTAGCACAAAGATCGTGGCTCATTGATTTTATGTCAACTTAAAGAGAAAATTAAGTTATTTAGGAGCAATGAAAATTTATTGGGGAAAAATAACCCTTAAAATACAGTACACAACACTAAAGTCCATAATGTTTTCGCATCTTCTACAGCACTCAGATACAACTATCAGTGTCTAAGAATTCAAGTGTGTAATGTTAAAGATTATCTCCAGGCAACCTCTCTTCCTTTTCAACAGTCGAAGTAATATTGACTCATTTTCAGCGAACGACTGCGATTTATAGTTTGCGCGGTGCTCTTCCAGATCTTTCTGGAAAAATACTCGTACGTCATTGATCGCCATGTTATAGATTCCTCAATTTCCAGAAGTATCCTTGCGATAGCCAAGTCACCAAAACTGGTAGCTATATTCAGTCACCAAAGATAACGCCAACTATACTCTATCGCCAATATTTTGCCAAGTTTCCATTGAAATACCATTATTATGTTAAGGACGGCGTTTTTTGCGAGTATTGTAATTTTTATCAAAAAATAAATATAACAGAAAGTAACATCAAAATTAAGAATCCAAATGTAAATTTAGACAATTTTAAGCATTAATTACACAGAATTTGTAACAATACTTTTTGAATATTGTGTTCCAAAATATAGTCTTGAATTTAAATATTGTTTTTCATATGCTTAAATTCATGAAAAAAACCTAAGTGTTATCGTTTATCTTGTTACGTTTGCAGAACATATAATAAATCATTTAAAAAGATTTATTTCCCCCTTGTTTCTTACGTTTAATTAAACTTTTTACGATATTTTGTATTGTTTTTAACTCACGGGGTGGCGATTACAGATTTCATACAATTCTGTGTTAACAAACCGCTTGTTAATTAAGCACATGATGTGTATATGTATATTCAAGAAACCTTCCATAAGCATATACTATTCCTTTTAAATTAATAAATTAAACATACGAAGCCAAACAATATCTTTACTGATACAGCTTGTATGAGAATTTCGAAACATATATTTTTGCCCTAAAATTTTATACCAGTGCTTCTCAAATTTTCAATGCTTGCGACCCAATATTCAATCATAATTTTCATCGCCCTCCCCCCATACAATAGCAATGTACAATGTATTCAATTCAATAATACTACACTTCGGAGCTGAAGCTGCACTACGACTTTAACATCATAAGTGTCACCGGCCTATATATATATATATATATATATATATATATATATATATATATATATATATATATATATATATATATAAACACCTTACTCAGCTAAAGTATTAACTGCCCCACATGTTTAAATACGTCTTTTCGAAGTACAATCTTTTCAGAGCATTGCTATCCATAAAATTATTCCGCAGGCCTTCAAATGCATCAAAGGACATTGACAGCGATTGCGAAGGATTTACTTATTTCAGAGGATTTCCTTATTTATTCTTCTCCCTCCCCCAGTGCATCACGTACGCTCGCCTACGTGGAAAAGGGGGGGGGCATTGGGGAGCGAATCACGTAGTTTTTAATGGACAGGTAAGGGATTAAATATAAACCGTACAAATAATCAAAATAAGTATTATTTTTTGAATTCATAATTTTACATATGATAAACCCATGAGGTTACCGGAGTTAGAACCCGGTACCTTCTGATTCGTAAACATATAACATACCACTAGACAAAAGGGATCACTCCTGTCCGGAGGCGGTAACAGGTTTATATAGGAAACGCTACACTACTCACCCACGAGTGAGTCGGTGGATAGGAGAACGAACAAGATATTTGTTATGGCGGTCGTGTGTAACGTGTGAGTTGTTGCGTCAAGTAAGTCTGACATCTTTGGTTGCTGTGTCAAGTGGGTCTGACGACTTTGGTTGCTGTGTCAAGTGGGTCTGACGACTTTGGTTGATGCGTCAAGTGGGTCTGATGACTTTGATTGCTTTTGTTGTGGGTAGATAGTGCCACGACATATCAGAAGCTTTTGCATTTTTCTTTCCAGCCACGGAAACGAATGCCAAAGTTAGAACCCGGTACCTTCTAATTCGTGAGCACGTGACATACCACTAGACAAAAGTGATCACTCCTGTCCGGAAGCTGTTACTGGTTTCTATAGGAGCCGTTACAAGGTCAATGGTATTTATTAAACTTGTTCTTAACTTAGTATAGTTAAATTAATTATAGAATACACTGTACAATACTTATACATTCATAGGTATGTATTATATGAGCGTAAATGTTTTTTTTCATTATGTCAGATTGTATTTTGTTTTTATACTTTCTGTAAATTACTAATTTATATATATATATAATGAGGTTGAAAGAGGTTTTCTGAACTTCAATCATTTTCATAAACATCAAGGTAGGATTATCTTTCACATAGCATTTTGTAAGTAGCGATGCGTGCCCTTCAGTGGCGAAATGGAGAATATTAGGGCCCCGCCTGCAAAGTCAGATTTTGCTCTTAATATTAATTTAATTCGTTAAATACGTACTTAGCGTCAGTCAAGCTTTGAGCCCCTACACAATGCGGGGGGAGTGGGTACATTACACCACTGGTGCACTTTATCATTAAGACAGTTAGTTATGGGTAATAAAAGAATCGCACACAAATGAAAAGAGAAAAAAATATCGAAAAATATAAAACGAAACAAGAAAATGATACAGGCAGAGTAAAATAGATTGCATGAATGTTCCATAAAAAGTGCTATATATGAAATATAAAATCCGTTAAGAAAATTGTTTAACTCAAAGTTTAGATACGGTAATTCAAATATCCGTAACTTTTCAAATAAATTTCAGAAATAATATGTTACACTTTCTATTATTTTTGAAATATTTTAAATAATTTTAGTATGGAGTGTAGGGTTAAATCTGGCACATTATATCTCAAAGGAAGTAAATTTATACAGAAATTATAAAGTATTTCTAAAGTATTCAGACAGTAAAAATAATAAGCATTACATTACAGTAAAGCACTTTCCAGAAAATATGCTGTATAATATATTTGAAGTGCATTTTAGCTATATATATATAAATATATATTATTTCAACTAGTAAGGCAAATATTTTAAAATGAAACAGATTACTTAGTAATAAGAATATAAATTCTATAACGTTTTTGAGGGTAAATCGAAAGAATAAAATGTTATAAATAAACCTCTTTGTTTATGGAACATATCTTTAAAACTTTCCAATAGAGCTTAGATTTTTTGTAATCTTAAAAAAAAAAAAATTAAATCATTCTGTAGAAACACAAAAATAAGGGTGGTGAAAGGTTTTATTTGGAAAAATAATAGTCGTATACTACACTTATTAATAGTTATTTTCTTATATGCACATCGAGATCAATGAATTTTACGTACTTCAGTCTTTAATTGTCATGATATACACTTTCATGAGCTTTTCTATATTTTATTACATTGAAACAATTCCTTCCTGGTGCATTTTTCGTGTTAAAGTGTGGGCATATATATTGTTGCGCAGATTGAGATTCGAACATTTTATGTAATTAGTCACTAAGAGCAAGATAGTTCTTCAGGAGCGAATGGAAATGTATTGTCGGAAAACAAACCTTGAAATACAAGATACAAAAGCAATATTCGTGGAATAAATCTCAGAAGGTCTTCATACTTTCTAATCCGTTCAGGCACAAATATCAATATCTAAAATACAAGCATGTTAAGAATTACTTACCCGAACTCGCTCATCTTACTCAACAGCCGAAAATATTAATAATCACTGGTTGACTCTTCACGGTCAATCTAATATTCTCTCTTTAATCGTCAGAACAAAAATAACTGAGTTACGTTGAGGGACTGCCTATTTATTGGATTCACGGATCTTTTGTGAAAAATCTACTTGCGTCATAGATAACAATATTAGTAGATTTCTCCACTAATTTCCAGAAGAATCCAAGGTCATGAACTCACCAAAAAGGTATGCCAACTTGGCTCTTATCACTATGATTTCTCCAAGTTTCCACTGAATCGTCATTACAATGCAAGGAACAGCGTTGCCTGCGAATATTATAATTTTAACATAAAATAAATACAACATATTGTAATATAAACGTATTACACATACATATACAGTAGAACGTCATTTATCTGAACGTTTATTATCTGGAGCGTCAAATATCCTGACCTTTTTTTTTTTTTTTTTTTGTCAACTACATTTACTGTATATAAATACGTTTTCGAACAGTGCAATGTTCAACAGTTGTTTCGCGTGAGGCCAACAGTAACGAGAAAACCCAAGGTCAGGGATATTGGGGGAATTTCAGTTGTGTGATTCTGGCGAAAGGCTTAGAAGGCAAAAATACTTCAATGACTACCCAGAGAGGATATCACCGTCTTTTGTCCGATCGATCCCAAGATTTCAAGAATGCAATGAAGAAGATGTAGAAACCTGGATGGTAAGCGATACAGAAGACTATGTATTTCAAGTGCTAAATGAGTTTGAGATTGTGACTTCCGTGAAAGAAGAATACGAGACCCTGTCAACGATGAAACGACGGGGACAACAACAACAATGAAAGTAGCAAGGGTCCATCAAATGCTGACTCGTTTTCTGTGTTAGAGACATCTATGGAGTGGTTAGAATAACAATCAGAGTGCTATCCTACTCAACTACTGCTGCTCAAGAGAATCAGAAACCTTTCCGCGAAAAAAACCAAGGTGCGCAATGGTACATTGAAATATAAGTTATTATTTTTCACAATAAATGCAAAATTGCCACATTTTGCACCTATTTTGCTTTTTGTTCAAGCACGTTTCGCAGATATGATGATTTTTAATATTCGTATATTGTTGGTTTTATATACTGGATGGATCGCATTCAGTTTTCGGTTATCCGAACAATCGCTTATCCAAACGGTGTCCGGTCCTAATTGAATCGGATAAACGACGTTCTACTGTATAAATTATTTGCGCTATTTTAAGTATTTTATACACACAATATTCGTAACAGTATTAAAAAGCAGTTTAACACAAAAAATAAAACGAACTTCCAATTACTATCTATAATAATCTATACTCTATTGATGTTTTCAAATAGTACTTTAAATTACTGATCGTTAAATCCGTTTCAACTAGTTAACAGATGGAGTGATAGCATCCGGTGGCATCTAGTTAAAAATGTAATAGTTAAACTAAAGCGTTTAGCTGCAATAGAGATAACTATTGTTTCGTTGAATATAAGTGGCAATATTAATGACTTCAGAATAGTTAAATCTCCACGTGAGAGTCAGAATTGAATCGGATTCTCAATTAATGTGCGCCATCATTTTGTAATCTGTTTTACATAAGATAATGAGATCTGGACTTCGTTTCGTAGCATCAAAGTAGAATTATTACTGTTTATATTATCAAGATATACAATCAGATATTATAAGCAGCTGTCGTAGTTTGAGAGGGGGAGAATCATCGGCATGACGGAAGCTGGTTAGTCAGGTAGGTGATTATCTCGTTAATTAGGGTGCTCTGATGGCGTTGTGAGGATGTGTTGGGACTAGAGATTCCGAGAGATGTCATTTACACGAAGACCATGCTTAGGATGCCCTCGACAGACCAATCGTCTAGAAGACCACCACATTGTAAGAGATTCAGCCAACTGCTTCATCGGCCCCCATTCAGGCCCAGATAGCACCCTCACTAGGGGTCCCAGTGAATTCTCGAACCGTACGAAGAATCCCTGGTTGAAGAACATTTGGGATCGCAGCGCCTATTACGTGTGCTACCCTTGACGCCCACCCATCGACGCAAAAGTTTGGAGTGGTGCCGCGCACGAGAAAACTGGACTGCCGCGGTATGGAACCAGATGGTCTTTAGAGACGAATCCAGATTCAATCTCAGCAGTAATGAAATCATGTACTTGCGTGGAGACTCGGTGGAACGCCTCAATCCTGTCTTTGCTTTACAGCGACACACCCCTCCCACTGCTGGTGTGAACGTATGGGTGACATTGCCTACAATACACTGTTACCCTAGTATTGATCCATGGCATCATGATAGCCCAGCGGTATGTCCATGACATCCTGCAAACACATGTGTTTCCACTCATGCAACGGTTCCCAGGAGCCATTTTTCAACAAATCAATGCTCGGCCTCACACAGCAAGGGTGTCACAAGACTGTCTCCGCAATGTTACTACCCTTCCTACCCTTCCTTGGCCTACCCGATCCCCAGACTTGTCTTCAATCGAGCATATCTGGGGTGATTTGGGAGAGCGAGTTGAGCACACCACGAGTTTGATCGAACTAGAGGCAAAGGTACAGCAAATACGGAATGAAATGTCTCAAGACGTCCATACAGAACTGGTATGCGTCAATGCCCGATCGTATCGCATCGTGCATTCGCGCTAGAGAGGTATCAACAGGGTTTGAAATCCTCCGTTCTTTTGCCTTTTTCTCTGAAATAAATTATCCTTTTTCTTTGATTTCCTAGTCATTTACTTATATCAAAGTAGTCATTACGTATGTAAAATTTCATAGATGTCGTCATTTTGAGGACTCCCTCTTGATGCACAAATTTTTTTGTGTCCATGAGTGTATATCCCAATTTTCATTTTAAAAAAGGTTCATGTGACCATATTATATTTTATATATGCACAGCTATTAGCTTCAATTTTTTTTAAACTTATGTGGTTTTGATTCACGATTTGTCTTAATATAAAATGATTTTGCGGCAGAAATGTAATTCAAAAATTTCAACATCCCATATACATCCTGAGAAAGATCAAAATAAAGTCATCATACAAAATAAAAATTAGTTTATTAATTAAAAAGTACTTTTTCAATGTAATACATATTGAAAAAGAAAAAAACGAAAAAAATATGTGACAGGAAAAATATTTTTGTTTCAAAAATGTAAATCAAAAAATAAAATACTTAAAATGTGAATCATAGAGGTATAAATAACATCAATCACTAAAATATCTCCAAATCTGATCCAAAATCTGGAACGATTAAAAGCCCTTTATCCTTGTGCCCGCTTTGTAAGCCTAAAATTGAGGGTTCGATCCCGGCTGGAGTTGATCGATTTTCTGGATGCGAAAATCGCAGGCAGGCATGTCAAAAATCCCTTGAGTATCAACTTGGCTCTGGTACTCTCGACAAAATTAAAATAACACCAGTATTTAGCTTCCGAAGAGAGATTAAATTAAATAAATTCAAGTGTCCAAATTTGGTAGCGAGAGCCACCACTAGATGGTGCCACCGTGAAATGGTTCTCACATATGGGGACTTTCTGTGTCTGCAAAGGCGAATTTACTAAAATGTAGCCCATTAGGAAAAAAAGTTTTTTTTTATTTTATATTAATTCGATAATTTTTTAACTACTTGAAGTATAATATAGTTTAAAGTGAAGAATTGTTAAATTATTTGAAAAAATGTCTAACTTATTTCAGCATTCATCTCAAAAACAGGGATTCTATACACAGGAGATTTAAATAATATTAGCTGATATACATGTTCTTCGCACGGGTGAATTTAAAAATTAAACAATACAGATTGAAGGATTAATAAGTACTTAATTAGTTAAATTTACGTGAATTGCAAGTTAAACAAAAAAGAAGCTTTTTGCATATCTCAGCTGAACAAAAAACCATATTTGTTTCATTTTAAGTCTGTAGATCTTAAAGCTGATAAACAGGATTTTTTTTTATTTATAAAGCCCCGTAACTCTCTTGGGGGTTGATTTTTTAAACACCTTTCTACTGATCAGCAAAAATAACACATTGTTACAAATTTTGTGTAATGAACACTTATAATAGAGTAAAATATTTATATCTGGATGTGTAATACGTTAATATTATTTTCTGTTGTATTTATTTGATGTTAAAATTGAAATATTCGCAAGCAACGCCTTTCCGTAGATTATAATGGTGATTCAAGGGAAACATAGCGAAATATTGACGATAGAGCCAAGTTGGCATTATTTTTGGCGACCCTGTTGGCAACTTGACGATTGATCGCATTGTGTAAAAGTTGATATGCTGTAGCGCCATCTGGTGAGAAGTTGCAACAAAGGGGATAGCACAAAAACCTTCTCCACAGCAAAATACATATACATGCTAATTTTCATAGTCATCGGTTGAACGGTGTTGGAGTGATGTCATTTCTTTATAAAAACATCCATTTATATATATGTCATGATTTTAAAGACATAATCAGATTAAAGTTTAAAAAGGAAGGTCTTTATTCTATGGTTTCTACATCTATTCTGACTGCGAGCAGGGAGGAAAAAAACACGCCATGGTGGGGGTTCCAAGTCGATAACACTTGAAAAACATCTGGTAAGCATCGCTGCTTTGAAGATGGTGTTCGCAAGTTAATGCTGACATATGTTGACTATTAAATCTAACAATCTGAACTTAGACATGTTTATTGGGTAGGCCATATGTTCGGAAGAAATAAATGGGCGATTAGTTTGATACTTGAATATGAGAACGGAGAAAGATGGAGTCAAGTGCTAGATAGGGAATTTAATTTTTAATCTAATTTAATTATCCTTACATATATATATTTGAAAATAAATTAGAAATATATTTTTTCTTTTGGGAGTGTCATTCGTGACGATTTTTTTAAAAATAAGTTTTCTTTCTGTTTTACAGGTATTGAAAGAAAGGAAAAGTAAACCCAAAACAAGTTCCGAAATTTCAAAATATATGTTCTTCGTGAAACAGGTATTGCATTTTTCGATCCAAATGTATTCAGAGTTGGGAACAAAAACTTGTTTTCTCAAAACGAATGACACCGTCTTTGGATATCGTTTTGTAAAATCAAATAAGGAATTGCAATTCCGTAAACATACGGACCTCTCCGCGACGATTCTGTTGGACGAAATAAGATTTGTCTTTTGCAGTAAGCTCGAAATGTCAAATTTCTTACAAAAGATCAATGACACAATTTTTCTTCGCAGCAAATCCTACATTCAAATCGAACAAGAAATGCTTTTTATTGATTTTTATTGTATTCAGTGTAAGAAAAACATTCTATTCTACATGTTAAAATATATATTAAAAGCATCTTTCAACACTGTTTTTTTTACTGCTACTTAGCTATGTAAAAATTAAATTTCTGAATCCTGAATGTTAGTTCTTACAATTCCTCAATTTTTTTCATTTCCTATTTAGTCTAAAAATATATTAAAGTAATACCTCAACTTACACAATTTTGCGTAACTCGGAGTTACGCGATTTCGAAATCTCGTCGATTCGTCATTGGTTTGAGCGCTACACAATTCAAGAGTGCTCATTGTCCGCTTCAAATAAATTTAAAAATGTATAGTAATGACAATCAAGAACTGTTTGATACCCACAATCAGGAGCAGACAATTGGTGAGTTCTTAGAAATTCATTAGTACAGTATTTCTCAAACTTTCAATACTTGCAACCCAGTTTTTAATCAAAACTTTCATTGCGCCCCTCCTATACAATAAAAATGTGTTGAATGCAATAATAATATACTTGTATGTAAAACTACAATATGACCTCATTTATAAACCCTATTAATTACCAAGATGTTAAGTATTAAATTTTGTATACGTTATTACTTTTAAGTAATAGATATTTCTAGTATAAGTTACTTTAAAGTGATAAGATAAGTATGTGTTAGTGTAGTATTTAGTAGGATAAGAGTATTTTGTTAGTACTGATAATTAATTACATTGCGGAGTACTGATACATTTCTAAGTATTATATATTATATCAGCATGTATGTGTATTTTATTTTTTAATGTGTCTAATGTACATTTTGGTTTGTTTCCCTTCATTTATATTAATATTTTTTTTAATTTTTCGATGAGCTCGTGCCCCTCTTGCATTGTTATCTCATCCCCTTAGTGACACGCGCCCACAGTAAGAACAAGACATTGAAGAACTTGTTTTTAACTTTTTTCCACCGCATTATGATTTACTGCAATTTTTTCCAAACAATATTTTATTTTAATCACTGGATTGAAAATTAAGGGATATACATAAACAAAATGCTCAATTTTGGAAATTCTATTCAACTCTAAAATTAATTATGTTCGCTGTTCACTTAAAATGAATAGTCAAATCATTTTCTAAGGTATTCATTAGCACATACAAAACAAAGACACTTAAATTTTGACTTTTACTATGTTTTCGGGACCAAAATGATAATCTTCGCAATGCGCAGAAAACGCCGTCAGCTGAAAACGCAATTTATGTTATAAAACTGTTTCCCATCTCCTCTACAATACTCATCATAAAACTTGTGTGCTACCATATATCTTAGAAGAGTGGATTTCAAAAAATATTCCTGCTAAGTATTGTTAGAATATTCGTAAAAAGGGTTGTTCTATGTAATTCTCAAGTGAGTGGTACTTATAAGTCCCTTAGGTAGATGAAGGGTTGAGCCCAGTTCAATCAGAAGATCGAGTGGGTGCTCGGAATCTGACATAAAATCTCAGTTCAAGGCATAATCGAAATGGCGTAAAAGGCAAGATCGAAAAATGGTTCAATAGGTCCGAACTGCTTCAACGGTATCATTGTCTACTATTCTACGTACTACAGCCTCTTCCATACCACTCGTGGTGTATCTTCCACCGTTTCACGGCGCTTGGCTGAGGCGGGGTTACACTCGCAGTGGCCTTTGGGACGTCTGCCTTTAATCCCACAACATTGGCGGAATCATTTGGAGTGGTGTCGCAGTCAATCATCATGGTTGTCATCAGACAGACATTGCATAGTGTTCAGCAGTGAATCCCGCTTTACTCTTGAAGAACATGGCCATCGTCTTCGTGACTGGAGAGGACGGAGCGAGCGGTCTCAATCAACCTTTATTTTACAAAGGCATACAGCCACTACCCTTGGTGTGACGAAGTATCGGTCTATCTCATACGACGTAAGGTATATCTAGACATCATCCATACATATTTAACAGATCAACAATTTGTTGATACCATCCTGCGGCTGGCAACAACATATATTACCCTTCAAGGCTCGTCATTCGGGGGCCAGTTACCAACAAGACAATATCAGGTAGTATACAGCTAGCATATCTCCGGACTGCCTTAGTACCGTTAATACTCTTCCATGGCCAGAAAGATCACCTGACCTTTTACCAATCAAACATGCGGGTACATGGTAGGACGACAGATTCGGGCACCCCAAAATATCGTAGATCTGGAGAAAGAAATGGTGAATGCCTGGCAGAATCTATATCGTAGGATAACGTTAGGAGCCTCTATGACTCTTACCGAGACGTATCCAAGCATGTCTCACCGCCAGGGGAAGTTCCACCAACTACTGATATGAACATGCAAGCTGCAATCATAAGCCATAGATGGGCTTATGGCCTTGATTTTTTTTATCATTTTGTTATATGTGTATGAGTTTTTTTTTTTTTTTACTCATACTTAAGTTCATTAAGAACAACCACCTCCTTCATGGTGTTTTGATATTTTTGTTGTTGTTTTTTTGTGAGAAAGAGTGTATGTATGTATTTATAAGAGAAATCATACTCCGATTTTGAGGTTATCACTCAGTCCAAACTATTCTATAACTTCGTGGTATTACTGTACTTGATTTCATATTTTTATATACTTTCACTCGCCATTTTTAAATCCTAAATTTTAGTCGCAAATTTCTATAGACTGAATAACAACTTTGTTTTCAAGTATATTTCAGAATAAAATTTTCTTCTTTTAACTATTTGAAAGAATTTAATGATGGCAAAAAAAAGTAAGCTAGCAAAACATATATTTTTGCTCATGTATATATATATATATATATATATATATATATATATATATATATATATGTAATATAATGTATTTTCTGTAATATAATTTAGTATAAAACCTCAACTAAATCCGATGTATGTTGTTTTTAAAGTTGATAATATTTTCGAAATCACATCTTAAGGAAAGTTAAAAACTTAAGAGAATTCTCACAGATAAAATTTTGTTTTTCTTGACAACAGGGAAATTTTTAAATTCTATAACAATTTTAAATTTCGGAAGGTTTCTTACATGATATATTTTGACATTTCTTCAAGTTGGCGAACAAATTAAATTCTTAAGCTGAAAGTGAAATTCTAAGTAAATTTCAAAAACATAAGGTTTAACATTTGAAAGAAAAAAACAGCTAGGAAATCAGCTTAAAAATTTTAATCAAGAATAGTTATATTTTTATTGCTTAGATACATTTACGCCATTTATATCTTAAAATATTTAACTTATTAATTATTTCATAGGTTTTCTTATCTGTCTACTAATACAACTTTTACTCACAACTGTTTTATAAGTTTTATTAATATATTAGAAGCTTTTAGAAATGTAAAACTTCAAGCAACATATTTATTGATTAAATGTGAATTTCTCACATTTCTTTCTTTTTCATATAATGCAGTGTTTCTCAAACTGTGGAGCGCACCCCCTTTGGGGGGTGATAAGTCTAGGAGGAGGGTGTGAGCATATTGAAACAAAAGATTATTTTTTAAACATTGCTTTTTTTCTGAAAGTAAAAAAAAATAAATAAATTTTGATTTATTAAAAAATAAAATACACATTTACACTGATATAATACACTTATAAATGTATCAGTACTCCACAATGTATTTTATAACTCATTTTTAACATTTCTAAGTTAAGACCAAGTAAATAATTACCGGTGCCTCCATGAGGTCTGATCATATACAAAAATTAATACTCATCTTGATAATTTGTATGGTTTATAAATAATCTCTTAACTGTCGATTATAAGTTACGCGATTCGCTACCCAATACCACCGTTTTCCACGTAGTCCTATGTGATGTATTGGAGAGGGGAAGAAAAGGAATCCTCTGAAATAAGTACATCCTTCTCAAACACTCTGTCAAGGTTCTTTTATTGCATTCCAAAGGTCTCTGAATAATATTATGGTTAGCAGTGCACAGAAAAGATCATACTTCAGACTGACGTATATGTACGTCCTTGGAAAATAGCGCTTTAGCTGAGCTAGACGTTTATATACGCCGGTGGTACTTAAAATGTTAAAGTCGTATTTTAGTTTTGCATCAAAGTATAGTATTTTTGAATTCAATACATTGTTATTATTTACAGAGGGACACAATGAAAATTATGATTGAATATTGGGTCGCAAACATTGAAAGTTTGAGAAGCACTGATATTTGCTTACTATTTTTAGTTCCTTTACAATAAATAGTGAAATGCCCACAAATTCAAATTTATTCCAGTAAAATCGTAACGGGCTGTCCCGTGAGATTTTCCTCTTAAAAATAACATGTTCTTTTTTTCTTTTCTTTAAGGCTTTTCAAAGTTTCAACTATCTTTTCCTTATAAAGCAAACGTGATATGCAGATGCATAGCACTGTACAAAGTGTTTTGCATTAAAGATACACAAACATACAGGAATAATAGTTCTTTCATCGGAGACCAAATAGCTGACCGCGTATTTATTCTACGTCAGCGTTTCTCAAACTGTAGGGACCACTCCCTAGAAGGGTGTGATAATCCTACGAAGGGTGCGTGAGCATATCGAAAAGTCGAAAACAAAAGATTATTTAAATATATTATAAATTTATTGAAAGGAACCAAAACACAAAAAGCATTCTGACAAAATAAAAAAATAAAATTCACATTTATACTGATATAATACACTTATAAATGGATTATATCCATATTTTTATGATTATTTTAACAATGTAAGTATATTACTATTGACCTCATGGGCTTGTCATATATAAAACTAAATACAAAATTTAATACTTATCTTGATTATTTGTATGATTAATAATTGCAGCTGTATTGTAACTTAAGCACCAAAGTACATTATTATTAAATTCAATACATTGTTATTGTACCAAAGGCATTGTTATTGTGCGATGAAAATTATGGCTGAAAATTGGGTTACAAATATTCAAAGTTTGAAAAGTACTGTACTACCGAAATTTCCAAAAAATGTCTTCTGTTCTCTCCGAGATTTTGAGGATGTTAAGGATTGTAACAGTAACCTGCTTTTCCTTATAGTACTAAAGTTTTATTTTTTACAGAACTGCCTGGTAGTAATAAATTTAAAATAATTGATAAATAAATACGTAGAAGATATATATTCATCGCCGCGATTAATTAAATGACTTTTGTATTAACTTCGTCGTCGAATCAAACTAAACGCGAAGTGTTCGAAGTAAATTATGCTGACAAAAAATTATGCTATTCATCACAAAAGAAAACAAATTTTATTTTCCACATTTAACTTCTGTACTGTAACCGTAACTGAAGTTTATGAGGTAATTTTTAGTACAAAGCACTATACATATAGTATAATAAAATAAAATAAGATACCAAGTGAAAAAGTTAAATAACCTACAATGCCAAAGAAGAAATAAATTGGAGTTCAAGAGATATAACAAAGGTGGATACGAAAAGAGTTTATGGACTAAAATGGAGACTTGTTATGATTTCTGGAGCTGTTGCTGAATTAGGCCAGTGATTTAGGGTTAAGCAATGCTTTACGTTCAGCAGAAATTTTCGACATAATACAAAACAACAGGGACATGTTGAAAAGTTAAGCCTATTTCTGACACACGTGGATGATAAACCAGACAGTAGAGTAAAATGAAATTATGAAAAGGGAACAATAATGTTTCTCTCACATAGAAGAATATTAAGAATAAATTCTGTAGAAAAAATTAGGATAAAAACTTATATGTAAAAATGAAAACCATAAATAAGTGAGAAGCAAACATCTTATGCAGAAATCCCACGCTAAATGTGTTTAAAATGAAAGTGTCAATACCAGAAGCAAACCGACAGTGGCGTCACCTAGATAATTATTTTGCAGTTAAACTAAGCGCACAAGATATTTTAAAAATAAACTAATCGTAAGATATTTTAAATAAATTAATAAACTAAGTTAAAAAATAGAGTTAATATGAAATATATAGAAATATATTTAAAAATAAATTTATTTGGATAATTGTATTCCAAACCATTATTCCAAAATTTCATATAATTACAATGTTTTAACACATTATCAGTAGCTAAATCATTGTTTCTTTTTATAAAATTTAAGATAATGTTTCTAAATATTGATAGCTGTAGGTTACTACACCAGAAAGGCATTTTTATAATGCTAAAATCGGAAGAGTCTCTTCTATCAAAAATATTACTTATTAGCAAATTATTCTTTACGTTTAATTGAAGGTCCAAAAAGTTAGCTGACTCATCATTGTAATTAGTTTTTAACAATTTTAAGTAATATATATATATATATATATATATATATATATATATATATATATATATATATATATATATATGGTTTTTTCATTCTTTGGCAAAATAAAATGATCCTCTATCTATTAAATGTGCATGAAACCATTATTCAAGTTCTTATTCCAAACCAGCTACTTTCGAAAGTTCTTTGAACTTCAATAACTCCTGCGGTTTAATACAACTTCAAACGAAGAAAATGCAGTAGAAAGCGAAATCAAAATATTTGTTTTATGCTCAATCTTTTTAACTTATTTGAAATAGCTTCAAGCAATCCATTAAATGAGAATCCCGAAAGATAACATAATCATTTTCAGATTTCAAAAAGGATTCTTTTATTTCTTTACAGAAGAGTGTGGTAAAAAAAAGTTTAATTTCAAGAATATCTCTTTTATTTATAAAAGCGAAAATCAGAATTTTTTTAGCAAAATTTGAGGCTTTAGATATCATTTAAAAGTTACCAAATTAATGTAAAGCATTTTTATTTAATAGAACGCTTACATTTAATTCTATAAATAGCATACATGATTATTCCTTTTTGATAATTTTGGATTAGTTAAGTAAGTACCTTCTACATACGAACAACTAATTCTGATTCAGCCACATTTTGAAATAATATATTAACAAATACTATTATATATATATGTGTATATATTATATAATTATGTCATATTTTTCCTTTCTGCTATCATTCGACTTAAAGTGAATAAACTGTAAAAGTAATTAGCCAACGATATTTGAATAAAATTTATTATTTACGTAGGAGTAGAATTAGATTGAAAGTCTTTTAGCCAAAGTAGGTGAAATTTGATAGGGCTCAAAGTTCTTTCAAGTTAAATAATTATGTAAAAGTTCAAAGAATTATGTATAAAATCAAGTATCTCTCTCATATTTTTACAGATAATTGCTTTTTGAATTAAAAAATTGCATTGACAATAGTTCTTGTGCAGTAGCAAATGAATTTAGATTCAACCCAATAAGTGAATAATAGTATTTAATTGTTTTTTAGCAAACAGATTTGCTGCATAAAAATTTGTCTCAATCATTGTTGACAATTTTGCTATTTTAGCCCAGTGTGATGTTTTGACTGAATTTATTTTGAGATCATTACATGTATCACAAAAATTATTTATTAGATTTTTAAGTCTTCTGAGCCTTCAAAAGAATTGAAGATTTCTGACCATCCGAAGTCTAAAAATGTACCGAAATACAAATTTTTTCAAATCGCTCAGTAGATCAAATAAATTTTTCAAAAATAGCTAAGGTAAACTAAACTACAATGAATGAAATAATATATTTTAAAACTATATACTTTAGATGCGTATTTAAATGCATGTGATGCTTTTTCTTGTACAACATGCATTTGAAAAATGTAAGCCCAGTTGCTGAGGGGTAGAACATCGCACTTTCATGCCACAGGTCTAGGTTTCAAAATGCGGGAAGGACAAGATCGACTCACCCTTTCATCCTTTCAGTGGTTAGGTAAATGAGTACCAACACTGGGGGTTTTGCGTCAGATTGACCACTTGACTGAAACATCTTCACACGTATCCTAGTACCTAAGGTAACGAAAACTAAGATAGGTTCAGTAGGCCTTAGCTCTCATGGGTTGTTGTGCCACTGAGTTAAGTTATTTGCAAAATAAGGGAACGCCTAAATCATAATTTGTTATGAAAATTCTAAATTTATAAACAAGCTTTTTAATAATTTTCAATTACAATTGTTCATTACCTTTAATTACTCTTAAATAAAAAATCATGGTACCATTTAAATTGCTAACTGTTATTCAAGTAAACACTGACAAAAATTAAACGATTGATAAAAAAACTAAACATGCATCAACACATTTTAGATATTGAATATTTTTTGTAATCAATAGTATAAACCAAATACAGAAAAACCTGTTTTTGTGCGGTAGACAGGTACCTCACAAAAAAAACATATATATCCTAAAGTTTCATAAATCCTTACATATAACAAGCAACTTTGTCTAAATAATACAAAAAAAATTATGCAGTTAAGAGGAACCACATAAAAAAGTCGCATTTAGTTTAAAAGACTACAATTATTTGTGAAATTTAAAAGAAAATACTTCCATAACAAAATAAATAATTAATTTAAACATGGAAATATTTTTAAAATGTTTAATTTATCATTGTATGCATGGAGAAGTTTTGAAAATGCACATACATAGTTCATTGTTACTCGTCGTAATCAAAAGTTCTCATCTTCCTGTGATTAATAAGATCAAATCACTTTCATCACTTTAGGATACAATTTCAATTGATTTATTGTTGTGCACCATAAAGTAAGAGATAAGTTTTTACGATGAAGGATGGTTGGTTAGTTGCTTGTAAATGTCACGCTAACCTAATATCTATGATCGAAATTCTTTTTGAAATTTCATACTCCATTCCGAATTGTTATCTCTTTTAAGAAAAAGATTTTCAGTTAATTGGTAAGCTGTATCCCTGTGTGTGTGCCTGTATTTTATCCGCTCTCAGGGAGCCCGGTTCTTCTTGTCCGTCTTCATAATCTATCAAATTATTGATAAAGTCACTCTCATTGAAAGTTTTGTCTTCAATCAAGCGCGGGCTGTTGGCACGTTGAGAGAAAATAATTGAACGCACATTGTCGGGAGACTGTTTATAACAAATGGACAGAGCGTCTTGAAGTGTATATATGAGCATTGCAGTGGCTTAACGTACAAAGCCTCAACCTCTGCCTCCCCTGGACTCTAAGAAGCCCAATGCCTGATTATTACATATTTACCCAAATTATAAAATAGTAAAGGCAACATGTAACTTTGCAGGGAGGCCTACCATTCTCCGATCATCACTGGTTCATTGATAGGAAACATTACAGTGGGGCGAAATTCATGTACCGCTAAAAAAAGATCGTACAGAAAATACGCTCAAAAATTAAATAGCACAAAACAAATCGCATAAAAAAGGAACAAGCAAAAACAGGTTCTACTGCACGAAGGGACTTCAAAAAGTAAAGTAAGAAGGGCTCTGACGGCTGTGCAAATTACCCGTATGAAGGTAATTTGTACCCGTACAAGGGTACAAAAATGTAGTCTGTTCATAAAAAAATATTTTGGAACAGATGTTGTCACGCGGGTACAGTCACCCTAAGTATCTTAAGATTGTAAGAAAACGTTTGCCACTTCCTAGAAAAAGAGAGAGATATGTGACAAATACATTTTAGTTTACATAAAAACTGTCATATAGAAAAATTCAGGCAGCAAGGCCATTGGTAACAAATAAATAGTTTTCCCAGAATTAATGATATCGCGAACCTGGAGTGACTCTGTGCCTCTCGGGACTTCTCCCGGGTTAAAATAGCGTATGTTTACGAAAAACAATGTTTGATAACTAAATTAAAAATCCCCTTACACACATTCAACACACACACTTGCATTTTAAAAAAAATTATTTATTTAAACAAAAAGAGAGCTAGTAATTTTTTTTAATTTTATGTACAGAACAAAATTAATGTACATTTATTTAGTAATAATCATTTTAGCAAATATTCGACATAAAGATGAAATGTTTAGAATCGTAAAAAATATTCAAGTGAAGAAACCTTGATTCGCGTTTTTCTACTATTGGTAATGAGATAATTAGAACATTTTGAGCTGAAAATTTAAGAAATAATCTTACTATTCAATAATAAGGGAATACGAAGAGAAATGTTCAATAATTATTCTTTGAAAATGCGAATAAAAATTTCTTAACAGTAGATTATTTTTATTTCATTGAAGATTTTTATGTGAATATATCGGCATTTAAATTAATTTTTCATTAAAGATTTTAATAAGTAAGTCAATATTTCATGCTAAATAACTTATAATGAGCTGTAATTAAGTAGAAAATCCAAAGTTTGGATCACGAAATTTAAAACTCTGATATTAAAGAAAATTATTTTTTCTTTTCTTCTTTTGCAAACAATTCTTTAAATTACTTTTTAAATGTAAAATATTTGTTAAAAGCTTAGAATATATTTAGTTTAAAAAAATTCTAGTGAAAGAGAGAGAGTTTAAACTAGAAAGGAGGAAAAAAACCACCATAATACACCTTTTGTGAAACCTGATCTGCGCCCCTTCTCTTTTCTTCTTACAACGCAATTTACTTAGCAACACAGGTCAAAAAGCATTCTTTTAAAAAAGTGCATTAGTGTTTTGAGAATTTGTTTCTCGATTTCTTTTGGGAATATCATTTCTTTCTAAAGAAACTGGAAAAAACAGTTAATTGGTTGCTTCCGAGATAGAATTAAGGCTTTAAAATACAAGAAAGATTTAACGTTGAAGTGTGTAGAATTTCAATGCAGCTTCGAAAATTAAAGGGAAAAAAATGCTCGATAAAATCACGTTATAACATTAAAATTTGCAATGAGCTACACTGAAAAATTTCGAACTGAATTACACTGCTGGTCGCACAAAATGCAATACCAAGAAGGACCACAGATATCATAGAAAAATTTATTTGGCTGATGATAACATGTTCATGGGCATGATGATAACATAATCACGGGCTCAAACACCTCAGAGATGTAGCACTGACTGTTCAGTGTACCAGCAATGCGTACTAGAGGTGTGTGGCAGTGAAATACAATACCACCCGAAAACATGATACCAGGTGCAGGACCAGTGTAGCGATGCATAACTCAACAGTTCAGCAATCTCTTACCACGGTGTCTCCAAACTCGAATCCGACCATCGTGATGTTGCAGGCCGAAACGGGATTGGTCAGCAAACACAATGTTATTCTATCCCGTTGTCCATGTCCACCGTTCATTGCACCAATGGTGGCACAAATGCCTATGGTTTCCTGTCAAGGGTAAGCGAATCAATGGACGCTTTGCAGATATTCCACTCTGTTGCAAACACTGTTGAGTGGTACGAGTGGACACCGAATATTGCCTAACATACTGAATCTGTTGTGCTATGGTTTGTGATGTGACTGTGAGATCCATCATTGCCATGTGCACAATCCACCTGTCATCTAAGGCAGTGGTGCAGCGAGGTGGATGCGATCGGCACCGTCAGTCCAACGTTTCTTTCTGAATTCAGTGATGACAGATACGCATCACAGTTGATTGGTTTCGTCCAACGCTTTGGCCGATTTCTCTGAAGAATGATCCACAATACCTATAGGCTACTATTATTTCTCGATCGACTTCAAAACATTGGTCAAAAGACGTGCAATGTCTTCTCCGAGGCATAGGTAAACAGCTTACGCACATAAAAAAGTAATAAATTGCAGTACTTCCAGTTGCCAATTAGTTCTCCTCTTATATAACTCTTGGAGTTGGCACGGTCGCCCGTGCTGTGCGTCTGCGCTGTAATGCTAACGATTTGCATGTTTCATCAACCCCAACGTGTGATGTATATTTCACATACACCCTTCAGGGTGTTGCATTTTTTGTGGGCAGCTGTAATGCTCTGTATCCCATAAACCTCAACCGCAAAGACTGTTACTGACTGTCAGGGTACTAACATTGACTCGAAAGCTGAAAATATAAGCAATTTTCAGTTACATATAATTCTTTGCGATAAATTAAATAATTCAATTCTATTACATATTATTTAAAAAGGAAGGAGGTTTCAAAAAAGTGTAAAATGTTTAAAATATAATCATAGTTTTAAACATTATAAGCATATGAAAATAAGAAACATTTCTGTAAGAAATATTAATTAAATTTTTTTTGTTGCTCATGATGTTTTCTAAAATAGTAGCTTTAATTACTAGAAAAAGTTCATTTATAAAGAGTTAAATGTATCATTACTACACTGTTGCATTTTTATATAATTAAAATAATAAATTAATAGTTTCTAAAAAAATTTAATTTAAAGGTTTTTAAAAATTTCAAATTATTTTTGATTTATTTTTAAATAAAAAAAATATAATGCTAAAATTAGTTTGGACTTAAAACATATGATACTTTTTTATAATTTTATAATGAAAAGCTATTTATGCTTGAAAAGCTAATACTTGAAAAAGTATCACGTGCAACAACGTAAAATTTACACAATATTCCTTACGGAAATGTTTCTGATTTCATATGTTTATAACTTTTTAAAATTATGATTATATTTTAAACATTTTACACTTTTATGAAGCTTTATAAATAATGTGTAAAATAATTTGATTATTTATTTTAACCTGAAAGAGTTATTATCCAGTCTAAATTTGTTTGTGTTTTCAGCACTCGAGACACATTTAACACCCCTGAGAACACTTATTCTTTTATTTGTGACCACTTCTGCCTGCTTTTTCAAGATAACAAGCTAATATACCTCCTTTATGAACATAGTTTTAAAAATTTTTGTAACAAGAACAAATTTACCAATGATTTCTTACACAATTAAATTGGGGCTCATATAAATCTATATATATACACAATCATGGACAAAATATTAGCGCACCAAGAAGGAGTTATCAAAATGAAATGAAATTTTACATATGTAAAGACTACTTTGATATAAGTAAATGATTAGAAAATCAAAGAAAAAGGATTATTTATTTCAGAGGAAAAGACAAAAGAATAGAGGATTTAATACCCTGTTGATACCCCTCTAGCGCGAATGCACGATGCGATACGATCGGACATTGAAGCATACAAGTTCTGTAGGATGACTTCAGGCATTTAGTTCCATACTTGCTGTAACCTTGCCTCTAGTTCATTCAAACTCGTGGGATTCCCAACTAGCCCAGATACGCTGGATTTGGAAACAAATCTGGGTATCAGGAAGGCCAAGGAAGGCTAGTAACAGTGCAGAGACAGTCTTGTGACACCCTTGTCGTGTGAGGCCAAGCATTGTCTTGCTGAAAAATGGCTCCTTGGAGCCTTTGCATGAGTGGCAATGTATGTGGTTGCAGGATGTCATGAACATACCACTGGGCTGTCATGGTGCCACGGATCAATACTAGGGGTGACCGTGTATTGCATGCAATGGCCCTCCATACCATCACACAAGCTGTAGCAGCTGTGTGTCGCTGTAAAGCTAAGGCAGGATTGAGGCATTCACCACGGGGTCTCCACACACGAACACGATTGTCATCACTGCTGAGATTAAATATGGATTTGTCGCTAAATACGAACTGGTTTCATTCCGCTGCAATCCAGTTTCCTCGTGCGTGGAACCATTCCAAACGGAGGCATCGATGGGCGCCCAGATCCAAAATGTCCTTCAGTCAGGTGACTTCGTATGGTTCGAGAGGACACAAGGGCCCCTATTGAAGGTGCTACCTAAGCCTGGATGGCGGCCGATGAAGCAGTTGGCTGTACTCGTGCATTTCTTACTATGTGGTGGTCTTATCGAAGACTGGTCTGTCGGAGCATGGTTTTCGTGTAAAGGACATCTATCGGATCCGCTGGTCCCGGCACCTCCTCACAACACAATCAGAGTGGCATAATTGACGAGCTACTCATCTGGGTAGCCACCCAGCTTCCATCATGCCGATGATTCTCCCCCTCTCAAGCTGCGACAGCTGCTGATATTGTCCTCGAAAACGGCGTAATCAAATGTTTATCTCAGCTCTTCTTTTGTAAACGATTCAGCACACTCAAACAAGCTTTGATTAACTTTTTTATACTCTACGGAGAACGACGTTAAACGCCCTCTACTGGCTATACGTAATGCGCAATTACGCTGCATTTCTAATCATTTGCATGTCTTCCCGGCATCTACCTTCATGCCCAGTTTCGTTACCATCTCGCAATTATTTCTTCCTGCGCTGTTTTTTTTGTCCATGAGTGTATATCTAAATGGATGTTTGTATATATGTCCTCACTTCACTGCAACACCATTCAACCGATCACTATGAAATTTGGCCTGCGTATGTATTTTTTTGTGGAGAATGTGTTTGTGCTATCTTCTTTGTTGCAATTCCTCTCCAGGTTGCGCTATAACATATCGACTTCTGCATCGTTCAATCAATCGCTAAGTTACCAACATTTCGCAATGTTTGCACTGATCACCATTATAATGTAAGCAAAGGCGTTGCTTGCAAATATTACAATTTTAACATAATATAAATACAACAGAAAGTAATGTTAACATATTACACATCCAGATATGAGCTATTTACACTATTTTAAGCGTTCATTACACAAAATTTGTAGAAATGTCTTAGTTTTGTTGAGCAGAGATCATTTTAGGAAGGTGTTTTGAAAATTCGACCCACAAGATAGTTACGGGTAGTTATAAATAAATGAGAACTCTTTTTATCAGCTAATTGATCTACAGACTTAATATTTAACAAATATGATTTTTCTGTTCAGCTGAGATATGCAAAAAGCTTTTTTTGTTGTTTAATTTACATTTCGCGTAAAATTAACTCATTAAAAACGTCTTTATTCTTTAATTTATATTAATTAATTTTTTTAATTCACCCGTGCAAAGAACGGGTATACCAGATGATATTATATACTTTTTAATCTATCGATTTATGTATTTCACACTGTAGTATAATACGGAATTTAGTTTACTCCTGGGTGGCTGCCATAAGCTCTTAAACATGGTCGTCGTTTTACCTTCCAAATCATGGGTTTCAGTGCTGGTGTTGACACCCGCCATGTAGATGAGCTAATGCAAGTATTAAATCTATTGTTGGCATGTTGATCATGAACAAAGGAGTGCCAGCTGAAGTTATGACCGAGACTCAGAATTTAGAGGTCCGTAGACAATACTTACATGTTGCTTTGAAATGTGACATTGATGATTGACTAAATTAGATGTATACTTTTTATTTCAAATAACTTGAAGTCTTGTTTCTCTAAATGCCTGTCTGAAACTAATCTGTCATCATTTCACACCATTATAATTCATAGAATAATGACTTCAAATTTGTCTTCACAATTACATCGTCGTTCATGAAACATTATCCTATAGGGTGGGACATGGTGATATATTACGCAGCTTAAATTTATATTGAACATTTTGGCTGTTCTAGAATTGAAAATGTAATGTTCTATATTTTTTTAACCCGGAAGAAGTGAGGTGCTCTTGATACTAACGTTAGCTTTCACTTGGAGTGATTGAGTCCCACCACAATTCTTTTTTTTTATAAATAATTTTTTGTACACCCTAAAAATTGTAATCCCAGTGAATAATTTAATTAAGAGAAAGTATACTTATCTACTTTTAAGGACTTTTCAATTTATCTTTGACAATTTCAGAAAGAATTTAATCAAACTAAACTAAAATGTTTCCAATTCTGGGGACTTTAATAAAGGACTTGTATCACAGATATTTTTCGCTAACACTACAGGAATGATATTTGCAGGCAAAATTGCCATATTTTGTTAAAGTTATTGTTGTTTTATTGTTCTTTGAGGATTGGCAAATAACATGTTGAACTTTTTCTTTGTTGTGTCTTTTTGACATAGCGCAGTGTGCCTTGTTGTAAATATATGGCTCCTTATCTTTTTTTGATGGAGTTTTTTAGGTAACATTTGAAAACTTTCCGTTAAACTCAAACATTTCATCACATTTCTGAAATTTAATGTTGGTATCATTTTAACATTCATTACTTCATCAAGTTCTTTCCTTGCTTTATTAGTTTCAACTTCATTGAATAGATCCTGCAGTTGCCCATTTTTTTTAATCTGTTCATTTACATTTATATATCATAATGAGTTATACAACAAAGCTATAAAACCACTAAATCGTACTAAGGGGGGAAATGTAACTTGTTCATTGCAAACATTTTGGAACAAAAGTAGTCTCACTGGGATATGTGACAAAAACATTTTAATTCCTATGAAAACTAACGTATAGAAAAATACTGACAGTCATTGGTATCAAATAAACAGTTTTTTCCCGCTTTAAAGATTTCGTCATCCTGGGATGGCTCAATGCCCCACACGAACACTCCAGGGTTAAAAATCCCACACGTAAGACTGAAGTTGATGTTAAACACGGGAAAGTTCTTTTTTCTTTTATTTTATCTCAAATAAACTATGTCTACAATGAAGATCAAATGTGAAATTAAAAGCACCATCTACCGTAAACTATTTAGCATTCATTCTGATGTTGAATTCTTATATCAAACTAGAACTGCATGTAAAGCCAACTTTATGATACTGGCAATCTGGAAAATGAGTTTTTAAATTAGTTTTAAGTGCAGATACAAAGCAATTAATTTAGATGACCTAACCTTGAAATTATATAATCGTGAAATGTTAAAATTTCCTTCACTGTAATGAAAAAAAAATAAAAATATAAACTTCTTAGTTAACAGGAAAGAAATTTATAAACTTCTCAATCACTTCAAAGTAATTATAAAACAGTAATGTACTGCGTTTTCCATGGATCTAATTCTTTACGAAGGGAACATGTAAAATCAAACTGCGCGTTTGTTTTGAGAATTAGTGATTCTTACAAATTGGCTAATATAACTTATTAAAAAAGATGTTGAGAAATATTTTCGAATGTGTTGAAGTGTGTAAAATACTGTAATTAAAAACAAATTATAAATTTAAAAAAACAACGAAAAACACGCTTTTATAATTAATCGAACTGAAAAGTAAAAAATAATTCTTAATATGAGAATAAAAAGAAAATTAATGTCATTGTAGTAAAAGTGGGAGGTGCATGATATCAATTGTTATAATTTCTTACTAGTTCTGTCCCGAAATATTAAATTAGTGTAAAAATGTAGTACAAAACACATCCCACGCTTTTACCACAATGACATTAATTTTTTGTTAATCATTTTATTCTTATATTAAGAATTGTTTTTTACTTTTTAGTTCGAATAACTGTAAAAAAGCATGTTTTTTTTAGTTTTTTTAAAACTATAATTTATTTTTCATTTTTCAGTTCAATCTAAAATATAAAAGCGTGTTTCTTAGATTTTTAAACTTTCATTTATTCATTGATGAATTAATCTTAAATGCGTCAATTTTTAAAATCTGAAATATCAATTGACATTGATTGAATACCCTATCAGTGCGTCCATACGACCTGGTTTGCCAAATGTAGGATCAGCCAACTGAAGGAAATCTAGAAGAGCTAAGTTTGAAATATTTCCTGCGGAAGAAAGAGTAAAGCCAGTGATATTTTTCACTAAAAAGAGCTCAAAATTCTCTCTACATCAGCATTAGACATAAAAGTACACGTTTGAAATCGAAGAGTTTGTGAGACTATTTAAGCCGGTGACATCTGAATGAATTCTCAGCTGATTTGGTAAAATTAAGCAATCAATGATAATTTCTTCCATAGATCCTTCAAGAGAATTTAGAAAAACCGACTGTATGTCTGAGTTTAGCAGTTAGAACATAATATTTTTTGTTTCATATGCACAAACTTTTTTATATTTCCAATTACAGAAAACTAGATAATTGTTTTATAAAGGTAAGAAATTTCTGACGCGCCATTCCCTTTCTCACATTAAGAACACTTGTTTTGTCCATTGTATTTGTATTAACCACGAGCGTTTTCCCTTTAAGGGACGTAACTTAATATTTTAGACGTCAAATCTGGAATTAGTTGCCAAATCTAGAAGTAGTTAATCCTGATGATCCTAAACAGGACAATGAAACAAAATTATGAAATTATTAAATTGCCATCGGTTCTTAACAAGTGTGCAAAATTTCAAATTAATCTGACCTTTTAGAGTAGGTAAAAATCGAGTTCAAATACTCCGTTATATACAAGTGAAGTTTATCGAAAAGTGTTAAAGAAATATATTATATGTAAATATATCGGTGTATGGTTGCTAGAGAAAAACCACTCCAACAGTAAGTGATAACAGGTATGAAAAAAACTATAAAATGTCAAATTTTGAATTATCCGCATTCGGTCAAAAATTAACAGATATTTAAATGCAATTTCCGTGGAATAAGTTCTTATATCTCTACAGAAAAATGTATACAGGGTGTCCCAAAAGTAGTGCGCAAACTCTGTCCAGCTTGATCCTTCGTTCAGAGTACACAATAAATGTCCAAAGAACTTTACCTGCACAATCCATACTTTACGAGACAAATAAGAAAAATAAAGTATCCTGTCACAGCCAATGCAAGGAAAAAACACTACGTAGAATATATCAATTGCAGTATTTGCAAATATTTATGAAGGTAAATGTTGAAACCATGGAATGGATGAATGCACACATCACAACAGCGCGATGTCCACTAAAATACGAGCAGCATGTGCCACAAATAGTTTTTCTTAAGTTTTACTTTTGAAAGAGGAACAGTTCAAAATATGAGAAAACAATATCTTTAAAGATAAAATAATCGAAGGGGAGGAGTGAAGAAGAAAATAACAAGAAATAAAAAATATATATTAGTTCAAAGGCAAAAAAATCGCAGGAAATGTCATATCCTTTATTACTGGAACTCCCCACGCTAATCTAAAAATATTCCAGTACCTTCGAGAGATCTTAAAATGTGATAAGTATAATATTCAATATAACACATCTAAGATTCCTCAAACCCATTAACTTAGCCTCAAGGTAAACATTATCTTGATGTAAGCAACTTTGTGCGTAGTAGTAACAGTATAACGAATGTTTATGTTAAATGCTTGTACATCATATACCTTATTACAAGTATTAATGCTGAGAATCTTTGGCGAAACTGCTAAAATAATATATAATGTTAGCAAACGTCTAGACATCGTTATCCTAAATATATATGAGAAACTATGGGGGAAAAAGCAGTAAAAAATTTACAAAATCAAACAACTATTCAAAATTTATTTTATATACAGGATGTCTGAAAAGTATGACTACACTTCTATGCATTATTTACAGAAAATAAATAAAGATATTCACTTACTGGTTTTTTTCCACAAAGAAAATACCAAAGTTATTTTTAACATTGCTTTATTGCGTGATTTAAATATGCTCACTAGGGTATTTTGAGCCATTTGTACAATTTTGTAATACCGATATTTACAAGTTTAAATACCGTTTTTTTTTTTGGTATTTACTAGAATTTTTTTAAATTGTCCCCAATATGTGTTCCGGATTCACCAAAATAGCAAAATAGTATACGTTTTTGTTTTTATGTCTCCCAGACGGGAGAAATTAATTAGGTTGTAATATAAAATTGCATCGTACAATCAAAAGAAGTGAGAAATATGTGAATCATTCAAGGAGGCGGATCAAGAGTGATACTGCACACGCACAAGATTCGTAGTCTCATATTCATATCTGTGCAAACATGGCTGTAGTTATGAAAAATGTGCGTAATATTTCAATATTTTTCATGGGGGTGAGTTTGTTATTCCCATTGTATTTGCATATCATTTTGATTTTAAAAATGAAAAAGAAGAAAGTAGACAAACCTTCAAAGCAATATTATAGTAATTTTTCTTAATTTTTTTTTTACCTTAAACCTTATCCACATTCAGAAAAATTCGGTACAATTATCAAAGATGAAGATGACACTAATGTCGATACTGAAAAGGAATTGCCTCTTGAACAAAAATTAGAATTAACGATAGCTAAAAAACTCAGCAAACCAAAATACAATGCAAAAATCAGCTATATCCAAAACCATCTGGAGAGAAATCGATCTATTTGAAGATGAGCGATTTAGAGGTAAATGCTTGGAAAAAATATATCAAGCATTGCTAACAGTACCATCAACTAGCGCAGATGCCAAACGAGCATTTTTGACAGCTAGTAAATTTTGCACAAAATTACATTCCATGTTTATTGACAGTACAATTGATACATTATGTTTTTTAAGATCACGTTTCAAAAATTTGTTATATTACCATAGACTAAATAGTGATATTTATATACTCTTTTTTGTGATTTAAATAAATGTTTCTTTACTTTTGTGTGATACTTTATATATACTGTTATAATTTAGATTAAAAATTATTTTTTGTGATATTTACACCATCTAATAAAACTGGCAAATAAAACAAAAAACACACACCTGTGTTTTCTTTCTTTTTCTAAAATTTTTATTACCGGTATTAAGCCCGGTATCCCCATATTAAGATTAAAAAAATACCGAATACTGGTATTGAACTTTTTGTCCAAAATTGCAATTCCTAGTGTTTATTACCATTATCTTATTGCAAAACATCGAGTCTATGTGAGATTTCTAGTTTGTTTCTATGAAACATTGCAGGTCGTACAATCTGAATGGCCGCTGTCATTCGACTTTTCATTTCATCAGTATCGCTTTAAGCGGACAAGTTTATTTCTTAAGTATAATTCACAGATCTCACCAACACTACCTTAATGCATTTTAATTACACACTCATTCCTAAATTATCATTTAAATACATTCATAGTAAATTTAAATTCTTAATTTTTACACTCTTAATTCTCCCACTTAATTTACAATTATGCAGCAATGGGCTAAGAGAAAAGCTGGACCCATGTACCCATCCAGTTAATCATGAAAGGAGTTTGAGCTTCCCTGCGGGAAGCAGGTACTCTAGTAATCCATCAACTTATATTCATTAGTGTCTTCTTGAAGACAGATAAACAATACTTTACAGGTATCCCTGTGAGAAGGTGTAATATCTAGAGACCTGGTAGTCCACCTATATGGTTCCGTACTAAAGAGAGATACCAGCTCCCGTAGAATGTACTAGGTCTGCAATGATAAAACACCAATCATCGGTTCCAATAGAAACTTTAAAAATTAATTCCTTCCATTTGTAGTTAATGAGAAAGAAATGTGGACATGACTTCTTGGACATGGAAAACTTGAACATGACTTCGACTCATGGGATGCTGCCGATGTCAGGATGTACTCGTATATTCAAACGAAATATTTCATCAGCAGAAAAAAAAATGAATTTGTGAAGATGAAAGTAAAATCGAATAAAATGTGCAAATAGGGGAAAAAATAATATTGAGTGATATTGAACACCGCTGGAAGAACGAGTGAACGTGAATTGATGAAATAAAGTAATCCAAATGTAAAAGAAGAGATATTGACAGAGGCTTAAATTAGAAAGTTATATTGCGTGTTATAACATGATTCAAGTACAGGAAAAAAAGAGCTGACCGATTTTCTAGTTAAAAATAATGTCTTTATATCTTCATGTTGTAAACATTTAACAAGTAATATATATTTTTTAAAAAAAATTTAGTCAGTTCCCACTTAGGTCAAAAAAAAAAAAATGTTTAGTTACTCTTTATCAAATAATTTCAATTAATATAAATGTGAACATACATATAACAGAATCACAATATTGAATGGCATATAATTTGTATTAGTTATCATTAAAGTATCGTATTATATATATCATACCAAATCTATCGTGTATATAAAATTTCAGTTAACTAAATATGCTTTAGCACTTGAAAATCAAATATTTTAAAGTTTTGACCCAATTCGAGAAAAAAGAAGCCAACGTGACTCTGCATCTGTAACTCTTTAAGTAATTAGTTTCAGGCAATTAATTTTTATTAATTACAACTAAGTTATCCTTTTGTCACCCTAGGCAATCGAGTACAGAAAATTTTAGTTCAATTGAGCGCTTTGAAATGTATTTTTTTAAAAATTGAAAATTTGAGCATGATATAGGGAGACTGTGAACAAATAGTAGGAATTGAAAAAATTTGCCCTCATCCTCTTTTCCTAACGTGCAAAAAGAAGTACAACTTCAAAAACTGATTTTCTAGTGAAAAAAATTATTTTATTTTTTCTTGTTGTAAACATTTATCAATAAAAATGTTGAGATACTTTTACTTTTCACACTTTATTATTTTTTGTTAATTAAATTTTAAAGTACATGTATTTTTTTAACAAAATGAGATATAGGAACAAATGATTAATTTTCTACTAGAAATAAATGTTTCACTCAATGAGGATTCATTTAAACTGTAGTTTCGACTAAGCAATCAATATAACTAAATGAGGTCCATTTGTACTTTTAAATTTCATCAATCGCATCCCAAGGTTTGAGTTTTTTTTTCGTTTGTTTGTCAGAACATTGGAAATGTTTTACATTATTTCTGCTAAAGTAATAAAATTTTCCCAAACGAAAATCCTTAGCAGAAATAGAATTAAAAAGAAAATGCAAATGTAATTACTTTAATAAAACTTTTTTTTATTGACTGAAAGCTAAAATTTTTATTTCTGCTGATTAAAAGATTTTGTACACCACGGCTTCAAAATACGAGGTACCTTACCAAAAAACGGTATTACCCTCTCATTATAATTAATAAGAAAAAAGAGAATAATTAATTGAAAGTTCAATTAAATTTAAAAGATGCTATCAAAATTATTAACAACAGCTCTGAGCCGTTCGAAAAGAAAACTTCTTACCTGTAGCTGAGGACATACTACCGGTGAGAGAGTGAGAAACAATTCAGTTGGCAAGCATGAAACATATTTAATGAGGCACCATCCCGGTGGGAGGTGGAAAAAATATGTGATCTTCTCTAATTCGTCCGTTTTTTTGCGGAACTAAATCAGAAAGTAGACATTGAATTTGGAAGATAAAAAAGATAAAATGAAGAATAAAAACAATTAATGACGAGGTACATGGTACATGATGTTAAAATAAAGGGGAAGTACAAACACTGCTGAATCGTGTAGTGATGACAGGTGGGAGTGTCGTTGAACAGCGAACGAAAAGAGAAGGCGTTGACACAAAAAGTGTCCATAATGTGATGTTATCTGCTGGAAGATGAGTAAAACAAAAGATGATCCACAAAAGATGTGAAAAAAGGAAAATAATTGACATGGAATTAAACTACCATGAAAGACCTATTCAAAAGAATGTGGGTTTAAGTCGAAGTAATTTAATGGAGATGAAATCTTGCAAAAAATGATGAAAGTTAAAATTAGAGGCAATCATTATTTTTAATCGGAAACACTTGACATTAGTATATCAAGATTACCCTTAATTATTTTTATGAGTGTTTAGATATGATTTTGATTCACGTCGTACACTAAAGTGTACCGTCGTCTCATAGACGGCAGTTTTCTTTTTCATTTTTAACATCCAGATGCAAACAGAATTGCCAGATAGTTTTTTTCCCTGTGAAATATAGATTCTTCTCTCCCGCCTTGATGCTAAACAGCTGTAGCGTCATCTCTTACATGGTTGGTTATTACCGCTTTTTTTCTTCTCCATTAATCAGAGACGAATAGAATCGATGGAAGGCTTTTTCTTCAAAGTGATTTTTATGTTTCACTGTCTGTCCATGCTTTCGTTTTCTCTAACACGTGACCATGAAACACATGTATTGAAAGGAGTGTCTGCTATGGTAAAGAAGAAATGCTTAGGATGGTACTCTCAGTGTCGCAGTGATAGATCGATTAATAGACCCTTCATATGGTTTACGATGTACGGCGAGAAGAGGATCTCAGTCCAGAGAGACTTTTGTCCCGGAAGAACCAATGATGGTCGGAACCAAGACAGAGGAAGCTGGGTACAGACCCGTGTTCCTTTTAATCAGAAATTGTAGGGGGCATGAGATAGGCCCGACTATGAGGTTTAATGAGACGGATTGGATGGTGACAGGGAACTAGGCGATGCCAGCAAAAAAAGTGCAGGGCATCAAAAACAGACAAGCAACTGCTTGAAAGAAAAGCGACAAAAGGCTACTGGGGAACGGGAGACCAGCGTCAAGAAAAGTGACTGAGACTTGACAATTTGAAAAAAAAGGCCATGGGGCAGCCGGGAACTGCAGGCGACCTAATAGAAATTTAACTTCACTATTTTAGTGGAGTGTGGAGATGTCAAGTTGCAGACCCTTGAGAACAAGTACAACTGTCGAGGTAGTACCCCTAAAGACCCGCCGTGTAGGGCAGTGACGCACGTTAAATATGTCGAGAGCTGAAAGTTCCTCTCTTGGTTGGTGGGTAGTTAGGAGAGGGGGTGCCAGCTCAGGTGGCATCCACGTCACTTGACCATGGTTCAAAATTACGTGGTCCGTCACCAAAAGCCCTCATGTAGCTCAACAGTGCGACGTTAATATTCAGTAAATCAATCAACCAACAGTCGAGGATAGACAGTATAGAATATCTCCAACTTTCTATACTTGCGACCCAATTTTCAATCATAATTTTTAACGTGCCCCCTCCTCTTACAAATAATAACAATGTATTGAATGCAATAATAATATACTTTGACGCAAGGCTACAATAAGACTTTAATTATAAACCGTACAAATATCAAGATAAGTATTAAATTTTGTATATAATTTTATGACATGCACATAGGGCCACTGGTAGTTAATAAACTTGTTCATAAGTTAGTACTGTTAAATTAATTATGAAACACATTTTGCAGTACTCATGCATTTATAAGTATATTATATTAGTGTAAATGTGTATTTTTTTATTATGTAAGAATGTATTTTGTTTTGCTTCCTTTCAGTAAATTAAATAAAATTTTAAATAATTTTTTGTTTTCGACTTTTCGATATACTTGCGCCCCCCTTGTAGGGTATCACACCCCCCTAGGGGTGCGCTCCCCACAGTTTGAGAAACACATGTATAGAGGAATCAAATGCATCTTAAGATACATCTTCTGCACAATAGAATACACGAATTCAATACGATGTTTATATCTGAATAAAGCATATAATCAATTATTTAAAGTTCAAAATTTACATATTAAGAATATTATCGGAAATAAGAAGCATATATTTTTTATAAATTTTTCGTGAGTTAAAAATCTGATTTCAAAATTATTACTTTTTATTGAAGAAATCATTCTTTGTTTTCAGTAGTAAAAAAATAACTTCAAAAAGCTATAAAAAGATTTACAATCAAGCAATATACAACATTCAACAAAGCATAACTGTTTCTTGAATAATAAGCATAATCTTATAATAATAGAAGTTAGTTTAAAAATATAACTTTTTAATTCATCAGGTACATATAAAAATTAAAATATGAATTAAAAAATACCTATCAAATTAAAAAAAATTTGCAAATTTTGGAATCTATTTAACTTTAATTCAAAATGTATTTTTGCAATTATCAAATAATTAACAAAATTGAATTAAAATCAACCTTTTTAAAAAATTAATTACGTGCTTTTAAACAAAAAAAAAAAGTTCATTTTTTCTTCACTATTTTTATTTGCTCATTTTTTGGAGATAGAGATAATTTTTATAACGATAATTGATATTTTACAATACGCAATTTTCTATGTAAACACAGAACCAAGTGATGCAATCCAAAACCATTTTTTTTTAAATAACAACTACAATAAAATTTATTTTCAGTTAGTTCATTCTTCGTTTAGTTTTTTTTTAAATCTTTTTTGTTTTAAGCCGCAAAAGTTAATTCGTGTGATAGAAAAAATGCTCAATTCATTTTACCGTGCAATGTTTCCTCATTGTTAAAAAAATGGCTAATACAAAATACGATTATCAGCACACAACATATACATTACTAAAACAACACTGAGATTACATAAACTCTTTTTTATTTTTCCCGATAAGGTTCTTTTTTTTTGCAGAACGATAAGCAAACTCCTTTAATTTGGATTGGAAACTAAATACCCCATCACGTTTATTCAATGTCTTTTTAAATCGCTCAGGAGATTTAAATTACTTATTTTCCTACAGCAAAACATAGTTTTACTCATTTTTAATATCTTATTCTTTTTTTTAACTTCTTCAGTTGACTGTGGGAATATTTCTGCATCATTGAGCTTGTACTATTTAAATTAGTGCTCAGAATAAATTACTTTTTGCAAGAAGAGTCAAAATAATTAATATCATCTGTCTCATTTACTGAATCGTATTAATTAATGTATCTTTAGCATTCAAAGAAAAAATTATTTTAAAAAAATGAAAAAAATAGTGTGTGTGCTTATGACCACACGATAGAAGTGATAACTTCAAATTTTGTAATGATATTTCTGGGATAAGTTCGGTGAATAAAAAACAAGGGGATATATATTAGTATTGTTCTATAAAATTATTTATTCTTATGTCTGTACTCATAAAGTAATGTTTTTGGGCGAAATATACAATCATATTTGTGAATTAAATGTATTCTAAAAAGGTAACAATAGGTTTATGGTAGCTGAAATAGGTTATAAATACTTTAGATTTAAAATTTTATTTAAATATCTATAAACAAAACTACATCAAGCTGTATTCCATCGTGCTTTCATTTTGATCATTTGACATAATTAAATTGAATTTTGATTTTAAAAATTCAACTAAAGGTTTTGATTTGACTTTTGAAAAATCTACTTTAAAATTCTCACTTAAAATCGTAGGTAATTTGCTTAGAAGACCCGATTCGGGTTTGTGAATTTTGGTTGTAATTTAAAAATATTTAATTTTATCCATGAATTAATTTAAGCAAATGGATAGAAAGACATGTTGTTGATCGGGAAGAGGGGAATCTAGGTCACAAAACCTTTAAAAAGGGATTTAATCAGAAGATTTATATCACATAATCTCTAGCTTATACTAGCTATTTTGTCATTGTATGGCAATTTTGTACAAAAATATCCGATACTGCTGCAAGGTAAGTCTTCTTAATTGTATTTTGTTTTGTTGTATTTAAATTATTTAATGTAACTTTTTCTTAATACCTGTATACTCAGTTTTGTTATTTTAAATTTTTAATTGTTTTAATTTTCTTTTTAGACTCAAAGTATATTTCAGTAATGTGATTAATAGAACTATTTGTTCACTGCTATTCTGATTCACTTACAAAAACAGATTTTTATTCTTAAATTCACTGCTATATTGTTAATGATAATTATACTATTTGCTTAGTTCTATAAAAATTTGTCCTTTTTCTACATGTTGTTTAATTTTAGTGTAGTATTTCTCCCTCTTTCTCTCTCTAAGCCTATTTTTTTAAAAAATATTACTTGTTTTATTTTCATGCTTCAACTAGGATTAGAAAGAATCCCGCATTCTCATTTTCGTAGTAAGAGGTGGCAGAGAGCCCCACTTAGATCTAAATGGGAACTTTACTTTTACGGCGTATTAGTGGGGAGACAAACTACCACGTTTCATGTCGTTTTGGAATGGTGGGGGAGGGGGTAACTTCCCTCCTTTTCCTTTTTAGGGGTGTGTATGTCACGGACGACCTTGAGCGAGCCCGATTTCTGACTTAAGACGAAAAAAAGCCCAATGAACGTTATAAACTCCGAGTGTGGCGTTCATTCAAATTCACTATCCAGCAAAACGCGCATAGAAGTTATCACTTCAAAAACAGAATTAAAACAATGACAATCCAACCAATTAGAAGTTACCTTTCAAATATTTCTCTAATCCAAACACAATATCCATATTTACAAGAAATGTTGAGAAAATTAGAACTTTTATTAGATATTAGTCATACTAATCGAACTTTTTCGTAATAGGCTTTATACAATCACCAAAAGCATTGACAGAATTTATATGATGAAATGCTTCAATGAAACACTTTTAAATAAAAAAATACAGGAAAAATAAAAATTGATTTCCTGATTCCTTTGAGGCTTCATTCGATTTTTTTTTCTTTTTATTTATGTCACATTCTAAAGCAACATGCACTTTATTGGCTACGGATGTCATAACTTTGAACCACGGTCAAGTGACGAGGATGACATCTGCAGGTGGCTTCATTTACTCTCAAAACTTCCACGTCCCTCTAGGTTAATTACTTGGGAGAATCAAGCTCACCCAAAGGGCAGGGCCATTTTTAACTTCTCTGGCGCCCTAGGAACTTCAAATTGTTACGCTCCCCCCTCCTTCACTATTTCCAGAGCACCCCTTACTTCAGTTCTTGCATTTTCAGTTTTGGTTCGTGAGGTATTTTCCCTTAACTCTCTTACTCGCTTACTATTTTTCCTTTTTTTTTCTCTTTGGACCGTCTTTCCATTCATTACCCACCAACTAAGAGCCCACCGTATCCCGGACTGGAAAGTGGCAGCGTAAGGAAAGGATAGTGATATGGTTTGGCCACTCTTGTTCATTTTTTACCTTACGGCGTGGCAGACCACCCACCATTTTGTGAATTTGTTCGCTAAATTATTGTATAGAGTATGCACTATTGTATGAACTGTTGTCAATTATTATCGCTTCTCGTTTTACTACCTTTTACTTTTATACATCCTTACACTTTGTTGAGTCATTGTACTTGTACAATAAAAGTATTTTTAGAGTTGTGATCATTGCAAAATCATTAATGACATCATTGTAATCAATTTACGTTGTAATATCATTTTGAGTGCATAACAATATGAAGATGTTAAGCTTTTCATTTTACATACTTCCGCGTACACACAAACACAAACATAATGCATATATAATTTGCTAGGTGGTGTGGTTCTTTAGAGGTAATTTTAATTTCTTCTCTCTTTTGCCCTCAAATTTTTTGCGACCCCAAATCTTTTATACCCTAGCGGAAAAAGGGCTCTGCCAAACGGTTTCGAGCTGTATACCAACCTTCCGAGAAAATACTTTATTTATATACTAAACGAAATATATGTATATATACAAAATGGTCCTGCATGAGGGACCCTCTCACGAATTCTTGAGAATAGGGGGAAGAATAGAAGATACAGTAAAAATACTTTACAATTACTATGCAATTACAAAAAACACACACAAACACACAGATACTGTCTTACTAATGAGAAAGAAGAGACCTGCTATAAGAGATAAGATACACGGAGATACCACTTCTGTAAGGGAAAGCAAATTTAGGGAGGGAAAGAAAGTTAGATATAAAAGAGTCCAAACATATGAAGGTCCAAACATTTTTTCTATTGTATTTTTTTAAATAAAGCAATAGAGCCAGTTAATTCGCGGTAACAGGTGCGAGACCCTAACAAAGAGAAGAAATAGTCACAGGAGTTCGACATGTGACTAATCGGTATAGCGAGTCAAGAAACCGGCGACAAAAGGGGAAGAGGCACCATATCCACTCCACTCCCTCCTCCAATATATTTGCACCCGAAGGCAAAGAAAGCAACAGCCGATTTGGAATGCCATTCAGAGACCTCCTGAATAGCAAAAGGGAAGTGGAGGGAGGAGTTGACACTAGTTAAAAGGCGAGAGTAGACCAGGAAAAAGTCAATTTTACTTTTGAAAGAAAATTAAAAAAGAATGGCAAGATCCGAAGGCCAAGAAACAGAAAAAAGGTGGAGGAAGGGTAGAGAGGATGCGTGATTCTTTTGCCTCGACAAACTTAACTTCCATTAGTACCTCTACACGGAACAGGATTCGAACCTACGATTTGACATTGCCGGTCACATCTTTGCGACCGTGACCTTTCAGTTACTTCAGTTATGATTACTTTTCGTAACTGTAGTAGAAATATTTACGTCCTTAGTTAATTTCTTGAAATTATGCAGATAAATATATTACATAATTTTTACTATGGAATTCCATTAATTCCCCCCACCCAGAAAAACTAAAAATTACTAACCGAAAATAAGCATTTTTGTTTCGATATTACGATAGTTTGAATATATCCATCCCTTTCATTTCTGGAAATGGAAGGGATCCGACTAAGCGACAGACACGACAGTGATTTAAGAGTTTATTTTCTATAAAATATGAAAAATAATTAAATGTGTGAACAGATATCCCTGATCAAAAATACTGATACACAAGTTGCATAATATTACTCACCTCGTGATATTTAAATGAATCCTCCTCTCAACTAGACTTGAATTGAAATGTTTTCAAATGGATTTATGGTGGAACTTCTATCTCTTGGGGAAACTATTCCTTAACTGTGATTTTAGTTTAAAAACCGCTTTCCGTAGATATGACTTGATTTTATGCTAATGTAAATGCTATTTAAAACCTGGCATTGGGTTGTGTGATGTTAATTGGGAATCCTGGAAAAATATAAAGGGATTTAGGACTAGGGGTAGTCGTGCGGGTTGAAGAGTTAATAATGTTCATCTTAGCATCCCCTTGGAGTTGTAGAAGGAAAATGGAAGTGGATTTGTACCAAGCTGGCGTTGTTCGAACGGGAGTGGTCTAAGGAACTACGAGCAACTCTAAAGATAAGTATTTTTGAATAATCTTATAAGTTAGATTAAGAACTTTATTTAAGTTTGCTCGCAAGTTTAAGGAATGAGTTGTAAATTGTTCCTAAAAGTGTTATATCTAAAATAAAAGTAAATAGTTTTTTAAAAAATCTAAGTCTTTCATCCCTACTGCAGTGGGTCGATAAATGAGTACTAAAAAAGCTTTCTTGGAGACTTAAACACTAGGGGTCTCGCTGCAGACCACCTGATAGGGACTTCTGCTCATGCACCTCAGCGCCCAATGGTCAAGTATAGGTACAGTAGGCCCTGGTCTTCATGGGCTGTTGTGCCACAGAATTTGAGTTTATTTTTAAAATCATACCTGCTTCTTCTCTGAAGGCTCTTACACCTGCAAACCCCGGGATGCGTCAGGTTTACCCCGATATCATTCTTTAAAGCCTTTTTCTATGATTCTCATTCGTCTTCTTTTACAAATATTCTTAAAAACTTCAGAACAGAGATGTTTTTAAGCATTGGCAAACTGTGTCATGTCCTAAAGCATCGACCTGGATAGGCCTAATCTCACCCTCTATATGATGATCGGAATAATTTCGTTAATGAGATATTATTCTCAGATATATTCTCCAAAAAGAAGAAGAGATTTCAGGTTGGTACTGAATTCATGGTACAAACTTTAAGGGTAGGTAAAGGACATTGTAACAACCATTTATTGTAGAGAAATGCATGGCGCAAGTGACACGGTGAAGCGTGAACACAAATAATAAGAGACTAAAGGAAATAAAAGTATTTATTAAAAGCGTTATTGACAACTGTAATGTTTACAATAACTGTTCGTAACTGTTTAGCACATGAGCTATGAAGTCCAACTGCAGCGCACATTGCAGTACCATACACTGGCAATCGGAGAAGATAATTCTGCCAGATTCAAAGCTTTTACTCGCTGAAAATGGAAGAGGTGTAAGTGATTTTCGTTTAACTCTCGACAAACGCTCTGAAAACTCTCGCGTGATGAGCAACAACTCTTGTACTTACTTGACTATGATCTATCAGCCACAACGTTCTTCGAGGCTTGGACAGGGTACAGCCCT
This sequence comes from Trichonephila clavipes, assembly GCA_019973935.1. Classification (NCBI taxonomy): domain Eukaryota; kingdom Metazoa; phylum Arthropoda; class Arachnida; order Araneae; family Nephilidae; genus Trichonephila; species Trichonephila clavipes. Next base: position 1,280,243 of record BMAU01014337.1, on the reverse strand, counting down.
TCGTTGACCAGCATCATGTATGGTGGCATGGAACGAATGGGCTTCACGATGTTGACGATGAAACCACTGAAAAATTTGGTGATCCGGCATTCGTCGATCGGGAAACTGGGCGTGATACATTCGTATCACAGCTCTGCCGTTACCATTTCCACGGCCGTACATGTAATCAGAAACTGGGGGGCGTGCCCTCGTAAGGGGCGTGATAACCTTGTGAGGGGGTACGAGCATCTCTAAAAGTCGAAAATTAAAGATTTAAAATAATTATCAACTTTCTGAAAGGAAACAATACATATATGACATATTTTTATAATATTTCTAGAGAGTGGTTGATTTAAACAATGGCGAACCAAAGGTAGGGCGTGGCCGGTGATGTGATTTTCTGTGTTACGTGGGGCCTGGTCGACTACGGTATTATCGAAGAGGACCCCTTGTAAATCGTTATTCCTTTTTATTCACATCCGGAAACACATAAAGATCCAGTAGGGACAGCATTCCACATAACAAGAAGCAAACATCATGACACAAACACAGACAAAGACAAACATAGAACGCGTTGCAGTCAGCTGATTACATGATGAAGGCAGGTAGACAAAAGAGAGCGATTACACAAGATTTTTGCTTTTATACCAGCAGTGCAAACGCGTGAGGATTACGTAATAGTAGTTCTTATTGGATAGAATGGGCGGGGGACAGGGATTTAGGACTTGCAATTACGATTAAGATTACAATGTTAGTTTTAAACCAAAGAGTTTAAAGTTATTTCAAATATTAGTACAAAAGGTTAATAAAAAGGATACTAGAAGGAATTATTACATATATATACATATACATTCTGACATATAAAAATAAAATGCATATTCACACTGATTTAAGATATTTATAAATGTATGAATACGGCAAAAAATATTTGATAATTCATTTATCAATATTAAATGAAAAACAAGTTTAAAATAATAACTAGTGACTTCTTTTGGCTTGTCATATACAAAATTTTGTACAAAATATGATTCTTATCTTGATAATTTGGGCAGTTTATAATTAAAGCCTTAGCGTCGAAGTACATTATTTTTGCATTCCATACATTGTTATTGTATGAGAGGGGTGCGATGAAAATTATGACTGAAAATCGGGTCACCAATATTGAAAGTTTGAGAAGCGCTGATGTAATCCATGTCTGCCTTCTCGGCATACGTTAAGTCTCCCATCATAGATGGCAGCACAATTGTGAATGGATATTTCGTTTACCAAGATGCTTCATGTTGAATGGTGGCTAGACATCTACTGCACCCAACCGGCAACGAAACTATAACTACGAACTCCAATCCTCTGTTCTTTTTATTCTTCTGTCATATGCACCCATATATACTTATAAAATAAATGTTCGTTACACGCACTCACAATATCCTGTACCTACCCTTGAAGTTTATACCATCAATGCGGGATCACCCTGTAAATACCAACGGCAACTGCGGCAAGACTGCTTTGCTCATGCTGATCGTTAGGGTCTAGACTTAGACCTACTATCCAATACCATTATCACTTTAGTTGGGAGATGGCGGAATCACGTGTTATTTATTTGTAACAGATTACTAAACGTACGTATTTTACAACGTAGGCAAGATATACTGCCTACTTAAAAAAGTTCTCATTTAGGGCCTGCTTTTGACGAGGGGCCTCAAGATGCCTTAAGACGTCATTGTTCGTACTCCTAAACACTGCGACCCCGCCTTATGTAACAATGCTTATTTGTAAACAATATGGTTTCTGAACAAGACGGGGATCTCATATCATATAACGTCATAGAACAATCGAAGAGGCTAATTAATAAAAATGCGAAATAAAAACTGCTATATTATGTGTTGCAAATATGCTTCATTTTTGCCGATAAATTACAGCATGAAAAAAAAATTTGTAGAAAAGAAAAGCAAAAAAAAAAAAAATCTCAAAACACTTCCAGATTAGTTAAGTCCTTGTTGTTCTTCTTTTGTATACTCGTTCTAATCATGCTTTATTTTGTTTCATTAAATTTAAGTTTATTCAGAGGAAACATATGTGTTCACAAAAACTCCTATTTCATTTTCATCTTTTGTATAACTTCATATAAAAAAATTATTTATTCAGCCAGTTTTATCTAAAAATTCAAGTGAGAAAAAAACACTACAAGTTATTTTTTTAAAAAAATAAAATAAAATGAAAAATACCGAGTCCTACACCTTCGCTATAAAAACAGTAACGACAAAATACGAGTAGAATATTTCAAACATATTTGTTCCGGAAATGGGCAATGCTTCGCTCGACCAAAATGCATTCCGTTTGGGGAAAAAATATCTTGTTCGCTTTTAAAAACTAATGGTATGCCATCTTCGGATATCGTTTTTTTTAAATCAAATAAGGAAATACAATTCCTTCCTCCCACCAACTTTTCTACAATGATTCTGTTAGGCGAACAAGATTTGTGTCCATTTGAGTTCGCTAAAAATATCCAATTTCTTAGCGAAGACCAGTCAGGTAATTTTCCTCTACCCCACTTTCAAATCAAACTAAGTACCTAAATGCTTGGGATATTGATTTTTTTTTCACAAGGAGAGATTTCTTACATGAAAGTACGTGCGAGGTAAAATTTAAAAAAAAAATCTTTCAGTTCACAAAGCTAGATTTAACACTTCAGAGTAATTCACTACAGACCCATCTAATTATTTGAATTTACTTACTTTTATTTCAAATTCCAAGATTTGTATTCTTACATACGTCTCTGAAAATAAAGTTAAATAACTGTTTTGAATTTTTTTCTTTTACTTGGAACAACTATAAAATATACGAGGTAGGATTCAAAAAATTTTGAACTGAGCCTGTTACGTGATTTTTTTGTAGTAGAGCGAATATGACAACATTTTGTGACACTGCATTCTTCACCTTTTCTTTAAGAGATTTGTTCTAAATCAAGTGGTCGGTGGCTCGTCACAACGTCGTTTTCGTAAGTGGATGCATTTAGTAATCGACGATTAAAAGTAATGACGTTTGTAGAGTAAAGAAGGAATATCAATTTTTGCACAAAGTTTATTTTGTAGAGTGCTACGGAGACTGATACGGATACAAGATGTTGACCGAAGAGCCATGGGCAGCCTAGTGGTTAGAGCATCGGACTGACTCCAGACCAGAAGGCCTGGGTTCGATGCCGGATGCCACTAAACACCCTCCGAGTACACATGGAGCTCGTGCTCGTTAAATCAGTGGGTCCGAAAGTCTTGTGGGCTGAATCACGAATGCAGGGAACTGAAGAATATTTCCCTCCCCTTCAATTCCATGCCTAAATTGTGGAGGTGGAGATCTAGATGGTGCCATCTATCGTAATGTTCTATCGTCCCTTCTGGGAATTTCTTCGAGCTAAATCGTACCGTATGGTGCTCAAGGCTAAGGCAACGACAGGCGTACTTCTCGCCCCTTGCCACGATGGTCCTCGATCTGACTACGTCAGACAGGTGCCATTAAAAACAACGACAAACAAACAACAATAACGAAATGTTGAAGCATTTGTACAGCAGTGATACATTGACGCAAAGGCAAGCATTTGAGTGGAATTATGTTTCAAAGCAGGGCAAGTGTAAAAGACGACGAACGCTCTGGACGTCCACAGAATTCCCGCAACCGCTGAAAACATTGAAGCAGTTTTTTTGGCGGTACATAGGAACAAGCATCAGCCAATGACATGGCGAAAATGAAACCAACTGTGTGTGTGCGTGCCAGACATATCTCACACATCTACTGATTTGATCCAGTTCATAACAAACGTGCACGCTTGTTATCAAGCAGCGATGAGTAGTTGTCATTGTGTGTGTGTGTGTAGTAGTTATGTTCCTAATTTCAATTTGAATTTTTATAGGATTTATTTACTTACCCTCGATCACTCTGCACACCCCAGCAACATGAAAAGACTCCCAGAATTCCAAAAAGAATGTGCAGAAACACAATTTTTTTTGTAGCTGCACATTTTAGGCCATTGTACCTTCAGATCTGATACAATCACTCTTGCTTGGACGATTGAATGTAATGACCTTCAAAATTTTATCTGGGGTGCTGAGAGCATCCCACGAGTAATTGAGTAATATTTCCATACTCGAAGCATCTGAAATAGAGTTAGTTTTACTCTTTCTGCTTAAATTTTTTTCAAATATATTAATATGTATGCATATTTTGTTTAAAATTTCAATAATTGTAGCATAAAAATAATATAATAGTATAAAATAATAGAAAAAAAAATTTTTTTTCAAAACACTTTCCTGAAAATAGCAAAAGTTCCATGGGAAAGGGGAAAAACTGCGACCTCGTCATCTATTAGATACTGTATCGACAGATTCTGTGAATGAACTGAATGAATTCGAAGATTGTGTAATTTCAGAACAACACTTGGAGTGATGAAACTTGAAAATGCGAAATTTTATAATATAGGCGTGTTGATATCACTGATGGAATGTGCAGGATATATGATGCAACGCGAACCTTTAGCCGCTGCGAATATTTTATCATCTACTTAATACTGCAGGAATTAATACTTCCATCGTCTATCATCCGGTTCTTCCTGAAAAGAAAATGAGACGATCAAGATTATTAGAGGAGATTAGAATGGATCTTGTGCAGCCACACACACAGTGGGATATGAGATCGGAACTCCTAAATCTTAACAAAACACTCAAAAGAAGCTTTACTAACATAGAAGATATCAAACAGAACAATAATCCACCAAAAAGGGGCACTGCAGTGTGTTTTTTTCCATGGTTAAAAAACGTAAAAACTAATTGTTTTTGTCTTCAATGTAAGAAAAATATGTTTAAAGCATAAGAATACAGTATGCTCTGAATGTTTGGAAAATGATTAAAATATTATTTTTCAACTTTCTACTATCTTTATCATTAATTACGAATTATGTTTATTGCTAGTATATACGTTTTACTTGTAGTTTATGAAAAAATATAAAATTATATATTTTAAAATGAAACTTTTGTAGTTATAATTTAAAAATGAAACTTTTTTATTTGTTTAATAAAAAAGCATCTTGCACTTTATAAATATGTATCATAATTGACTTAAAAAGTTTTTCATATTTAAATACATGTATTAAAAGTTGGGGGGGGTCTCTGCACCCCGCGAGCAATGACGGTAGTAAAAACAGACGCAAGAGATTCCGGAATGAATTTTCATTGTACAATAGTTTTATTTATTTATTTTTAGAATAAAAATGTACTATT